>PTEX01000127.1:1309810-1414840 GCA_003342815.1 Eudromia elegans | reverse complement strand
GACAAAGCGCCGGCGCGGCGCGCGGCCGGGCGCGGCCCCTCTGCTCGGGCCGGGGCCGCGATAACCGTTATCTGCCCGGCGCTGCCTCCCGGCGCGTTTGGTGCCCGCCTGCCCGCGTGCTGCAGCGTCCAGGCCCTCGGAGCACCGAGGGAGGGCAGGACGCGCTCGCGCCAGCAGGGCTCTTTATTCCTGCCGCTCGGCCCGGATTCCCCTTCTCTTCCCCTAACCRGGCGATCAAGCTCCATTTCCACCCTCTGCAGCCTCACTAGAGGTTTCAGTAAAACAAACGTTGGGCTCTGCTGCATATTCACGGGTTTCCCTTGTCTCGGGCTGCACAGAGAAAGCRTATGATGGCCTGTCCCCTAAAACCTCGCTGGGTCAAGGACAAAAAGGGAAGGACCTGGCAATACGGTGACACCGAAGTGCTGGGCCTGCTGGTCCCGTCACCACGGCCAGTCTCCCCCTSCATTCCAGAGGGCTGCTCATCCCTCCCGCTCCGTCTCCATCCTCCCGGTACCTCTGCATGTTTCCCCAGGTCTAAATAGCAGCATCCTTCCAAGTSTGAACCCAGCCCTCCTCAGCAGCAGTTCTGCAGCTCCACAGTGCAAAAAGCTGCCACGGGACAACAACRGAGCCAAAGCCAGGCGTTTCCCTCCTAGGAAAGCAAGGGATCTGGCTGTTTACAAGCTGCCTTCTCTGAGCAGCAAGAGCGACACTGGGGACAGCTTCTACATAGCCCCGAGTGACCTCGAGGGGGCTTAAATGCAAAAGAGCAGCAGCCGATGGGGAGATTGCCCAGCTTGCTCCTGACCCTGATTCCGAGATGGCTCCTGATCTTGGGGTGGCACAGGAGGAGCGATCCCACAACTCAAGTCTTTAAAAATGAGTTTGGGAGTGATATGGGTATGAAGCRATACGGGTATTTCTAAGATACTAGCATGTGCCTGTAAGAACGTTTTAATCAAATTCCCCATCTCAGATAGGAGTTTGATCAGATTCACACTTCAGACCTTTTCTGCATGAAAAAAGTGATGCTTTTAATGATCTTTTCTAAGCTTTCAAACCATTGAAATGGTGCTTTGCTAAAAGCTTAGTTTACAGAATTTTACCCRTAATATAGACTGCAGGCTCACACAGGAACAGAGAGGTGAATACATAAAATAAACAAACACTTGAGCTGAAAAAGAGGAGCTGAGAGGAGCTTTTATGCATTGTTTCCAGAAGGTTTTCAAGTGTACTCAAAAAGAGAAGTTCTGCTGTCAGTTACCAACCTCTGGACACTCGCTGTTAGCWTACTTGAAAAATGCTCCGTTCATACAGCAACAGTAAACCCACAGGAGAAACCTTCCTCCAAGCCTTACAAAAAAAAGCCAGCAGAAAAACATACATTCTGCTAAAAAGGCCAGTAAGTGTCTTGGTAACACTGGTGAGTGAGGAGAAGCCAGAAATGCCAAATGGTGACAGAATGTAAAAATAATCTATAGCAGGTCGTTAGCTGCCAGACATCGCCCTACCTGCTCTGCTGGGCAGTGAGCAGTAAAACACTCTGCTACCCTAACTTGTAAAAACATTTTTATTTCTTCAGCAGTGGCAAAGAACAGAGGCTTCTTTATTGAAATCTCCACTGCTTAAAACCGCTTAAAACGTGTCCTGCAAAGCTACAGCGCCGCGCGGTGCGGGTGAGGACAGCACGGCAGCCTCCCCGCAGACCCCTTGCTGCCTGTGCACCGGCGTTCYGGTTGGAAAACACAGTCCTTGAAATCCTACCGTGCATTGATATTTAACCSAGCATAGGCAATAGAAATCTGGCTCAGAAAAGCACGCAGAAAACGTGTATTTCTTCAGCAGGTCTATCACAGTCTGGCAGGGGGTCCAGGGTGCCATTTGGATTCCATATCCCTGGCAGTCCTTCTGCTTATATCTCCGTCTCTGACTGCCCGGCCARCCTACACAAATCATTATTTTATGTGCAGCAAGATGCCTTCCCACTTTCTTTGTTCTGGGCAGAGGATTCTTCGGTCTGGATCCAGTGACACAGAACAAGACACATAAACTTGTCACTATTATTTCATGACCGTGTATGACTTTATAGCTTTTCTTTGCAGTAGACRTACACACAGCAGTGCAGCTTTAAGAATAAAGGTCAAGTCAGAGTGGTGCTGATAAAATCTACCTGCAGGCAGTTGAAAGTGTTTTCTGCTGAAATGCAGTACTCACATGTGGTAAGGAGCAAAAAAGATGCAGGAGACCAATCAGTGTAACAACTGCCTCTTGTCCTGTCACTGAGCACGACYAAGAGTCTGGCACTGTCTGCTTTGCCCCCGGCATCAAATATTAATATGCATTGATGAGATCCCCTGAGAGCCCCTTCTCCAGGCTGAACAGTCCCAACTCCCTCAGCCTCTGCTCACAGGACAGCCYTGTCCTTTCATCATCTTTCTGGCCCTTCACTGGAGCAGTAGGTCCCATGTCTTTCTACACCGGGATGCTCAGCACTGAACAGATTCGGCCTCATCAGCACTCAGGGGAAGGGTCACCTCCCGTCACCCGCTGGCCATGCTCCTCCTAATGCAGCCCTGGATACCGCCGCCCTCCCTCACGGCACATTGCTGGTTCAAGGGCAACGTAGTGTCCTGCAGGATCCCCGGGCCCTTTCCTGCAGAGCTGCTCTCCAGCCAGCCAGCGCCAGCCTGAGCACAGGGTCATTCTTGTCCAGGTACAGGACTTTCATTTTGAACTTTGTGAGGTTCCTCATGGCCCGTTTCTCCAGGTTGGCAAGGACCCTCTGAATAGCAGCACAACCATCTGGTGCCTCAGCCACTCCTTCCAGTTTTGTGTCATTTGCAGACTTGTTGAGGGTGTATTTGGTGCCTTCATGCACATTGTTAAGGCAAACATTAAACAGTATTGGCCCCAGTATATTGATCCCAGAGGACACCACTAGCAACTGGTCTCCACATGGACTTTGCATCACAACCTCCTAGAGCTGCCAGTTTGGCCAGTTTTGAGTCCACCTCACTAACCACTGTCCAGCCGAGACTTGTCTCTGAGGATGCTACTGGAGACAGAGTCAGAAATCAAATTTGACTCTGACTAATGTGAAAATAAATTAGAAGTATTTTAATGTTGATAGGAAGTGACCATTAGCATTACTGAAAACAGGAGTGATGGMCACACTAGAAACTTCTGTTAATATAGTTGTCAGAAAATTTTTAAGGTGACACAGTCAAAGTACGAATACAATTAATGCTTGCAGAATTTTTCCATTGCTTGGATAACATATTTTTCTTGCAGGACAAGGGGTTAGGAAAAATATGTTTAACACAGGGAAGACCAATGAGCATCCTTAGCATGACAGAAATATTATCATCACCTCCTAATCAGCACCTCACCTGAGAGCTTTCCTCACCCTCGCATTAGTAAAGGAAACTGAGTATAATACTTCTAGTACTGCCATTGCAATATGCCTCAGCTGCAACTTCAAACTACAGCAAACACCACTTAAGTATATTAGTTTTGGCCAACGTGCTTCACTCTTCAATGGTGTTTCATGAACCCTTCTGTCATGAGTGCAGTTTTTCCACTGGAAAAGCTTAATTCAGGCAAATCGTTGACCAATATAGTCTCTTTGTTTTCTAATTTAATAATTGTTTTTACAGTCTAAATTCATGAGAATGAGGATAGACAGATTTATGAAAAAACAAATTGGTGATGAAATAAAATTGTGGGGGTTTTTTAGCATTCAATAAGGTGTTTTTATCAGAAACCTATACAGAAACAAGCTCTCCTTGAGGGAGTTAGTCAGCACTGTTTAGATTTGAGGGGGGAAAAAGGTGTAAAACAAGGCAAGAAGGTTTGGGAAGAGCTRCACAAGTCACTCTAAGGCCTGGGCATATCTTATTTTTTCGGGTAAGCCCCAACGCATTAAGRTACAAGGACATGTACTTTTTTCCCAGTATGAGCAGTTTCAGTAAAGCAAATGTAACTCTGAGCGTATCTAAAAAGGCGGTGGGTGAAGGGTTTTTTTTTCTTTCTGACAGCATACATCCTGAATATGAGTTTTATTAATAAGTAAAACCAGAAGCCTTAGGAAATTCAGCTTCCATGTCATTTAGTGGAAGTACACATGAGATATCTGCAGCTGAATATCTATTACAGAGCACTGGCTTGTGCCAAACTAATAAGTACACAGTTCTAATCTCTAATAATATATTACACAGAAATGTCTGTAAAGGAATTAGCAGCAGCTGACAGCCTTAGTAAGGCAAGGAACATATATCAGATATGATATAGTTTATGACGTGTTTTAAGCTAACCYGGATTATGCAGAAGAATTCACCTTTCACATTTCACTGATGTATCATCAGCCTCGCTAATTAGCCCTGAGGAAAGCTAYGATATAACAAGAGTGATATAAAGTTGCTTGGAGTGAAAATCCCAAACCAGAACTAAAGTTAAAGACTCTGTTTACATAGCTGTGGATAAAATCTCCCACCTCCATCCTGTTACTTCATTCTATGCCTTAAATTTCAGGCTTTGCTGCACTTAAAACTTACCATACCAAACAGAAAATGATAATTTTGTCAGGACAAAGAAACACTGCATGAATTGTATTAAAACAGCTACTTATCACTCCAGACATCCTGTAGATAAAGAATGAGCTTCCCACCCTTGGGGCTTATAGTGTTGCCACTTTAGGCAAAGTCTTGATTATTTGCTTTCCCTGGAGAGTGACAGAGAAAGAGAAAGAGGAGAGAGGGGCTGTCCCAGTTACACAATGTGCACGGACCACATCCCTGTGAGGTAATTCAAGTCTATTTTTAAATATACGGACATATTTATACTTCAGRGGTCACGTTTCATATTTTAAGAAGTGCTCGGTGCCTGAAAGAAAAGTTCAGATCTTTGTCAGCTAAGCATTCTTGAAAATTTAGCCATAAGCTGCAAATCCAGTCTGACCATTAGTGTAGCAGAGCCACCGCCTGTGGGTGTTTTTCTTTCAAAAGGCAAAGCTACCTTTCATAGATACTGTAGAAATTGGTCAGAAATCGGAGGATTACTTGATGATTAAAACACTATCCACAGAAACAGGATTTTTTGTTCAACAGAAGCAAGATTTCCAAAACCCTTAAGCAGTACGAATGTTTTAAAAGAAGTCATATAATGGTTTAGAGTTTAGCTAAATCTGACTGATTTAAAGGAAAAAAAATCCTTATTTAGAAAGAAGTCCTCTTCAATATGCACCAAAGAATATTTAAAACATAAGAATTTACACCAAATATCTGAAATATATCTATTYTTTTTCCTAGATCAGAAAAAGCACTAATGACAGCAGGAGAAACCCAGTGAAGGACGTTTCCAAACAAGTAATTCTTGCTTCCATTAACTCCAGACAAAACCAAAGCAAAGTTTCAGGTATCTGAAGACACAAACGAGGCCATCAATAAATACCTGAAGTGACCATGCTGTCTCACTTTGCCTTTAATGCTGCCTGAAAAGAACTGGGACAGGAGACTGACTCATGCCTCATTTATGTGCATTTACATGGAGTTGCTTGACGGGAGCTGTTCTGGATTTACAGTAGCCAGTTCCATTTACAGGGATGCATTAACTTTGAAACTAGTTTTCTCCATTTGTTTTGTCAGTATTCAGATGTAAAGGTTTGACTTGACTTTATATCATATACTATGAGTTCAAAAAGAGTGAATAAAGATTTTAGAGCCCATTGGTCTCTGTTCATACTGTACACTAAGCGTTTTGAAGTTGGCAGCCGTTTGATTTGCACGTTAGCCTCGTGATTTCATCCTTCACACTAATACGTGGTACGTGCATACAGTACAAGGACGCAAGGTGTAAAGCTTGTGGGATGATCGCTGTCATACAGTGCTGCCCTTCTTCCTGCAGCCGCACTTAGAGATCCTGAACACACAAAGCTTGCCCAGGGCTGGTAACCCATTGCAAAGACCACTACATGCGTCAACATTGGCCAAACTATCCAAGACACTGACCGGCACTAAGGAGCACGTGGAAGCAATGCTGCCAGGAGGTGGTCAGTTAAGGTTTGGATACCTACTGGTATCTGAATAGGTATATTTGGATACCTGTCAAAAATGCCTCAGCCAGCTGATTGAAAGGCCTGGACCATTACAAATCAACACATGAAGGGGTTACTTTGTCCCGGGAAACTGCTAATTAGGTATCCGTTCTCCCACACCCAGCACAAAGCCAACATAAACATTATTACAAACTCAGCTAATGTGAAAGAAATACAGTGTGCTCATGCTTGACTCCGATCAGAAATGCACTGCCAAGTCATTCAGAAGTGCATAAGTGTTTTGGCAATTGTAGAACCCCAGCCTGATGACTCGGTCCCCTTCTACAACGTATCTCGCAAACGTGTTCCTACAGCRTGCTACAAACCCTGCTCACACAAACAGAATGCACATTGTGTGTCCATCAAACTAGCAAATGCCCAGAAATTATACACAAACTGTTTCCCTCCTTTTTTTTGTCTATCCTCTCTCCTCCCCCCATAGGACATCCATAGCGTTTTACAAAAGCTGATCGCTGGCAGCTTTCCTCATTGCACAAGCATAGAAACAGGGCAGATGTTACGATCAGCTTCCTCCAAACATAATCTCATAAATCTTGGCAAATTTCTCTTGCTTCACAACACGACTACGTTGGAGCCCACGCTTTTCTTTCATGGTTTCTCGTCTGATCCCTACAGTCTTTTCAGTTCTTTTCAGCATACAGTCCATTTTTTTTTTTCCCCAAACCAGTCCCGCAGCTAAGCAAATCCTACCCCTTTTTCTCGCTGGCTCCAAGAGGGGTCCTGCTTTTTATCTCGGGATTTCTCCCGCTGCAATGGTCTCCCCATTGTGCTCTCCCCCATTCTTCCCATGCCTCCCTTTGTCTGGCCCAGTGCTTTGTCCGGCTGGGAATTTCCACCTTCCTTGGGCAGCCACCTGCTGAGCACCTTGCTCGGAAGGGCTTCCGTGCCTCCCACAAAGCCCCTGGCATACGCGCTCCAGCTCACACCTTCATTGCGCTCCATTTTGCTGGGATAGGAGGACGGTGCTACGGCCGACGCCTGCTAAGGGACACGCACCCCCGCATGCGGCCGGCTGGCGGAGGGACACCCGGAGCCAGGAGCCGGAATTCACACTCCAGGTGTCGGCGGCTGCTGTGAACATGCACGCGAAACGCCTGAAACCCCCTGGGGCACTTGGGCACCTCTGCAAAGCAGGTTGCAAGGACTGCTCTGTGGTCACTGCTCCACTACTACTGAGGAATCCAGGAGTGCTTCCTCTTTCTGTTTATTTATTTATTCTTTTCAAACACTAATATGTGCATTAGTTCTAGCAGGAATTTATCTTCCATTTCAGTAGCCTTCCTTTTATTTATTTAAGGCTCACTACAGGCCAAAAGTAACTATCTGAGTACCCAAGGCACCGTGCTTTTTAAGATCCCATAATTTCCACACATGTATTTCTTAATGTGCTGATCACTATTCAGATCTGTAACACACTTGCAGACAATAGTTACTATTTGCTAACAGGAGAGCAAAAACTGGCTTGGGAGGAAGCAACTCTTCCAGCTCGTCATTAATCTACACCATCTCATTAGAAATCTTAAACAAGTTTTAGTTTATTGTTTATTGATGGAAAATAAAAAAACACTCTTTTTTTCCCCCCAAAGATAGCAATCTGTGTTTTTTAGTTATCTTGGTACTTATTCAAAATCTTTATTAAGAAAATAGTCTTCAAATGAATACTTTTTCCCCACAAACTGCTGCAATGTTACACAGTTAGTACCGTGAAGTAAGAGTAATGACAACATTTACAAACTGCATCTGGAAACTCATCCCACTGACAGGTATTTCTTAACAGGACTTTTGGAACCTGCCACATGAGATGAAGCTTCATGAATTCTTTCAGCCCTTTATTTTTATTATTTATATAGATACCACACAGGAATCTTAACACTTCAAAGTGATGCTTAAGCACCTTTGGAATCCCAGATTTCAAAAGTGGTTAAAATTTTTCCCTTGCCTGGCATTAAGAGTCAAACTAGTGGGAAGAAAGGTGCTGTTKTCCTGCATTAGTGGAAGCTACATCCATCAGGAGACACATGCAGATACTGGGGCTTGCAGAGGGGAAAATAAGGAAGCTGGAAGGCTGCTGAGCCAAGTGCAGTAGTAAATTTCCTCTTATAAAAATTACAAATTAATGACTTTTTATTTTAAAGATACATAGCGACTGCCTTTATCAGAAAACTGTGCTATAAACTTGTGGGTTAAATGCAGTAAATGCAGCGAGAGTACTGCAGTAACTTTTTGTTTTTTAATCTAAGTGACAGGAACAGATTAAGGGTAATATAAAGATCACAGCTCTCCTCTAAAAGAGGGAGAGGAGGAGGGAATGCCATTAAAACTGTACATATCACCAGTCTGAGCAGACAAGAGCATATAGAAAGTGCATGCATCTTACTGGAAAGATAAACAGCTGGATTTACTTGCCTCCATTAACCAGTGACCTACTTGTCAAACATAAGCTTTAGATTATAAAAAGCGATTACATGAAGCCTCTTAGACAAAAAAGATCCTAGTTATGAAATCAGATCAAGTCTGAAAATACTTGAACACAGTTTTGATGTTGTTCTGTCATAGAGATACAAGCCGAGAACCGGTTATTCTTTTTAAAAACATGCAACATAGTGTAGCAGTGTTGTCTATAATACCATGGAGAATGTGTTTATCCCATGTCGCCTGCTCAGGTCATTAGCAACGAGCCAAATCCAGACCTCGTGTAAGAGGATGAAGCTCCAGTGGAAGYCACTTCATAAAGCTTAATTTCAGGCTACTATCCATTTCCAGCTACTGCCGATGTGTGTTTGTGGAGAAACAAGACTGGCAGTGCCTCCCCTACGTGGGCACCGTGACGTTGATCCAGGCGCCTTGCCTCGTCCCCCAGAGCAGATCTGCAAGMGCCAGCCGAGGCTCTCGCGGCCGCCCCGCTCCAGGTTTTCTCCAGGCTAAAGGATGAGCAACATGCCGAAAACAGAGACCATTGCAACATTTGGGGTTGGTGCGAGCCTGGAGTTAGTATCACTGAGGAGGCATACCGAGGACAACAAATTAGCAGGTGTTGAGACACGGCAAACCTCTTTAATTCTGCTGCCTTCTGCTGCCACCCCGCCACGATGTGCCCGACAGCAGCCTGCCCAGATTCCACCTGAGGCTGAACAGGTCTCCGGGAAGACGGCGCAAGCCATTATTATAAGGCATGTTTTAATGTCCATCTGCTAAAAGYGACTGTCTCACCTCACGCCACGTCCACCCAACCTCAGCGGCGTGGGCCGCGTGCCGTCAGCAGCTCACGTTTCACCGTGACTCATTACACAGGGCCATTTCCTGGGAGCCCCGCGCCGCGGCGTGACTTAATGGCACGAGAACCTCAACAGGCGGGTTATGAAACCTCGGCTTCCCAGCTCCAGAGAGTGCACAGAAACACTGGAAAATGTTGCAGCACCCACGARGAGGCAGTGGCAAGGACACGACCATGGCGCTGGGCTCCACGCGCCCTCCTGTGCAGCAGCCACAGCCTTTTCCGTCTCGTTCCCAGCCATATTCCTCAGTAGACCACAACTGCATGAGCCCTGCCTTCTGTTCCCATCTTCCCCTTCTGCCTTCCTTTCCCCATCTCCCTTCCCTTCCCTTCCCCCTTGCTTTTCCTCCAGCAGAGTAAATCAAGAGCTACTTACGACCACTGCAACCACCTTCCCCTTGTTAGGGCGAGCAGCACCCAGTCGCTATCACAAATAGACCACGAGCAAGACACTGAAATCACTCGAAATAGATGCTCTGTTCTCCTAATTGGCCAACTTTTCTGCACGAGTCTGTCTGCAGGCTCAGGATGACTGCCCAAATCAGAGTGCCTTCTGCTCACGTTTGCAGGATTATACTTCTAAAATCTAGAGACCACGKTGAAAAATGAAAATGCTATTTTTGCAACATCTGGATGCACTATAAATACTTTATATATTTGACATGTCTGACAAGCATTTTTTTAAAGGCCCTTAAAGTATTCTTCTGTGCTGGAACAGAACTTTAATCATTACTCRAATAGTCCTTTAACAAACATTCTCCAGCTTTTAAATGGAGCATCATTGACAGGCACAATGCAGAAGGCAACAAAAAGAGACTAGAAATAAGGGCATCATTCTTATTTTATTAAATATAGCCAAGGCTTCAACAGCCATGACACAAAGGAGCAAGGTTTTGTGACCTCTCAACAGTCAGACTGTGTATAAATTGAAGAAAGGTTTCTGTAATATTTTGAGCATAAAAGGTACTAGTGGCATTACAATAAAGTATTTTGCTCATTACAACAGTGTATTTTCTTCATTATGCTAGAAAATGAGGTTTCTGTTTAATAGAAAAACAACAAACAAACAAAACCAATCACTAGCCTATGTATTTTTGTAATTGTGAAATTATGCCAGGGCTCTTGACAGCTTCTGCGTTTGAAGGCATCTCATTATTAAGTTTTAATGAAACCACATGCTATCTATTTGAAAGGCTAAATTACATTTTTTTGATGAATCAGCTRCTTTACTGAGCTCCTGTGGGATAATTCCTGGTATTGGACACTGAAAAAATAAATATCACCCCAAAGTTCAGAATATTTTCAGACAATACCATAAAAGGATATTCAAGCCATTCAATTACTAAGTTAAGAAGGGAAAGACRACCGAGTATGAAGCCATAAACAAACATTCCATTTAAGTTAACTTTTGTCTCTTAGGTTCAGAATTTAGGTCTCAARTTTTCTTACATTGGATCAAAACCAACTACAAGGCAGCTGTGTCCTGTGTGGGACCGACTCCTAAGCAAATGTCCTCCAYGGCTTTTTGGGGGACCTCTATGCTGTCTCCACAAAATGGAAAATGCTTTCAAAGCAGTCCWCTGAGTCCAGAAATTCAAGTATTTTGTTCTTCTCAACTCCTTTGGCTGACAAAGTATAAAATGGTCTTTCTTTGGTGGAAATTAAGGTGACCAATTTGAGGAAACTAAGCAGTGAGTAACAGATGGGGAACAGCACCTCTGTAATTCTTAGTTAAAAGCTGTATTTATTCTGGTCCAGGTAGGGGGTTTGGGCCATGGGGAACCAAAAACAAGTGAGGAAAAATACTTTATTCCTCCCAGCTTAAGTCATATATGCATCTTTTGCATGAATGGCTAGAGAGCATTTGGTTCTGTGCAGAAAAGAAAAGAAAGATCATACAGGACATTTTGTTCAGGCCTGCCCCCAAGCAAATCATGAATTAGTAATTGAAAATACACATGTACATATTTTATATACATATTTACTTTCACTTCTATCTCAGAATCACGGAAATATTGCAGATAATTTCTGAAGTAACGTTCCAGCCCAAACCAGAACTGCCTTCCAATGTTAGGGTACATCACAAGCATCTTGGACATAGAACATCAAGGCAAGAACCCTACTGGCAGTGAAAATCTCCTTATCTACATCTTGCACATGGTAGATCCTARCATGAGAGCTGTAAAGGTCTTTGCATGTCTAACACTCACTCCTGACAYGGCTGTCTGCATGAAACTTCAAAATCTCATGGAAAAGTATGTCCATGTGTCAGGCTCAAACACATTCAAACACTTAAAGAAAGGTTTCCCAAGTGAAGATAGTATCTAAAAACACACTACACAGAAYTGGCTTTTGCAATTGTAATAGCTAAGCTAACGCTCCAGAAATATAATGAATCTGTGGAAATAAAAGGCTGATAGCTAGATCTTTATTTAGACACATAATAGGCCATAAAGACAACGGGATTTGGAGAGGAAAGGCTACCCAGTAAGCAGCAGTCCATGGGGAATACACTGGAAAGCTGTCTGTTGCTTCAAGGATAGGGTTAGTCGTTCCAGGAAATCTGCATGTGTCAGATAAGTTTCTGTTAGACAGGTAGGATGTATTTTGCTTTTCCAAGAGTCGATTTGGTGGCTGTGTACTATCTCCACACTCAGTTCTCGTCAGATTTCCTGTTGTTTCAAGTGCTTGAGAGACTGCTAGTGCAACCACAGTCAGGAAGCTCAACTTGAAGAAGTGTCACCTGTTTGGTGCAAGATTAGAAAGTGATGSATATTAAATCCACTAACTCCATTAATCCATAGATCTGCAGTGGATTTAATAATTAAAAAAAACATATATCTGCACAAGGCACTGCCCCTGTGGCAGTTCCAGCTGACACCTTCCAGGGAAAGAGTGTCAGCAGGGAAGGACCTYTCTTCTTCTCCTTGGTCTTGGTTTCATTTTTTTCCCATCTGTTTAATTTTATGTAGTCCATAGTTACTGTTTTATCTTTAAAGCACACAGGCTTCTTTCAGCTCTGAATTACAGATTGCTCTTCACCGAAGCATTTCAAGATGCACTTGGGACCTGCACATCTTCTAATTACTCTGAAATTAACTCTTCTCCTCCAAGCTGAAGAATCTGAACTCCGTGGCTCCTCAGCTTCCTCCGTCCCAATTTCAGTGTCTTCTCCTTAACTGCAGCCTTGCAGTTCACACAAGCAATTCTCACATTTGCCATCGAGTATGGCAAATAGAACTTGTCCTGAAGAATTTCTCATGTCTATGGTGTGTCTGGAGAATTTTTTTCTGTAGACATATATTTTCTTTCTAGGGCATTAAATAGCCTGGAGCAAATCCCTAGTTTCACCATGATGTCTTTAAAATGGCTAAGGCACAAACCCCTTCTCTTTTTAGCTTAAAGACCAAGCATGAAAAAACTGCCAAACTGAAATGCGTCCTSTATCCAGTATCAGACTTCATACACCTTAAGAGCTATTCAGGCACTAGCAGAAATGTGCTGGTATGTTTTAAAATGGAAGTTTTTCAGTGCACAGCCCCAACAGCATTTAAGGGTTGTATGTACGTATTTTTAGCGTCAGCTACAACTGAGACCTTCCCCTGCCTGCGTGCTCCGTTGCAAGCGGTGGAGCCTCCCTCGGCCCGAGTTGAGGCGAGCACAGCACRCAGCAGGCGCTGGGAGCAGGGCACAGGCCAAGCAGCGCACGCGGCAGCGTCGCTACCTGTGGGGCAGCAGCCGCGTTGCCCGTGCCCGGGCGCAGCGGCCGCGATGCTGGGCGAGACGGCGGCRGCAGCAGCAGCGGTGGCGGGCGCCAAGGCTTCCGAACATTGCCACCTTGTGGGCCTGCGCTCGGCTCCCCGCCGTGCCGCGGGACCAGGCCCCGCTCGGCRGGAACATTCCAAAATATCCACCTCGAGTGGGATGCGACCTACGCTCCCATCGCTGAGAATCCAAACGAGGACAGGACCTCACAAATCCTGACACAAATGATTAACCGCATATGGTAGCGTTTGCTTAGTTACGTCTTCCTCCGTTTAACAATTGAGCAGCAAAGATGATTAAGGGACTGCAGCACCCATCATATGGGGAAAGAGTGAACGAGCTGGGCCTGTTTAGCCTGGGGAAGAGAAGACTGAGAGGGGATCTGATCAGTRTGTTTAAACACCTGAGGTATGATTGTAGAGAGGAGAGGGTTAAACTGTTCTCGGTAGTGGCCAGTGAGAGGACAAGAGGTAATGGGCACAAGTTGAAACCCAGGCAGCTCCATGTCCATGTGAGGAAGAACTTCTTTCCTGTGAGGGTGATAGAGCCCTGGAACAGGCTGCCCAGAGAGGTGGAGGAGTCTCCTGCTCTGGAGATCTTCCAAACCCACCTGGATGCCACCCTGTGCCCCGTGCTCTGGGTGTCCCTGCTGGGGCAGGGGGATTGGACTAGATGATCTCTAGAGGTCCCTTCCAACCTCAGCCATTCTGTGATTCTGTGAACATCATGAAGGCAGTGCTAACAACACACACAAGTGCTAACATCTAATGGAATAACAGGTAAAAGCAAGAATATAATTCCTGAAAGTTTCTTAAAAGAAGGGGAGAAGGAAATTAGATTCAGTATCTGTCCTGAGTTTTCTTTTACAATTCCATTTTGCCAGTATATCCTTCTTACTCCAGTCAACAAAAMCAAAATAATTCCAAAAAGTTTGTGGCATCTAGTTTAGCTTTCATCATTTGCATTTCATGAATGAATAGCACTTAGTGACTTGAAAGTATTAATTATGCGGTCAGAGCTGTTTCAACAGAACATCACTTGCTATTGATACCAAAACTATCTATTATCCCCTTAAAGACCTCGCACAAGTGTTACTTCTTCAGTCACAACCTCTGTAACAAACATGCACAAATACACAAGCGTACTTACTTTGAGCATCCAAACACCTTCCCTGGTTGCTGGTTGGAATTGTTCCTTGCAGCAATCTGGTACTAGAAAGAAAACACGAAAACACTTAGTTCAACAAATGAAAAAGGGAGAGGGAGGAGGAAAGTAAATAAATAAATMAATATCACTGAATGGTCTTTGTTTATATCAGTTGTGCAGTGATGCAACAGCCACCTTCTATAAATGGAACAAGAGCCAAAGCTGGTCATTACAGTGCCTTAATTCAGCTCCTCGCACAATGGTCCAGTGTCTAGCACATCTGCACAACAATCAGATGTCCCTCTGAGAGAGTAGTAAATCTATTAGRTCCCTTGTGCAGGGCAACATTCAAACTGCATTCATAATTTCAGGGCACATTACTGTTTCTCCTTCTGACCATGCTTCCTCCAAGCACGGGCAATCAGCTACCACCATTGCAACATGGAACTGAGGCCTTGCTGCACTTGCCTGAATGGCTTTTCATAGCAAAAAAAAAAATCTGCCATTGAGAAACATGAACTGATGGCCAGGAGAAGCTGTATTTTTACTAATATAACACTAAAAAACACTGGAAAGCCTTTTAAGTGATACTTCAAGGAGGATGACCACTTACAGCAACTGCATTTAAGGCTCATTCTTTGCTCTGCTGCTAGATGGGATTTCTTAGAATTGCTATATTTGTCCTCATATCCACGTTCTCAAGTGCTAGGACCTGGCTATATTAAAGAAACTTAAATGGGAGCAACCAAATATGGTTTTYAACTTGTGTCACCAGGGATTACATACTGACATGGTTAAGTTTCTTAACTCGCTTTCTTCCCAGTCAGCAAGAAATTTCATTCCTAGCAGGTAAATAATTGTTTACAGTCAGAGCAAGGCCCCGGTTGTTGCTTGTCTTGCATTCCTAGCCAGCTAGTTGAGACAGTCCGGAGGGAGGGGTACATGACAGCCTGAAACAGCATCAGAACAGGGCAGCTCAGACGAGTAAGGGCTGACGGATGCAAGAAGCTCCAGCAGTGAATTTAGATTCATCATAAGCCCTATCTTTAGGAGGAGAAAATATAAAGCAAAGTCCCACTACAGCTCATTATCTCATCTGGGAAAGGTAAACAGCCCTTTAAACATGGCTTGTCTAGAGGAGCTGGTGAGTCATCCTGGCAGATGACTTAGGAGGGCTGCTAGCACCCTGGAAGGCTGAAGCTACCTTAAAGCCAAACCAGAATGGCAATTAGCTATAAAACATGYTATTGTTTCAATTTTCTGGATCTCTCCAAACCTCTTAAATTTTGTTTTTCAATATATTATTTATTTTTCCTCTTCATTTGTTTAACGTGGAAACAAATCCAGCATGGCTGACAAACCTCAGGCATCCAGTTGGCAAAGGAACAGCAAATCCCTCATGTGTGTTGGCTTTTACTCAAGCAGATCCTTAAACTTATGCTGGGATCTAACAGGGCTACTCCAATAACCTATTCATCATCATAATATGGTAAGACAGGCAACCTCACATTAGAGGGGGCTGATCAGAACTTCTAACAGGCAGCAGCAGTGCAGAGATAT
Source organism: Eudromia elegans (assembly GCA_003342815.1). Lineage (NCBI taxonomy): Eukaryota > Metazoa > Chordata > Aves > Tinamiformes > Tinamidae > Eudromia > Eudromia elegans. The sequence continues at coordinate 1,398,980 of PTEX01000127.1, read as the reverse complement.
GGGGATTCCCTTAGAAATGTGAAAAAACGTTTGGCATTTCAGCTCTTGCAGCAATCTCCACACTTTACACTCTGTACAGTGCAATATTTATAGGAAATTGAAAATAGAGGTAATGGTCTCTCTCTTTTTTTCCTCAGCTACGGAGATTGCAATTGGAAAATTATTTGGATAATATCACCACAATATTTAGTAACAAAGAGCACATTTTTAAAAAGTCTTCACAGCAGAACTTTCTAAAGCTTGGAGACTCATGGCAACCTATGTGCAGGAGGAACCCAAGAGGTCCATCTCAGCACCCGCCCTGACTTTGTCCTGGACWCGGATATGGACCCGAGCTGTGGGGAGCAGCGTGACGGCCGTGCCTGGAGGAGCTGATGGGCATGAACGTGTTGACCTGGAGAAGTCTTCTGAGGCTGCCACCAGCTTGGAAAGCCATGCCCATAGCTGGACCTGTCCTTCTGGCTTGAGGTGCAGGAGCAACATCCAGGCAGGGCGTGGTAGGAAATGCCGGCTCATTAAGGTGGGGTTTAATTTAGGTGGATGAAGGAACGCAGCAGAAGGTCCTCGTTARTGGGCGTGAGGCAGATAAGCCCAGGGAGCCAGAGCCCTGCTCGCTGAAAGCATGCAGTGAGCAGACAGGGAGGCCCTGTGCTTCCCGCTGTGGGCCAGGCCACAGGCATCACGTCACTGATATACACAGACCACCAAGCACAACGYAGTTCCTCCGCCACAACGCCCTACTGCACAGGCCACACAGGCTTTAAAGATCACCATCTCCTAGAGTCACCCACCAAGACGTCTCAAGAAACTAATCATTCCATGCTGATAAGTATACAGGAAAAAGACCATGAGGTCAAAACAAGAGAAGAAAGATGTAGAGGTCTTCAAAACATGGGTGCTAAAGATCTCAGAACAAAGAAAAATATTTCTCTAGGGATCGTTTGAAAAGAAGAGTCTGAAAACACTACRAAATTAAACAGGCAAGAAAAGTGTCTGAATTCTGTACTCCTCAGRCCAGGAATTTGTGTTTTGTTCTGTGTGTCACAGTTAGGCAGAGCTTACAGTACACCCTGTTATATAGTTGCAAGTTTCCCTGATAGGGGATTGAGCTGGAAATACAAACCAATGTTTATTRGAGGACCTTTTATGAATTAAGCTCYTTTAAAGAAAATCAAGCAGTTTTCTTTAGCAGCAGATAACGAGTCCCATAGCAAACTCGGTTATTCCCGTGCATAATTCAGTCCYGTGATCACTCATAGTCACCCGGCTGCAGCAGCAGCATCAGGAGGCGAAACCCAGCGATTTTCACAGAAGCCCAGGAGGGTTGTACCCCCGGGAAGGGCCTTGGAGATGCCCTTCTTTCACTATATGTACATATAGTCCTGCAGCCCTTGCTTGCACCCAGCAGTAAGTACGTTCTCAGCTGCAGCTGAGCTCCACAGCTCAGTGAGGACACCAGCACGCGCTGGCGGCCTTGGAGGGGTCCAGCAGACTCTCTCTGTTCCGAGTTTATCAGTCCTTGTGCACTGAGCCCGACCACTGGTCTCCAGAGCTTATCAGTCCTCGGGAGACCTTCCCCTTCTGTCTCTTAGTGCATGTTTTCCGCTCTTTGGCTTTGTTCTCTGGCAATCACTGCTACATGCACAAACTTGGGTACCTATCAAATGCACGCACACAAGCTGACACAGGGGAGGTTTCTGTGAAAACAACATTTTATTCCATTCTCAGGAAGAGTTGCAACCCTAATAAAAACTGACTGAGGGGTGGAATAAATACATAAATCAAAGCAAGAGAGACGAGAAAATCAGGGTAAAACACAACAGTAATAAAAAAGAAAGACAATAAACCAAAGTCATCTTCAAAAAACAAGGCACAAGAGCTTTAAGCAGCACACCACCATAAAGTCATACAAGTGCAGCTGTTAGGATAAAGAGTCAAGGAGGACAAACAGGACAGAATCAGATTAAGAGGATTCAAACRAAATGCACTATGTACTATTTACTGTGTAAATTAACTATTTTACTAACTTTCTCTGAAAGAGACGGTACTTTCCCTGTAGTTGCAGAGCCCTGTGCTGTGCTCCTGTGTCTCAGTGGCTGGATGTTTCCTTCCCTCCTCTCCCCAAACACTGGGATGTGATGCTGCACAAGGCAGCTCCTAAAACCAGTTTGTAATGTAAACTGAYAGACACCTATTCAAATATCCTCAGCAGTTAAAAGAGGGAAAAAGTTTCAAAACCAGCTTATTTTTAGCAACTGAAAGAATTCAAGCAAACCAGCTATGGCTGCTGTCCAGGCATTTAGTGAGTGGAAAATAGCTCGACAAATTAGACAAACTCAGAGCCTAAGCCAGAAAACGACATATATCACTATTTACATACCCTTGTTGTACAGATGAGCTGAAAGMTTAATTCTAAAGCTCCCAGTGTCAAAGGAAAGAATCTTTTTTTTTCCTTTTTCTTTTTCTTTTTTTAATGACCTGTGTTTGGATCAAACTTAAGCTGGGCAGATATCTTAACTCACTGGTAAGCAGCAGCCCAACCCTAGGCTCCCTGAGCATTCCTGCGTGCTTCTCTGCACTTACTTGTGGTTTCTTGGCTGCCTGAGTCAGGACTGGACTCTCCAACCCAGGCACAAAGCAAATAAATYCACTAACAGAGTTGAGTTTGGTGCCATCTTCAACTCCACCTCACCAAAAACCATGAAAAATGCCCTAGTTTAACTTGGAGCGCTTCATAGGGAAGACGATCAGCAGCAAAGAGCAGCTGATCAGCACACAGCAGCGCCTTAGACTAYGGCTGCCTTTGCCTGCTACAGAACCCTGTTCCCTCCTTCTCGTTCACAAAGCAGCCAATCTTTTTTGCTCATTCTCAAGTGAAGAAAACCCAAGCRCGTCCTCCTTAGTGCCCCAGCAGCCTGCATACCCTTTCCCAAGAGGATGTCTTCTGCTTTGCGTGGTTCTCTCCCAGATCTTCTCACGGAGCAGAAAAGCAGCTTCTCTCARTCCTGCTGCCCTCTCCTCTCCCTCCTCAACATTTTATAAATGGGAGTTTCCAAGACATGAGTGTCTTTGAATACAGGGCTCAAAGCTGCAGCAAAGTATTTGGCTCTATGCARCCCTACCTGGGAAGGGGTGGCACGGTGCTCAGGCCATCTGATTTTATAGAGTCGGCAAGACCAATTTGGTAAACTTTTTTTTTTTTTGCATTACAAATAATGCCAAACCGGTACATGAAGCAGTAGGTGGCAGATCTGATAGGAAAAACAGATGAGAACTAATCATTCCTTTTATTTAGCAGCAGGCTGCCACGCTATACTTAGCTCCATTTCAACCAAAAACATTTCCTCTTTGCTCCCTTCTGAGGCAGCTATCTTTCATCAATGATTTCAGAGAAAAAAAAAATCAATGGTTTTCTGTTTATTTATCTTATATTAAGTGTCGGTTCAGTCATTGATGTCTGCATTTCAACGTCTATCACACTAATTAAAAATCCATTCTACTTGCATTGTCAGTGCCTATGTCCGTTGACTTCTACAAGCCACACACARTCACTGGTTTTGTCAAGCATCTGTCTGGCCTGTGCACATTTGACTTCAGGGCACTATTGAGGCTCTTCTGCACATACTAATTTATCATGCATTTCAGTGAATTTTCCTGGGAGGCAATGCAGCATCTTCCGGAATGCATGAGGAATGAACAGAGCTGATGAGTTTTTCTGCTTTGTGCCACTGACTAGAATGGCTTCACACTTTTCTCCTGAACATTTTCCTCTTTGCAAACAGAGTCACGCGGCGGTGGTGGGGCAGGCAAGAAGAGCCTGCACCGACCCTGAGATTTCACATTATGAAGAATTCAGCAAAAAATGCTACCTTAAGGTACTCCTGACTTAGCTGTTCGCTACCTTTTCTTGCATATTAAAAATAAAATAAATAAGAGAGAAGAAAAGGAGCAACTGCCCAGCATGCGCTCCTGGCTGTGCAGGAACCTGCTGCCCACCATTGCTGACTACAGAGGAGTACGGGGAAAGTGCTGCTCTCTGCACTGCACTATCAAGCTTTGACAGCCCCCAGATACTGCTCTAAGGGATGGCCAGGAGACTAGTGGGATAATATGGGGTTATGATGTGGCACAAATCAGCTTTTCCATATTGTTCAATAGGAGAGAAACAAGAGGCGTATGGAGGACAGCCAGCAGCAACTGCTTTAGTCCACTGTATTAACAGTCTCCAGGACATTCCCATGCTAAGCTTTATGCTGTCTTTTATGGCTTAATTTTAATACAGTAATCAACAACTTTAAATTAAAAAGAAGGCTGAAGAAAAAGCACTAAAATGTTCAGAGGTAAAGACCAAACAAACAGCCTGTGTTCTGATCCAAGATGTTTTCTGAAGTTCTTTAAAGACAGCAAAATCTAAAGTTTAACATGAGGAGTCTTGATGGCGTAACTGTGTTAACTGTGTCTTGAATTACCAGAGTAAATATCTTTTAAGATGAGTATACTACACATTTCTACACAACAAGCATGGCTGAAAGTGCCCGAAGATAAATTTCGTAGAGGTGTTACAGACAGCTACAATAAACTGTTGGATTCTTGGAAATATTCAGATTATCTAAAAAGGCATAAAGTTTAGGACTAGCAAAATATTTAGGCAAATAAACGTGAAGGGTTTTATAGGGTTTAAGCTAGGTAAGAAATTTGCATTTAAGTGCAGGTAACCAGTTAGGAGTTCTAATATYAGACAGCACAAATTCTTCTTCTACAGGGGCATTTGTATTTCAGATTTCTTTTACAAGGAAATGAAGAGAAAAATGCGTATCCTAAAAACACCCAACAAAAATCGGCTAGGTGTCCAAAGAGAAGAAGCTAAAGGCAGGAGCCATGTCCTACCCAACTCCTGTTCTAAAACTGCACTCAGCACGCAGCAGTTGGCCAAGTCTGCAAGCTGTAGAGCTCACAGACCAGGGAGAACGACTGATTTCTGCTGAGCTACAGAATTCTTTTTTATTTTTCTTCTTTTGTTAATAAAAAGTACCCTCTAAAACACTGCAGCATTCAGTAACTGTGCATATTTCATGTCAAGAAAGAGGCAAGTATTGCTCTGGGAAACAAGGATGCAAATTCTTGCTCCTGGAATGGAATCACCCAATTGAACAGCAGTGGTTGGGTGCCAGCTAGATAGAGAGCAAAATTACAGAAAAAAATCTGGGGGTCCTGGTGCACATCCAGCTGAACATCAGCCAGTGTGTCCTTCAGAAGAGAAGGACAACTCCTTACTGAAGGCTGTTCCCAGGAAGGCAGCCAGCAGGTCTGCAGAAGGGAAKATTCCCCTGTACTCGTGAGCCTACACAGGGAGTACTTCGGTCTGGTTTCTGGCCCCCCAATACATTACAGACAGACATACTGGAGCCCAGTCCAGTAAACAAGATCCGTAAGTGGCTGGAGCGCATGATGCGCCAGGAGAGGCTGAGATCKTTGGCTTTGTTGTGCCTGGAGAAGAAAAGGCCAGAGGAGGAACTCGCTGCAACCTGCTGTTACCTAATGGGAGGGCGTAGAGAAGATGGAGCCGAGCTCTTCTCAGAGGCACATGTCAACAGTGCAAGAGGGAATGGGCAAGTTTCGACAGGGCAGAAGCCGATTACACGTTAGGAAAAGCATTTCCACCATGAGGGCGGTTGAGCATTGGAACAGGGTCCAGCAAGGAGGTGGAGTCTCTGTTCTCAYAAAACTCAACAAGCCCCTGGGCAACCTGATCTATTCAGGGCTGCTTTGACCTGGCCATCTGGAGACTTCTTCTGACCCATACTCTTCTGTGATTTCATGTAAAAGTACCGTAACTGCAGGCTGCTTGTCAGCTGCACGTGTTCTTCCTGGGGGACAGAGACTCAGTTAAGATACTGGATTGATACTTCAGATATCTCAGTCTTTTTACCAACTTTGACATGCCTATCTCTGCCTCAAGTATCTGAACAGAAACCAAGGAGGACAGATAATGATACATTTAAGGGGGTAGCATTACCTCTACTGCACTGCATAGCCCACCACACATGCTCTGGATCAGCAAACACAAGGCAGTAAGTTACATCATGGTTCGCTTTCTTATCCACTTAATCATGACCAAGCAGCCATTTTTACTAGGTGGTATGAAGAAGTCATTTATCCTTGGCTCTAGAATGGGACTGGCATGCCCAGAGTGCCAAACCCTATTGGAAGGACTGTTTTCATCCTTTTCATTACATAATCAGTGGAGAGAGTGGTCAAATGCTCCCAACAACATAAGCATGGGCAGGTGGGCAGAATATCTGGGAAGTCCACACATGAGCTTTTTCCAAGCTTATTGGGGCAGATCCCCACTACTGTGAAAATGGAGGACACTTGTGTTATGGTAATGACCCCATACAAGCAATTTAYACAGTTAAATTACAGAAATTGTATGTTTGATACATAGGCATTGCAGGAACTATATAGTTTTCCAGCCCTATGAACAACCAAGACCCAAAAACTAGAAAGGTGCCTCTACTGAGGGCTAATGAGGGCTAAGGGAAACGAAGAACCTCCCAATGAAACTCCTTAAAGTGGAACTGTGTTTGAAAGCTGCCCAGTGCATTTTACTCCTTCAGTTAAAATAACATCACATGTGATGATCACAGTTCGTGAGCATCAAGTTGAAGGAAAATGTTCCTACCTGTGAGGCAAGAGTGACAGCTCATTATCTCATTTAGTTTATTCTTGATATCGCACAGTTAAAGCAAATAACATGGAGAGGTTTCTAAAGGGCGTCTGTCAGACTTCAGCCTCCCAAGCTAACATTATTATGTTGTAAAAGGAGAGTTTATACTTGAATTTTACCAAGTTGGAAGTTCTGTGGCTGCATTGGTGAGCTGCAGCAGTGCACCAGCTTGAAGACACAAACATTGCACCCTCAGGAGAAAAACCAGAGAAAAAAATCCAAAAGATTCTAGAGTGTCCCAGTGAATGCAAACTCCCCCAGCTCTCTGCTCTGGAGAATATTTTGCTTTGGCTTATTGCATGCCAACACCAATTTGGAGAAGCACTAAAGATTTATTTAAGCAGTATACACAGTTTAAGTGTAGCTACTTCTTTCATAGTCTTTCCTAGACACTTATACTGTTTTCAGTTTGATGTCAAAACTAAGCAAGAAAAGACACCACTTGACCAAAGAAACAGATCCTTTGGACTAATTTACCACTTATATGCACACTGTTTTCCTATATTTGGCTGAACTTCTCTACTGGCCAGTTTTTCACAGCTAGAAGATAAAGTCTGGTAGCTGAGACAGGGCAGTAAAGCTCTGGCAGTCTTTTTTAATCGTTACTGTTTGGCGCAGAACTTGACTATAAAGCTTATGTACCTGTCTGACCTAATCTAATTGGGAGACCCATATGTCTGAGCATAAGCAGCAGTCTCTCTCTTCRTAAAGCTGCCCATTCAGCAAACTCTGTGTTGAGGAACCAGTCTTGCCGTTTCTTCTTGGGCACATACAACCTGCCCTAAAGAGCCTAGTCCCTGCTAACTGCTAAATAAGCTTTATCACACTGTGCAGACACAACTAGGGCAAATAAGATTTCTGTACTTACAGCATTAATGTGGTAGCCTCCCAGCAGCTAATTGTGTATGGAAGGACCAGGGTTTCCTTCAGCTGAGCCCAAAGGACTGCTAGGCATCTCTCCTGGATGTACAAACTCAGTAAACTCATTGCAGGTAGGGTGCCCGGGACGGCATCAAAAGCTTTTCTCTACAACTACTTTAATAATCAGTGCCAGGTATAAAATACATGTGCACAAACTAAACATGCATTTTGAGACTCTAAATAACGTGTCTGTAAATGACATTCCCCATTTCCCAAACCCGCGTTCACTTAAGGCTCTTTTTAGCAAAATTAGTTAGCTATGGAAAGCCCCCGTAACTAGGTATTAGTGAACATGCCCAGGGAGAATCAACATAACAACTTGTGGAACAAGTGAAGAGTCCAAAAGTATCTGCAGCTGAAGCACCCAACATCATCCAAAAGCAGGCCTTGCTCACACAACCATATTAACAATTTAGGTATGCTTGTGGGATAACTCCAGTTTTTCTCCCTTTTTGGAAGTCAGCTTGCTTGCTAACTCACTTAGCAAAAATGTACGATTCAACCTACGCTTTCCCATGAGATTGATTTCCCTGCAGGCCCTGTCTCAGACACTGCCGCGTTCTGCTCAGACACCCTTAACACCCATCCATTTCTGGTCAAAACACGCCACACCTTTTGCAGTGAGTCAACCAAATAAGGCAGTATCTCCCACAGCAAACTGGAGGCTTGTAAACAGGTGAGAGGAGAGTGCTGCTGTGCAAACACAGCCCTGCAATTTAGCGTCGCATGGGATGCGCAGAGAAACGCTGCATTGGCCAAAGGGATGATTAGAAGATTGCCACAAGCTTCACTTGGCTGTGATTTAACAAGATTAGGCAGGGTCACCTTGGCCACAGGGGTCACATGGGCAAATTCTAATTCACCCACAAACTTAGCTCTTGTATGCAGACAGCTGGAAGTCTTCGCAACACTCAAATGGCAACGTCTGGCAGCCTATCAAGCAAACTACATGCCTTATGCCTGTCGAGAGTACTAGCACGTCATTCTACTTCAGTGTTATTCTGCTCTTCTGCGGTGTAATTTGTTAACTTCTCAAAACTTCTGTAACCAGACATGGTGCCAGCATTCCTCCTCCTTTTGGGTGGCAAGTAGAAGCTGAAGTTTAATTTCCAGAATATTAAAATGATCAAGATAATATATTTTGACAGACAAGACTTGTAAAGAATATATCTTGAGCTGCCCAAATTTCAGCAGAGTGAGATATTGTTACATTTAAATGTGCACTTGCTTTTATTCCTAGAGGTATTTTTATTAATATTTCTACTTTCTTTAGTCAGTACAGGTGCTCATTCTACACAAACAGGAAGCAAGTGCAAGCCAGTGTAACAATTTTCTGACACTAGGAATGCCCTGAGTTCAGAAACACAACTTGCTGCTTCTTTTATAGTTGACTTGGTGAGCTGGAGCAGAGCCACATGTGTTGGCACCCCAAGTCCCAGCACACGTATGCCTGTCTCTGCTTGATGCTTGAAAGGCATCTGGTAGCACCGCAAGAGAATCCAATTCAGACGAATCTTTTATGTTATTTCATACACAAACACAGAACTGTGTGATGGCTGCTTAGATTTTTCAACACTTAATGAAAGATCATAAAAAGGCAACTACTCATCTAATGACCCTCCACGCCACGACATGCTGTTTTGCTGTGTCAAAGAATTTGTGACAACTATCAGGAGGTTAAATAAATAGTAGAAAATGGTTCTTTCTTGAGAAGGCAGAATGGGATGAGACAGACAGACGGGAGAGGGGACAAACCCCCATGGCACCTCAGCCCCCGTGCGCCGAGGCAGGTGAATGTCTCCGGGAGGAAGCGGGCAGGATGGAGGAGGGYTTGGCTGCCTCCCCGGAGCCTCCTGGATGTTCGCATGTGCGAGGCTCCGTGCTGGGACAAGCTGGGAGCTGGATGCCCACGGTCAGTCTGCCACACAAGGCGGCAACGTGAGGTGCCTGCAAGGAGAACCTGGAGGTGCCTGCAARGGGCTCTCAGCAGGGAGCAGAACCAGGCAAGCACCAGAAGACCCTGAAAGAAACTGTCCTCCGGATCCCAGGGCAGGGTAAGTTTGCTTCAACTTCAGATGCCACAAAAACTAGAAACGGTGGGAGGGAAGGACCCTACTGCAGGGCAGGGAAGGTACATATTATCCTTTAATCTCGCCTACCAGCTCCGTCTCCTTCTGGAGAAGGATTTTTGTTCCAACATGCATTTTTGTGTTCCGAAAGGCTCCGCACTGCAGCCTGGAAGGCTCTAGGGTGCTGCACGAGCTCGTGCGGGAGAGGAGGGCAGGCAGCTCCGGAGCAGAGCTCGGGCCTCRCCGCAGCGCGGTGCGGGCACCCGGGCCAGCTCCCGGCCCCGCTCCCGGCCCCCGGCGCTCGCTCCGGCGGCGCTCGGCGCACGCGTCAGGATGAGCCTCTGTGCTCTGCACGGGCAGTAGCAGCGGGCATATGCTGCGACAGAGACAGTGACGCCGTTCTGCTTTGCTTGGGACGTCGCTTTGAGCAAACATTTTATGGCAACTGCAAGCTGGAGAACTCTGTTATCGAATGTAAACGGGTCATTATGAAAACATTCATGGATAAACGCTGTACTGCTCGGGGGTCATATACAGAAAGTGATGCAGAGCCTTATACCCGTGTCTTATGGGATTTAAATTGATACATTTATGCTGAAGACTAACCTCTACATTGTCTTATTGTATCTCACTGAGCAAAATAAAACCTTGAATAAAATCTTCAGTGTCAAACAAACACACGTCTGAATTTCCCTTTTTTTTTTTTTTTTTTTTTTTGCACTAATTCCTGGCGAATCCTCAAACAAAGCAGCATTCCTGCCAGCCACCCCCTGTGCCACAGTGCGTTAATGGACAGAAACTGTACCAGCAGCCACGCGTCCCTTTCAGGGGAACACAAAGGATGCTGCTGCCATCCGCCAGACAAACATTTCTTGTTGGTCGGTGCCACAGCTGCATAATAAGTTCCCTGTCACTTGACAAGCCTGTCATAGTGTTTCTCTGTCTGGTTTTCTAACATGTTCATGTGTTGCTTGTAGTCCCTGTATCACAATGAAATATTATTACTGCAGCARAGACAATACATCGCTCTAGAGTCATATGGAGGAGGATGCTAATCACATCCTTTAACTCATGTGGCCTTCAAGCACTTGACAGATACACTTCAGGTACCATCTCAGGTCAAGTGACATTTGACTGACAGTTTATTTCGTTCTCAGCCTGTTATTTTATAGGCAGCCATAAATAAAACATCTCTTCAGATCTTGCTTTTCTAAGGAGAATTGTCCTTGTCACTGAGCTAGTCATAGAGCATCATTTGCAACTCATTCAGCATCCACAAACAAAGGTGAACTTCAGACTTCTGCACTGTGATGGGAATTTTTGCTTATCTGAATGACTCAGGTAGACAAAGTGCAAAAAATTATATTTACAGGAGGCAGCACATTATTTAAATTCATCAATTTGGACTGCCTTAAACTAGATGAAGGCAGTAGAGGCCAATTGGAACTTTGCACTGACAGCAAGAAATTATTTAAAGAAATTATTTAAGGAAATCCAGATCTATTGAACAAAGTAGTAAAAGAATCTGCAAAACACTTCGGTTCAGAAATCCAAAAAAGTCAAACAAACCAAAGCTGAACCCTAGATGCGGGCAAGTTTGAGATAAGCTCCTCTCTGAACACTCACTCTTACCAGGGCCGAGTGCCCCAACTTGCCTGCGAGCAGCCCCAGCTCGGATCCACACGCACTGCGCTGTCGTGTGCAAATAAGAAGGGAGAATGAAGACCAGAAACTCATTTTCACATCCACCCTAAAACGCTGAATTTTTATTCTTGGATTTTAAAAATACCAACGGGCAGCCTGTCAAGCCACGGGAAGTCTGGCGCAGGATAAGCTGAGGGAACTGCCTCGTGTAAGGCTGCTACGCCGTCGAGCGAGACTCCTCGTGCCACGGGGCTTGTTACCTATCAGTCACAACAGATGGTTAAAAGCAGGAATGACCACACTGGTGAGGTCACGCATCCTGCAAGTTCAATACTGACCTAACAAAACCCAAAGAAAAGCCACAGCGTTATCAAGGGGGAAAAATGTATTTGTTTAAACAAAGTCACGATGCACTTATTTTCTCTTGCCTACTAATAGCACAGTCAAAGCATGCAGAGACCCTCTCCAATTCACACTGTTCCATCCTGCCCAAGAGGCTGTTGGTCAACCTTGTGCCAATTACATAAATTCTGCTCATACAACCTAAAAAAAGAGAACCCATCACACACCAGCATATTTGTGGAAACCAGAAGTTTGGTTGTTTTTGCAGCACCTGGTTGTTCCACGCTTGCAAAACTAGAAAACTACCATCTACCTTCAAAAACTTTCCACATTTTGGAAGCAAAAAGTGAAAAAAACTACTACTCTTTCTAAACTGAACGTCACAAAAGAAACTAGTCATTATTCTTCTCTGATCTAGTCATCTAAAGGTCTAACTCTTTCCTATGTTTTAAAATACTTGTTTCTGCAGCTGATTATTAGGTTTTCAAAGTCCAGATGTACTCTCATTTTCCTAGCTCTTAAAAAGGGGCTTTTAACAAGTATTTTCAGGTTTCCTTCCCATCTTTTTCAGTTCCTCACAATTCTGCTTTGCCAACAGCACCTACAAAGCACCCAGAGCTGGTAGCTGGTGTAACAAGCTAGCTATCTTCTCATGCTGACCAGCATTCTCGACGCATCCAAGCTGCACGCCCAAGGTTGCAATCACTGTTTAATACAATGCATTTGACTTCAGGTGATGATTACAACCTTTCAGCTAGGCATCCTGTAAACTGATATCAGCCTGTCTGTCCAAAACTCTCTGTTATCTCTTATATTTAAATTAGAAACACCAAGAGAGGGACTTCTGTAATAGCACGCCAACTAACTCACGTGCTCTCACATGTTCAAACAAGTGCAAACTTTCTTCAGCATATCATTGCATTACGAACACAGCTGGCAGCAGAATACAAGCAAGACCACCAATTTTTATGGACACAACCTGTACTTAATTCTGTTACAGTGAATGGTGGTCAGTACCAGCGGCTGAGAAAAATGGAGAAGGTCATACAATGGCCAGGATGTGAGCATGGAAGCTGGAAGAGTGTTTCACAGCTGGTCTCAAGAGTGAGTTTTCCCAGATGAACCCCCTTCAACAAGAACAGGCTGCACATGTGCACTATCCAAAATCCTAGCTAGAACTGCATAGAAACTTTTGTCATTGCTCACCATGATGTGGCATTAGAAGAGTGTCCATCAGGTTGGACACTCTTCCAGGAAGTGCAGAGAGCTCTTCTACAGCTAGCCTTCACATTGAGCTTTTCCTCCTGACAGCCATAGAGAGAGTCAGGAGCTGCGAGCAGAACTGAAGAAAGGTGCAAGCAAGGGAGGCACAAGCACATGGGAAACCGGGAAGGGAAAGCCCCCGTGTGATCCTGCTCAGCCTTACCTCTACAAGCCATTGCCATTACTTCCTCTACAGATTCCTGTTCTTGCTACGTTTAGGACATGCTTGTCTTCTTGGAAAACTTTCCACACAAATATGGTTGGGCTTTATCTTATGGAAGTTAGGAAGCCACAGAACATACATGAGGCAGCAAACACTACGAAACACATAGTGAGGTAGTTGATATGGGGAGGAAAACAACAAACCACCACCAGCTTGGCAGACCYACATTCCAAATCCCGCAGAGGCAACCGGCTCACCGGTACAGTGTACAGGAGCTAGCAGTAGGGCTCAGCTCCTGCAAACGAGCTATACCAGCACAAACGCTCACGTGCAATAGCAAGCAGGCCTTTGTAGTACCTAATCTCATTTAAGGAAATTCACAGTAAATCAAAAGACCTTTGCTGAACTGACTAATTCACAAGCAATTATGTGCAGGTATACATAAGGAAGCTGTGATACAGAATAACTCAAACACTATGGCAGGATTCCTGGGTGTATCAAAGAGCCATGACTAAGCCACAGCAATTATGCAATTAAGCAAAGCATATCTTTTATTTGTATGCTTGAGAAATTAATGTCAGCATGGTTAAAGAAAAGCAGCACAATTCCAACAGCCGCAATAACCTAGATATTTGGGACAGCCCAATATTAGCCCTCAAAGCCATCAGTCTTCAAGACTTAATCAAGGGCCCAATTAGCCCTCAAAGCCATCAGTCTTCAAGACCTAATCAATATGTAACAAGTAGTGACTTCTCCAAACTCTAGTAAACTTCAAGGTTTTTTTAAGGTTGCTTTCCTTCATCCACCATTTGAATTGTCATTAAAAGACAAAACTAGAGAGAATAAGACTCCAATTACACATGGCAGAGAAAAYACAGACCTTTAAATTAAAGTAGCATTCAGCAATGTACTATAAAATTACCACATATGAAAAGGAACCAAAGTAGTAGAGCAGACTCCATGACTTACCTTACCTCGCTGTTTCAGAGACGAATTTAGAGAATCATCCCCACCTTGGGAGCCTTTTTGAAGCCTCAACATGGTAACAAAATAAAACTGACTGTTGCTATAGACTGACAGAGAGGAGCTCCCCTAGACAACTTCTTTATAAACCTCACCGTGGGTGTAGCCAAACGACTAGCTCCACCCTTCATCCCACCCAGAAAATTGGATAGCCTATAAAAAACTTCGTAAGCAACACGATTATTTTGTCAACTTGTCATGTACTCTGTTTACTAGCGAGAAAGAAAAATCAGAGGACTAGTTGATAGATTTATGGAAAAAAAGCATAGACAACTAAAATGTACTSTAATAGTTGCATTTTCTGCAACAGAAACATTTAGCAGGCTAGCTTTCTTGGTGGTGTTCTTTTTAAGAGCACTGCTATAGCAAAATATATTTAGCTTTTATATATGTATATTAGAGATGCATTATACTGAACACATCTATGAACTTGCATTAATCAGTCCTCACATCACCACGGTGTATCAATAGTGTCCACCACCAGCGAAGGCTTCTGCTGAGGTATTTACACCACGAAGGTGATGCAAGATCAAAGCCATTCACAAGCCTCATTGAACCACACACGTGCRCTGGCTGTGAGAAAGCACTAGCACTAAAAACTGCTTTCCTGTTCCTTTGTCTTCTAGCTGCTCTGCCTCTTCAAAAAAGCTATCTGTTTTCTCAAGGTCTAATCCCAAGGGATGGGGATGATGTTACCTTCATTCAATATAGCTTGCACAGCTATATGCTGTTTYGGTGTGTAATATAAACAGACTTAGATGCTTGCAGTCCTGTTTCTTTCTCAAACTTTTGTGCTATCTCAACTGATAGCTTCGTATTCATAAACACAGGTATAAGGAGCTGTAAATCCATAGTGCCTTTTTTTTTTCTCTCTCCTCTCCCTCTTTTTCTCCACTGAATGTTGAGGTTATCCCRACTCCCCTGCACGAGCTTGGGTGTGAAAGCAGAGTTCTTGAGCTGCCTGGCAGGAATCCAACTATGCTTCTATCATCTGGGTTGGCTTTCAAGGGAGCGATTAGGAGATTATGTTCTTGTTAACAAGATCTGTGCGAGTAATAGCTATTATGCCCAACATTTCCTGTATTTAAGTGAATGCTCCATCTTGATATGTAGAGATGAGGTGTTTTCCTGAGAACTGGCAACTTTAGCCAAATCTTAACTTTAATAAGTTCTAGGAGAAGAACATGCATCCCTTCTGGCAAAACCAGGCCACRTTTGTCTCTAAATGTTAATTGGTCTTTAAATTATGTGTCCATATGGAACTTTTACAATAAAATTAAAGTTAGGCTTAATACTGTGCACGTTTCTTCCCTCCAAATGTCAGATTTTTGTCAGGAGGGAGAAAAAACAAATCCCAATGTATGGTGGGGGGGAAATCCAGCAGTGTGGGTGAAGGGAGGAGGAATATCCCTAGAGATGGTTCAAGGACTGGTGTGTTGTGCTCAAYGCAGCTAACTGTGCACCGACACACTTAATAGGCGAGGACTTAAAACTGAGCTCTGTTTAGAAATAAGGGCCTGGGAAGAGACCAAAAGTGCTTTAACTTCCAAGAGAGCTGCTGCTTTAGCTAGTAGTAACTCTACTCAGTAAACATGAAAAAGTGAAACTGAGTGTGGTCTGCTCTGCAGCAGCTAGTAGCTAAATTAAGACAGATGAGTCGAGGTTCACTCCTAGCAGTCCCTGAACATGGGGAAAAAATACATTTGCTGAGTATTAGCAGTGCCTTCTACAACTGTAGGGACACGTGCACTCTCTGTTACATCGACTTCATCATCACCTAATGGCAAACACAAAATCATGCAGTTTAACGAGMCATCGCAGTTTTGGCTATCATAACCACAGGAAATTACTAAAGCTCAGTCGGTCAGATGCTATGTTAGCAACCAAAACAAGATGTAGTAGATACAAATSTACAAGCATGACTCCACAGCCGACAGTCCTCGCTGAGGAGGCGCTTCAATAAAACCAAAGCTATGGAAGTCACTTTGCTTTTTTGCCAGCTGTTACCATGCTAAGGCAAAGGTTAGAAACACATTTGCTGTCCTGCACAAGGAAGGCTGAAAAACCTCATGAGAATCTGCTCTTACTCAGTCAGGTATCAACATTTGAAGCACGGAACTAGTCCAGCTGCTGACCCCAAGATGCAGGGGAGACGCCTGGCTTGATACCAAGCTCAGCAGCCAAACGTGCTGCTCAGGTCAGTTCTCCCTCTTCTCAGGCAAGGGCAGCATTTCCAGGCCTCGCTGCATGGGCAGGCCTAAACTGAAAACCTCCGTTGTGTCCTTTCCCAGCCCTTTCCTTTCCTGCGGAGCACACGGTCGCACTGGGAACAAGCGCTGGCTCTCACGCAGCACGCAACCTCTGCGAGCTGCAGCCAAGGCTCTCTGCAGGCTCAGGAGAGGGTTGCACAGTTTAGGAGCACCATGGCAAGCTGGAACTCGCAGGAGGAAGGTACAAATTAGAGATGACAAGGGGGAACTAGCTGGTCCCTTGTGCTAAGATTGAGGAAAGGAAGGAAGGAAAAAAATAGAGAGACAAAATTACTGACGTGAGGAAGTGGTCAAGTCAGGAAGTGAAGCAGATAAAGAATGTGAAAACTTTCATAAGAGGGTTTGTACGAGAGAGAAGAGAGTGCTCAAGAGGAGAAACTGAAGAGGCAGCAGGGAATGGCTGCAGGGTTCCTTCAAGTCACATACACACACAAAAAAAGAAGAAATGGCTCATACAGTTTGTTTTCTTAACATTTCCTTCTTTTTTGATCATCATCTGGAATTATTTAATCTGCACTTCAATGGTCTTACAAGACAGAGTTAACCTAGAATTACTCTCAGAACTTCAGTAACTGCAGTTCTCCTTGCGACATTCCCTGACTTCCGCAGCCGCCCTTTGCAGTCTTTGCTACAGAAAGGCACAGCCCTACCAGGTTCCCCGAGGCTTGCGAGTGAGGCCTGAAGAGCTTCACAGCCAGTGGTCAGCACCTGCAGTCTCCTGCACGCCTAAGCTCAGTGCTTGTCTTGCAAGGACTTCTTGTGATTATGACTGACTACGAAGGGAATAAGGGAATTAGAGATAGGAAGTGGAATAGGACGGGCTATTAAAAATATTGCAGGAAATACCAACTGATCATTAGATTTGCAGGGAAAACAAGAAGTTGTAAAAGGCTGTGATAAAAAATAAATGAAATTTCTTGAAGCTTAGTCTGTACGCGTTACACACTTCATTTCTGTAAGGGCTTTTAGTACCTGATCGTTTGGGAATAGTCAGTGTTGTGCAGCTTTATAGCAGACCTACAGCCTAATCTGCTGTGAAATGCAGCTGCATCAGCAGGACGTTCTGCCAGGACATGGAGCACAAGGGCACACTGGTGCACACAATATTGTAGGGAGCATCAAATCCCTGGTGGTTTAGWCTGGTAGTTTAAATTTAAGCACTATTCCTGATAAGATAGGAGCTCTCCACTCCTGTGATTATCTCCATTACTAATGTTACCTGTTCTCGTTTTGCCTGTATACTTCTATGTGCACCTTCCATTAATACTTGTGGTGTGCACGTACCATCTGCCAGTGCAATATTTCCGATTTTAGTCAGCAAAGCAGGCAGCATCTGCCACCAWTCAGAAATATATTGAGTTAGCCAGCAAAATCCACAAGACCAGAACACTGCCAAACAATATTCAGATTTGGAGAAAGTCTTGAAGGACAACGTCTTCTTAACTAATATCTGAGATGAAGAATTCAAGAGCCTGGAGGAAATCAAAAGCGCTATTCATCTATTGCTCCAGCCAGTTTTGTTTCTTGCCTCTGATGTGCTAAAATTCTTGGATCGAGACTCATAAGCTTTACAAGGAAAACAGCATTTTCAGTGAAGAGATGAGTCATCCAAGGTTACTTTCAAATGCCATATTGGAATGAAGCTTCAGGAACTAGCTTAATCACTGCACTTCGCCTCAGTCTGAATGCTCATATTGTGAAGCCTAGCAAAATATATTTTTGTGTTGCTTTCTAAGTATTTGAGAAAACTGATATACTTCAGTACAATTTAGTACAAGCCTCAGTGCAATTCAAACTGTCTGAAGATGGTTAATACCATAGTTAACACAGTATTAATTGGGACATAGAATGGTTACTAAAGCAAAGCATGTTTAATAACATTCCTCTGGAAGGAGTAGCCTGAGAAGATACTTAACCATTTCAAATTTGATGTTGCACAGACAAACTATGCAGTGAAATCAGACACAGACTTTTCCTTATAATTAACAATTCTACCAAGCCTGCAAAGAAATTTACTAAATTAGAACAACTTACGTGTCTGAAGCTTACTTATGATAACTGAAAAGTTATATTCTTCCACTCTTTTAATCTGTCAAACCCATGCAAGACTTGTGTTTTCTGGCAACTTGTTATTTTTATGTGGTTATTTTTATATGGCCTTACACTGGCAATTAAATCAACTTGAAGGCTTGTCATTTGTGTGTACGATACGTTACTGTGTGCTAGGACCATTCTAATTTTATCCCTTGAGGGAAGGAGAATTCACTGTAAAAATGGCAGAGTTATGTATTCATTGTCCAAAGCTGTCCTGTTGAAGAAATACCAGAGAACTCTTTCTAATTTTCAAAAAGGACRATTTTGAAATCTGGAGTTATCTGGGGTCACCGGAAGGGAGTGGGAGGAATGCAAACTACCCTTTTTCAGACTTTAGGAGATTCTGGGGCTGATGGCATCACTAACCAGGATCAAGACTCTTCTGAAAACTTTGCTGTGTTTTCAACTTCTCTGCCTCCCCTTCTCCTCCTCTCCACCACTGCAGGCACCTTCACCACACTGCCTTGGAGGAGCAGCCCCTSTATAGGGCAGGGTGATCAAATCTGAGCCTGTTTGCCTCACTTGAGATTGCATTCTTGTCACACCTCTGCTCTGGGGCTTTACAGCCCGCAGGGTTGCTTTCCTGGCGCTTTTCTCCTACGTTTCTCGGACACAGCCACCATAGGAATAGAAGGTGGCAGCCAGTCAGAGGCCTCCAGCACTGGGCAGCTCCCCAAGAAACCTGCCCCTTACCCATAGCAGTTCTGKGAGTGCCCTTGGGGATGGCAGCTCAGCTCACTGGGGACTAACACAACTAAAAACAGCCCTGCGCCCCTGCTCTGCTGCTGCTGTAAATACTCGTATGATAGATGCTTGTCCTGAGAGCTTCCCTAGGGCCCTTCTCGTTACAGTCTGAAGCCTTTTCCTGACAGTCGAGTTCTGTGTTCTCCTCTCTCCAGCCCTGCTGCCAGCCCCTTTTTCCCCACCTGACTCTCCCAGTGCCAATTAGTTGCTGCTTTTGCTTTACAGCTTGGGAAGGGTCTTTTCAACTCCCTTGAAAACAATATCTCTTGAGGCCACTTCACTCCACACCTACCTTTCCTATAGACAGGCAAATCCCACAGTTTCCCTCATTCCCATAGGGTACCCAGTGCCCTGTCACCAAGTCAACTTCTCCTAGAGACTGGCCCTGCAGAGACCATCAGCCGGGAGGCTCCAGCATCACTCCGTGATGATGATGAAGGATATTAAACTGTATGCAGAGTGTCTAAATGAACCCATCTTTACAAGGGTAAGAAGTCAAGTCCTACCAAAGCTGCAAGATACTCACATAGGCAACCGTATCTATCCCCAAATGAGGCAGACTAAACACTAAGCATGCTGCTCTTTCCCTGTACAGATATATACACATATACACACACACACGGATACATAAAGCCCTGGGAGGTTCAGGATCACAGTCAAGCCTCTCCCAGCACCGCATGTGCCGTCATGCAGAGGTTGGACCTTGGGTCGCCAGTGACTCAGAGCAATGTTATTGACACGCACACCAGAGCAAGAGCTGCATTTTTCCTCCCATGTCTCACGCAAACACTGGCCCAGCCCAAGTCTTTCCAAGACAAGAGCTTGCAGTTTTAATATGATATTGTATCACTTTCCAGACGTGCCTAAGGGAAAACASAGGCATTCCACTCACCCAATTTTGTTAGTCTAATGTTTTTCCCTCTTCTGAAATTAGGCTATCATTTTAAACTTGACTGTATTTAAGGTTTCAGTGTTTCAAGATTTAAAAAAAGAACAGCCAGGATAAAGGTCTTGTTTACCTATTTTAAGGTAAACAAGAATGATTATATTTTAGCAAAGGTTAAGGAATCGTAAAGACGATAACGTTTAGGGCTTTTTTTGGGGGGGGTGGTAGTGGATTTTGTTTGATTTGCAAGTAATTGTTCCTCCAAATATTTCACTGGTATTTGGAGGAATAGTCAAGAAACAACATAGAAAATATCTGGACAATACTTCAAAATAACCAGAAGCAGCCATCATCAATATTTGAGATTGCCTGAAGTTGTAATATCTGAAAGGAAAAAATGAATCTGACAGAGTTTATGTATACCTGACAAYTGACACTTATCCATGACATGACAGAGACACCAGGCTAAAATATCTATCCCAGCCCTGCAGTACCAGTTAGGGTAGCCAAAGCCTGCGGTATTTCCAACCTATAYTGGAGAACCACTGAGCAGACTCTGTCCTTCTCAGCAACCTGTTTTTGCAGCCTTGATAGACAAGAAGTTTCTCTTAATGGAGAAGCAAAAGCCACAGCACGATTCCCTGTTCCCAATGCGTGGGAGAGTCTTAACCTTGAGGAACAAGCACTTGATAAGCAGCCAATTGCCAAAACATTTAAATAAGTAAAAGACATCTCAGCYTACCAGACCATACTCTGCATCAGCAGTTCTGATGCAGCCTCTTAGGGCAGTTGGCCAACTGACACCAAATTACCATGGCACACCCCACGAAGTGAGGTCATAGGAAAATATCCACATTTTTCTGTCTTTGAAACATATCCAAAAGGCGTGGGTATCTCATAAACAGACACCAAGCCCACAGATGTTACCTGCCCTGTACACTGCAGTCCTTGACTACCTCTGTCTTTCTTACCAGMCAGATAGTTTTCTCCTTGTAAGTGGAAACAGCTAAAGGATTTGGTGTGCTCAGTGTGAGGCARATTGACAGGAACCTTACTTGCCCTCAAGAAATGTCAAATTTATAAACTCAACGATATCTTTGAAGGCCTTGGTTGGATTTCCATAGCATCTTAATCAGCTGTCTCTGATAGGTACAGCATGCAAGTTGAGCACCCCAGCAGAAATACCATAAATACTGCATGTTTTTTGGAAGATGCACGTGTTTTGCAACTGAAACACTGCACAAGATGCAGCATGAGTGAGCTAAGTGGTTCCTAACTCACCCTTCTCCCTCACTGCCCTTCTCCCTCAATCACTCTGGGGACGATTTTCACCTTAAGAGCTGCACTAATAAGCAGCCATTGGAGCTCAGCTGTGGCTGTGGACARTCCCCCGTGAGACCGGGGACTCTGCTTTTCCCCACTCTTTGGACAGTGACCCACCCAGCAGAGCAGATGCGTGACCTAAGCAAGGATTGAAGCAGGAGTCCCTGTGTCTCAGGGAAAAGCGAACGCGAGGAAATCCAGCCCACGTCCTGGTCGCCTGACATGACAACGCACGCAGTTGCTCATTCCTGCTGCTCTGGAATAAGAAATGACTTCAGATGTCTGTATAGAATAGCACCAAGTATTTCAAAATAAAGTGTAAAATACTGTAAAACACTTGAACTAGTTCATGTTCAGCAGCTAAAGTCAGGTGATATAGCACTTCACCAAAGAAATCAGAACCTCAACTAAAAGATAGCTCTGTGACAGCTATATGAAAAGTTTTTAAACATTTTGCTTGAAAGATAGCATTTTGCAAAATGCCAAGTGAGTCTTACAAAATAAGCCATTCTAGCTGGACGATGCTCTGTCTGAATTACGATTATTACTGTTTTGCTACTCAGTTAGTAAGATGTCACCTCAGGCTTTATTCCTCTCACARTACACCAGAATTGCTCCAGTATTTGTTTTTGAGCATCTTTATCTCCTTTCCTGCTTTGGATTTCTCTYGATTTTAAGTTATGAACTGTCACTGTTAGCCCCCCTCTCACTTGCTACACAGTTTAGGGCCAGAGATAAAAAGCAAACACCCCTCTGGGAAGCCGGCAGAGTGCCAAAAGGGCTGTGACTCTCTCGCCATAGAGAGCACCAGAGGGCTGGTGGTTGGTGTTGCCGGCAGACGCTGTTTGAATGGAGGCCTGGTGGCGTCTGGGTTTGTTTGCCTGCCTGTCTGAGGGCCTCGCGCGCAGCCCTGGGAGCGGCAGCGTCTCCCCGCAGCGCCGCACGCCCCTCGCCACCCGCGTCCTCCGGGCAGGGCACGCAGCGTGCTGATTCATCCGGCTTTCGGGTGCATCCAACGGACCACGGTTAATTCCTCACACGCTCTCCTGCTACGCTGAACACGAGCTCCCTCCGCAACCCGGAGCACACAAGCTGCCTTGGACACTTCCAACGCTGCTGCATCCCGCAGGACGCTGGAATACTCTGCTGCAATTTAGTTTTGTGAAACTCAATTCACGTTGCAGTTAAGCGCCTTCCCGCTTCTCACAAAACTCACGCCAGAATCGGCCAACAACTTTTGCCTCTCAGCTGCTCGCGTCCAAATCACGAACACGCCGACGCGCTGCCCAGCCCTGCAGCCATGCAGCCGAGGTCTCCTCTGCCTCGGGCTCAGTTCCCGCGGGGTGCCAGAGGGCTCCGCGTCCAGACACCATCAGCGCTGCCCTGGCCGCTATCCCTGAAAGACTTTCCCTTTGCCCTTCCAGCCCGTGACGAGACACAGGAGCCGCCTCAACCCCGCCGGAACCGGGCCCGTCCCCAGAGGCTCCAGCACCCGCGGCGGTGCCCGGCGGTGCCCGGCGGTGCCCGGTGCCACCGCGCCAGGACCCGCGCGCGGCCCGGCCCCAGCGCCAGCGTGTCCCGGGGCGCGATGCGGGGCGGCCGGGCTCCCCTCACCTGCTCCCGCCGCCGCTTTTCCTTTCTCCCGCTGCCGGCGCCGCTTTGTTATCCCGCCCCGCGCCGCTCCGCCCCGAGCCGCGCCCACGCGCGGCCGCGGGAGAGGCGCTGCCCACGGCGCCGCCGCTCCGCTCTGCTCCGCTCCAGCAGCCCTCACCGCCGGGAGGGGCGGCCCCGCGTGGRAGGTTCCCCCGCCTTCCGTGAAGGGCCTGGGGGAAGGAGAAGCGGAGCGGATCGTTCCCCGCCCTCCGGGGACAGCCCGGTGCGCTGCCCTGGCTGCTGGATTGAGACAAGTTCAAATGAAGAAGCAGTGAAGTGTAGGGAGAACAACAACAACCGACCCTTGCGGGCTGCAAGGCTGCTTGTTATGAGGGTGTTCCGTGGGGGAAGATGATGGGTATGGGGCTGGTAGCCAGGGACCCAGCACCGTGAACAAGCTGAAGTGGCCAGCGGTGAGGCTTGCTGTGGACCCAGCCCGCGTGGGAGCGAGCTCTGCTGCTGCTTCCCGCTGCTCCCGGCCCCTCTCGGGGCGAAAAGGCCCACGGAAGGCTTCTGCAGCAGCACAGCAGGGCAGCCGGCCCTCCCAACGCCCCACACAATTCCTGAGCTTCGCTTTCCTTTTCTTTTTTTTCCCTACGTGTAGCAGGGACAAGAAATCTATTTTTGTCCCCACAGAACAGAGGATTTGACTGCATCTGCGGGCTGCATTTAAGAGAGCTCTAAGATCAAAAGATATGCTATTTTTGTATGGCCTTCTCTGGGATGCTTCACAGCCGTGTTCGAGCTCCTGCTGAATGATTTTATCTCCAGCGAGGGAACTCGGTCACGTGGGAGGCTGCACAGCAGAGAGTCAAGGTTAAAAAYGCCCTTTTGCTTTGAGCGTGTCCAGCCTTCAGTGCCCGCGAGGAGCCCGGTGAGCCAGCCGAGAGCAGGTTCAGCTGCGGGTCTGGAGCCTCCCCCCCACAGCGGCGCCCGCAGGCGTGACGCTGGGTCCGGCCCCGGCTCCTGGACACTGAATCACGTAAATTCTCTAGCTCCTCTGCTGTAAAAACCCRTCTGGATCCATCTAGAGGCTTCCCAGCAGGCTGACCCAGATTGCTTCTTTTGTTTAGCTTATTGGTAGTTTTGGAGGCAGCAGCTAAGGGCTGTCCGGGCCAAAAAMACTTGCATTACCTGCCAAGACTGTTTAAAAAAATGACTATTAGCCACATCTCAAAAATTAGATACYTGTTAGTTATTTCTCAGATTCATTCTCCGAATTCCTCCTTTTGGAGRATTTAAGAATCATAAAAAGACTGCAGATCACCAAAGGAGAGGACCAAGTGACCCACTGGGGCCATGATTTTCCCTCAGTCAGAGTAAGAGTGGCAGAGGAAGAGCCACGACCCAGTGGGGACTGCCCTGAAATGAGAAGGACCAGGGCACTCAGGAGGGCTTGATAAACAACCTGCCACTGCAGAGCAGGAGGGGGCACATYTGTCTTCAGCTACGTGTTCCTTGCATGGAGAAACTGTGAATCTGAGTTTTTTAAGAGCTCTTTGCACTTGATCTATGCTCACTGATGGAGCAGTTGCAATTAGGTTAGAGGACATAATCTCAGTAAAATTTATTGCCCAAGGCTTTTTCCTGATCTCCTTTGGACCCTGCAAACTCCCCTGTGCTAATCCAGCTGCAGGGTCATGGTTGAAGAGGGAAAAGGGCTCTTTCACTTTCATTCTTCATAGCTGTATTTAATTCTCTGCGTCATCATCATCATCATCATCATCATCATCATTATCATCGAGTGCAGTTGAAGAGGGAGGGAGGAACCAAAGGGATGTCAGTGCCCTGATGCAGATGCTCTCCTGTGCGCGTTTGATCCTTACCTATCGCTCCAAACCCACGGCAGAAGTAAAGGTTCTTCCSGCAAAGCCTTGCAGCAAAGGCGTCCGACTGAACACAAAGCCTAGCAGTTCTCCTCTCAGATGTTTATTCTCTTCCTCATTTACTACTGCATTGTCTTCAGGGAAGGATCCCATGTGAATATGGGCTTGTTTTTACAGGAGCTGGCACGTGCCGTATGTTTCCCATTGCAATGAATGGAAAGATTTCCCATGGTTGGAACAGACCCTACTGTAATATACAGCAGCAGCAGCCCTTGCTTTAGGCTTGTGTGAGAACAAATTTATCTCCAGGTGAGTAATACTGCCTCCTAAATGCCAAAGTTAGTCTGGTTGAATTGTCATTTTGCAGTTCTTTTTTCCCTTTGTACAACTCCCATCTTGGCTGAATTACTTGAAAGTTTTTCTAGTTTTTTTTTCTTTTCTTTTTTTTTTTGATCCACTGTTCTCTCAAACAACAACAGAAATCCTATAAGATATTCCACTTGATCAAATCATATGATTTGATATCCAGAAAGCTCTGAGGTAATCCTCAGGAAACATTCATCTCTCACAGCTATTCATTTCTCTGCTTGTTTTATTGACTGCTAAATCAAACTTATGGATTGATTTTGTCTATGTGTGTCTATATGTTCAGCCCAAGTGCCCCTGACACGCCTGGAGCTCTGGTGTTCCAGCTCTTCCCATGCAGGAGGCACTGTCAGGTCAGCAGGGCTGGTGTACGCCCAGCATCCAGAGACATTTTTGTGGAACAGAGCTGTAAAATAAAAATGTTGTTTAACAAACAGTCCAAGGCTCATGTTTTAAGTGTGTAGCTCTATATGTTTATGTATTTATATATATTTACATATATTTGTATATACGTATACAAATGAGTATATATACACCAGGCATTTGTATGCGGTGCCTCTCTTCCAAGACGTGAGGTGCACCAGTGAGCAGAGCAGACCTTGCGGAGGCTTGGAAGCCTTTATGTGGTGTCAGCATGGCAATCTGATAGACAGATTTTCTTCAGTATTTTTTAGAAGTTCTTTTTCCACGTCAATATCCTGCAAAAATAAACCCCAAATTCAGTCGTGGTAATAGTGGGCTATCAAACTGTTCAGCTGGACGCACACGTAGCACGGTCTGCATGGCAAAAGCAGTGCAGAGGTAGTGCAATGTATCAACTGCTATTCTTAATATTTAGTAGTGAAGCACATAAATCCTCAGGAGGAGAAGTCTGGAAATGCTTCCTCAAGGGCATATAATTTCATCACCTTGGATGTTGTGCTGCGCAAAGGCAGGCTTGAATAGCAGGTTGTGCAGGATGCGAGTGTTTGCTTCTGTTGTGTCCTAATACACTGTTTCTAGCAGGGCCAAAGTAACATTCAAAATTAGCTTGTTAGCTGTATTTGCATATTTGCCCACTCCAGCAGCATCCCTGGAGAGCAATCCTTCTTACGTGACCTTGCTATGGCCCTCATAYACCATATGACTGCAATGAATGAATGAGTTTTAAGAGTCCATTTAATTTTGTGGCTACTGTAATTAGGTTAGGCCCAAACGTGGCCTTTTAAAAATGCTTCTTTACGAGGGGGATTTTTTCTAACTCTGAAATAGTTAGATCATGTGGAGAAACTTATTCTTTTAAAGTGCACAGGCACCATCTGAAACCGCAGATGCTGTGCACAGGTTCTSTAATAGGGGCTAGGCAACAGTACCTGCTGCCCAAGGTGCTTTTCAGAGGGGTTCTTAAGGGTGCGCTTTGTGTTAGGCCCACATCCAAAGCCTTTCCTGGCCAGGATGTCTTCTTGAATGTTGCTGGATCTCTAATCTGCAAAAGGATGCAGACGATCTTGGGCAATCCCTTCTGATCCTCCTGTGACCTTAAAGTTTCGGGTTTGGGAATGTTTTTATTCATTAGCTGGGRGAAGATCTCATCAGTGAAAGAGGCTGGCTCACGAAGATGCTTTTCTGCAGAAACTGTGGTGGTTAAATCTTTCAGGTCTCCCAAGTGGGTAAACTCTTGGTGAAACTTGCAGTTGTTTTCCCAGTACCAGGGGCATATCTGGCTTGGACTGTGATTGCACAAGCCGGGAGAGAAGCAAGCCCTTGAGATTAATTTCATCCTTGCTGTCAACAACAGAGAAAGGTCTTCCAGTGATGCAAACAGACCAGACACAGGTTGCATTTTGAAGACARTTAAAATGGGAAAGGGAGGTGGTTCTTCCTTTTTAGGGGAAGSAGGATGTAGCTCCCATGTGGTGGGGACATTCCCTGGCTGCTGGGCCCCATCAGATGGTAAGAAGGGGAAGGGCTCTGAGAAAGGGAGGAGCAGTGACAGGAGACTGAGGATCTCATTTCCTTGGTAACTCCACCGACGTGGAGGTGGGACACAGTGATGTATGTGGGACGGGAGCAGATGGCTGAGCAGCACCGTCGGTGGCACCTCACAGGGATGAACACCCGAGTGAGAAAGTTGTCCCCCCGCCCACAGCGCTCGGAGGGAGCGTCGCGGCCGAGCAGCCTCTGGGGAAGGAAGCAGCGGAGGTCTGGCCAAACGGATGCGAAGGGCAACGCGCTGCTGCACGAGGTCTCCTCGGCTTCAGGGGTGTCCCCAAGCCAGGGCATCCTCTGCTTTTGGGGGCCAGGCTTATTCCTGTTAGCACTGGGAGAAATTCTGCTCCGGGAGGGAATGGTTAGGAAACGGAGCTGAAGCTCCCCTTGCACACACTTCCAGGGCTCCCCCTCCGCGGGGCCCCTCTCAGCTGGAGGATAACGCTACTCTGCAGATGGGGGACACATCTCACCACCATGGGTGCTGCAGAGGGCCGGGGCTGCGGGGAGAGGATGCACTGTAACATCTGACCTGAAAAAAAAGGGAAAAACATCCAAAAGCCATTTTTTCCTCCTGGCAAACTGGGGTCACTCAGGGAAATCATAGCAGCAACAAATGTTTTGGTACCCAGACACAAATTAACGCACTTAGACAGTATTATGGGTTGAGATAGACAGGTTTGAGGCAGYTGACACTGGAGCTTCTAAATAAGGAAGCAAAGGAAGCAAAAGTGATTTAAAACCTCCTGTTTTAGTGTCACCATGGCAACAAGCCGTGCGAGAAATAAATGACCTGTGCTAAGGGAGCTGGATCAAGTCTTGCTTAAGTGAATATATGTGGCATAAAATTAACAACGGTGGGAGAGTTCAGGGGAGGGAATAGCCCCGTCACTGGAGCGCTGGAAAACCTGTCACGTTGTTCATCCTGTCACCGTGTGTTCCTTTGTTCTCTGTGAAAATGCATTCCGTGCGCTGCCCGTGCACACGCGTTTGCCGTCGCCTCCGGGCAGTGCCTCGCAGTAGGGAACAAAAATATAACGCGTTCCCCTGTCAGCCTGTGCCTTTTCTATGAATAGTTTGCAAGTGATTTTTCTGTAAAAATGTTGATTTCTTAGTAAATATGGCACTTGAAACCACGCATATTCAAGCGAGTGGCTGTTCACCCGTTACAGTGGGTAATAAGGCAACTAATGACAAGTGACTAAACCTTTTCCCAGAGGACTTGATAATTTGCATAGCCGTATTTGCCTTCCCATCCCACAACGCAACTTCCCATCCCACAAAGACAGGCAATTTTTCAGCTAAATGTCATAAGTGAGGAACACTTGCAAAGACGCTAAGGGAGAAATACTGGGTCCCTGAGCAAATACAGCAATGGTGGAACTTAAAAAGCATCCTGGTTTTATTTATGTAAAACATAAATATTCATGTCATCCTAGGAACACAAGAAAGAAGTGAAATAGTGGTCTGTACAGCAGCTCCTGCTTAAAATTACAACCTCAGAGACTGAAAACTGAGGCATGCAGTTTGTAAAGCACAGAAACTCACGTGGAAGCCCTGGGAACTCACACATCACTGAAGGATGATTTTGTAAGGAAATGATCATATATAAGGAAAATTGGGGAATATGATCATATTTAAGCAGGTAGCAGAGAGAGGAAAGATGGGCTAGTGTGAGAGGGTAAATGCAGAGCACTTGATGTAGGAATTATTTTGAAACCTGCTCCCAAACGCAGACACGACTCTGGAGAATTACAAAGGCCCCATGCCAGGGGTCCAGGCCGTGCCGCTGATGCTGACCAAGATCTTCCCCGATAAGCCGTGTTAGGAAAACATATCCTCTACCCCACGCTGCTGTGCTCTCCACCGCTTGCTCTTCCCTGCAGTAGCGCAGCCCGGCAGTGGCTCTGCTGCAGCGTACGTGGGTCGCAGCAGACCCTGTTTTGCAAGGAGCTGATTATTCAGGCAGCAGTTTGCCCGAGTGCCTTATCTCTGGGGCAGATTKGGCCACGGCCACACGAGCAGGCAGGGGGAGGCTTTGTGGGATGGGTGAGGAGAGCTCGCTGCCCGTGTTGTGCACGTGCTGGGGAGGGGTGACCTTGGACAAGCTCCCGCCTGGCCCTGAGGACTGAAAGGCCCTGGCACTCTAAGTTCATTAACTGCACTTGCAGCACTCACCTTCTGGTTTAGTTTCCTCCAAATGAGCCTATTATGCAGCCTCTCATTCTGCTCTACAGCATGGAACAAAGACCAGAGTGGATAATCAGGAGATTCCCTCCAAAAGRCACTTCCAGTGTGAACTAACCTGTTCCTGTTGGCGCCTCCTTGCTGCTTGGGGCTGGGTTCCCGGCTCTGAGAGGCAGCAAATGCTGCACAGGGGGTTTCAAATGAGCCGAGGAGAATAACGATACCCCACAGCTCCAGGGCTTCCGCGAGGACCGAGCCCCTGGAAGTAGGAACATAATTCCYAAAGACTCGTTTAAGCTTCCTTCAAAAATAATTACTTGTCTAACATAATGAAATCAAGGAAGACACTCTAGTAATTCCAGGATTTTCTCGGTATTTGGCACACACAAATGTGTTGGTCTGTATTTCCCATTTCTAAAGATTATAGAGGGAAGTCAGATACCTGCAGTGTCCTAGAACCATCATTCTGTGTTTAATTATTTATTTGCAGGCAAAAATACTCGTATCCCTTCAGAGGTGCTGCTTGGTGGGCTCCGTCAGAAGTCAGCTGGATATTGGAGCGGGTTGGGGTCACTGAATGCATGGTGCAGATTCAGAACAKGCCGGAACAAGCATATTTTCCACAGCAAAGATTTTTAATTATTARGATGTATTGCTTATTGCTGCTGGTGATTCAAGATATTTTCTGCATCGAAGAGAAGAGTGGTCTGGGAGTAAAGCCAGGAGGAGCTGTGGTGGGAGGAAGGAAGAGGAGGATGCAGATATTTTTCTTACAAATTGTCCAGAAAGTTGCCGCTTGTAATAGTCTAGTTAAACAAATAGTACTCACGATTTGTTGCGCTGCAGGTGCCCTGACACTGATGAGGCTGGACAGGAAGATACACAATAACAATAGTTATTGCTTTTTACTATTCCCCATGTGCTTTGAGGGAAAAAAAGGCAAAAAGAAACACAGAAATCTCTCTCAAATATCTTCTCATATGTTTTAAAAATTGGGTGTGCAGAGAACTAGGCTCACTCCCTCCTGAGTGACACAGTAAATGTTGCAGGGTGATAAGACTGGCGGTGGCCTCGGTGCCTGCACCGGGGCTGGCGCTGGCACCAGCCCTGTCCTTGCACGTGCACATCACTGCTCTTCTGACACACCAGCGGTTCAAGCAGACCCATCCCAGGAGAGCCCTACCCCTACCCCTACCCCTACCCCGAGGGCAGGTCACACGCGTGTGACCCAGCCCAGCCTCGCTGCTCCGACCAGGAGCAGGAAAGTCTTCTTGGGGCACAGGTTGCTCGGCGCTTGGCAGGCAGAGGATCTGGGTCTGGTCCCTGCTGACCGCAGTGGGGCTGCGGTCGCTGCAGCGCACGAGGCCTTGCTCGTCTGCAGACTCCGCTAGTTCCTGCGCAGGACGCACACTCCTGTGCCGTGACAAAGCGCCAGGCTGACCTACATTCGTGAAACACGGCCACTTCTGCCAAACCCGACAGCTTTCTGCAGCAACCGCAGCCGGTGCTAGTCCGTGTGARATTTCAGCTTTTGGCACGGAGCAACTTTAAGCTGCATGGATACAACAACAACAACAACGATCTGAAAAGGAATCTGTATTTTGTTTTTAAATTTGAAGTGAAATGATGCAGGCAAAAGTTGAAACGTAAATATTTCATTCAGAAGCTTTGAAATGCTATAAAAATTTGAAGGGTTGAAAGCAAAGATTGCAGCTCGAACGCTAGCTGGGTTATCAGTCCAGATTGGTCTAAAATTGACACACTGTACTGGAGATTTATAAT
The DNA here is from genome assembly GCA_003342815.1 of Eudromia elegans. NCBI lineage: Eukaryota > Metazoa > Chordata > Aves > Tinamiformes > Tinamidae > Eudromia > Eudromia elegans. The sequence goes on along the minus strand of PTEX01000127.1, from coordinate 1,367,729 downwards.
ATTTCCATTATTTCCCTAAGACCTTTCTAAGCAAAAGTAACAATACAGTAGCACAGGTTGTGGGGTTTTTTTTTTTTACTACAGATAAGTGAAGTTGCAAATGTGAATGAAGGAGATGTAAAGCACCACCAGCTATATTTTGTGTGTTTTCTTCTATTGCTAGTAGGGCATCTGGGCTGTTTCCACAGAATCTTGCTATTTCCCCACAGGTTTCACATGGCCATGCTATTCGTCATGGTGCCTACATATAAACCCGGGCAGCACCTGGATCTGGGTTCTGCCCCATGTTCTCTGCTGGAAGCAGAGGAGCGACACGGGAGGGCAAACAGGAACATCAAGAGCGGGGGCAACTTCTGCTCATGGGGACTCGTGGCTCGCGCTCTGTAGTGTGGGAAAAGGGCAGCTGAGCAGACGTGACAGAGTGCTCTGTGACACCTTGAGTGATGCTGAAAAGGTCGCTTGGGATTGACGGTTTCCTGACTTGCCAGATACAGGAATTCGGGGTAAAATGTAAAACTAGGACGTAGCAGATTCGGGAGAAACGCAAGAACGCATGAGTTCTTCCTTGGGAAACTCACTGCTACAGAATGATGGGACCCAAAGGGCTCAAAAGGGTAAAATACTGATCGACTACATTAATGGAACAAAAATCCACAGGAGCCATTAAACACAGAGATACCATCTCTGGCCTAGAAATTCCCTGAGCCGCAAGTTGCAGAGCTCCAGTAAGTGTATTAGGAGAGATTGTCACTCCTTTGCTGCCTATTTTTATACTCTTTCCAAGGTATACCAAATTTGTTACTTACAGAGACAGGACCTTGGGCTAGATGTACCTTGAATCTCGTCCAAAGTATCTGTTCTTATTATCTCATATTAGCTCTCAGTGAGAGGAAAAGGGGGAGACATTTTAGCAGTCAGGGCTTTAGCTAAACGCTTCTAATACTTGACACTTGTTTGATCCCAGAGTCATCCAAAAAGAACCAAACGTTCATGGATTTCAAAATCAACATCATGATTTTTTGAGTGATTTGTGATTCCTGAATGCTTGGGCTGCATGACATAGTAAGCTGGCACTCTGATATGTCAAAGGAATTCAGGCTGAAACATAGATAATAAGCATATTCTCAGTCATTTTCTGATAATCTTAATAGGCTTTTTCTTTTTTGATAAATGTAGAATAAATTGCATCATTGTTTGAATTTATCTCTGATTTTTTTTATATATATATATATTTTTACCCATAGATTTTTCCTTCAAGAACATCAAAAAATAGTTGAAACTCCTTGGCAGTTTTTTCTAAGTTGGCTGAGAGCTTTCTTTGCTAAGTTTTGCATGGGTGTATTTATATATCATCAAGTTTAACCTCACATGAATCAAATTAAAAGTCCTAATTAAGAGATTAGGAACGCAATTTGCTCCACTGCAGTTCTGAATCCAAGAGAGAATCACTGAAATTGTTCATTTGAACCATGTTATTGTACTGTATGTAGTTTTATTTTTCCCTCCTCTTTCATTTGAAGTACTGATTAATAAGTCATATTCCCAAGGGTCAGAAGAGAGAAGGAAAAAGATTATTGCTCAGAATTGTCAGACTGTATAGGAAGCAGATTTAAGCATCTCTTTGATTACTTCCCCTGGCCAGGACAGGATACAGTCTACAGCTCATGGCTCATTCCTCATAGCTCGTGAGGCAGAAATGCAGTGTAATGAAAATCGATCTATTGAACATATTCAATTAGAGAAATATGAGCAAATAAATTACTTTCAAAGCAAATGAAAATTAAGAGAATATATCAGCACAAACTGAGAGGCAAATAGACAGATGGACAGGCATTACTTTTCCCCCAGAAAAGCAGATGGGATAAGTATAGGAGAGATGGTGCTGGACGAAGAGTTCATTGCTTCTCCTACATCTAAATCTTGTCCTGTGCAACTGCAGAAATAAAAGAGCAAAAATAAAAAATCCCCACACATTGTATTCTTTCACTAATTATCATAAGACAGCATTTAAAAAAAGCAAAAAGCAAAAACCAAACGAACGAAAACCCAGCTTCACTACTAAAGAATGCTTGACTGCAGCAAAATATGGATTCGGTTCTTGGCTACTCGTCCATTTTTTTTTTTTTCTCCTTATTTCTCATTTGTCAAATGTGGGTAGTGGCACACTACAATTCCATGGGAATTACTTCAGTACATTGCTTTGCTTTGTATTTCCTTGGGTAGCAGGTTTATAAGAGCATAAAAATAGGCTGGAGAAATAAGTGCATTCCCTGTTATCTGAAATGTGGATCTCCTAGGCGGTCACTCGTATGTTCTCAGTGAAGTAATAACAAACGATCTTCCCATCTGTGCAGACTCGCTCTTATAGTAGGGAAGAAAAATAACTTCTGTTGTTTAGATGAGCAATCAGAATGTGCAGCAAACCAGGGTAAGCAAATGCTCAAGGCTGAAGCCATACAGAGAATGCACATACTGAAATGTGCTCATATAAGAGCATTTATGGACTAATTTAAGAAAGGAAATAACAAAACATTTGTGTCTATTTGCAGAGAAACCATGAAGAGAAAAGAGTTAAACATTCAGAATAAAATTTTTAATTGCAAATGGCTCCAATAATTCCTATGCTTTTTTTTTTTTTTGTGGATTTCTAATGGGCTTCTCCCTGAAAGCAGCCTGAGAACCCACAGGAAGGAATTCCCTGCCCTACCTGCAGAGCTGGAGCATCTGGTGACTGCCTCCGGGCTGTCCCTGAGCCCTGGGATCTGCTCCACCTGAGGCTGTGAAAGGGATTTGAGGAGGCTGCACATGGGACACGCGGTCCACGAAGAGGGACCCGCTCAGCCCCGTGAGGCTCTGCCACCAGCAGCCATCACCCTGACGTGCATTCACGCAGCGCCGGAATAACTGCTTGGTTCGAGTCCTTGCTTCCATGTTGGCCCAAAGCAGCCCTAGGGGTGGAACAGCAGCGTGCTCCTGCAGCAGGACACACGGATGGATCCTCCCTTGCGGGAGGATTGTCACACACCTGGGGGCAGGTACCGTTCCCAAAGGGAGCTGCTCTCACCTTGTGAGCATCCAAGGGATTTAAGGTGGCCTCGGCCTCTTCATTTCTTGTTGTTTCCTGTTTCTTTTCCCTCTCTGAAGAACAGCAACCTCTGCCACCACAGCAGCACAGTGAGATGAGGCTCGCACACGGCTGCCCATCTGTGGGAATGGTCGAGGACACGAGCTCCGAGCGACTCCACGGCTATGAGCCCACGCACACGGAGGCTTACATCTATCTTCCTTGAGATATGCAGCGTGGTGAGAGATAGCAAAGAGCTGAAAAAGCTGCAGTGGAGGAGATGCGTGAAAAGCAGAACTGCTGCTCTTGTGTGTGCAAAACGATAGGCACAGTTTCATTCCCTGCACGCTGCAGGTGCATCCGATTTCTTAATCAAAACCACAGATTTACATTAACCCAGCACTTGCCTGTGCACAGCTAATAAAACCTGTTAGACAGTTCTGTCATCTCCATGGTTTTGAGATAGCAGGTGCCTGTTTGTGTTTCTCATGACCATAGCTCTTGATCTACTGTTTGTGGAAGCCATGGAGAACCTTCTTCTACCTTCAGCCATCGGTGAACCAGCGCTGGAAATTGCTTTATGGCATCTCAGCTGTGGGAAAATATCTACATGTGTTAGGCTGGACATTCACACAGAGTCACCCTGTTCTGAACTTTTCCTTCTTGCTCTGAAGGGTCACTTTATGTTCTCAGTATATCTCCTGACGGCCATTTATTGTTTGCTCTGTGCCCCAAATAAACCTACAGCCCTGCTTCTTCACAGGCAGCACAGACTCTTGGAGAAATGTGAGCTTCCAGCGTTACTTGTCTAAAAATAAAGGTTGCAGAACCATGCCCACTTTCTAAAGGATGCTCTAGGTTAGATCATAGCACAAAGTCATGTTCAAAGTGCAGGGATATCAATAACTTTGTCACCAAGGGGATGTGGAGGGAAGCTGGGCACCTTCTGGCTTTCTCATTATCCTCCTAAAATGTATGTTGTGATCGTACCCCAATTTTCAATTAAGGTGAAAATTTCCCTCCTGGTGATGGGCAGTTGTTGCACGCAGAAATTCAGCAACATACCCACAGCAACTCAGGAAACCTGTGGCAAACACAGGAACTAAACCTTGCCCAGATGTACCTTGACTCTGGTGTTTTTAACTTGCCTAACGCATCTTTTAATCCTCTGTGCGTGACAGGAGATTGTGATCGGTGCTGCTAGGTGTGCCAAGTCCAGCAGCATGGCTGAGAGTCTGAGAGCTATGAAAACCCGTGCACGTGGTGGAGGATCCTGGCTAGGTGTGCAGCACAGGGGAGCGTGAGCAAAGAGGGGCGGCCGTGCCAACACCTGCACTGACCCTTGGAGCCTCGTGGTGCTTGCAGACAYTGGCACCCAAGGCAGAGCTGAGCACCTACGTGCTGGGCCATATCTCCCGATCAGCTGAACCCCAGCATGCTCTGTAATCATGCACAGCACCTGCAGATGCCGCTGGGCTGGGYGAACCAACACCTCGGTTTCTAGACATTGATAGCAAAAATCTTACTTGGTGGAGCCAAGATTTTTCCCAGGGTGATTTCTCAAGGCTTTCCTTGCTAGCTTTGGTGTTGCTGGTACATATCACTTCTGTCTTTAGTTTGGTACACAGTTGGGTTAGAAAAACTCTAATGTTTTAGCAACAGAGTCTTCATCTTCTTATCGATCTCCATCACTACTGGCTTCATGTCAGCAACTAGAAGGAATATCACTTTGCACTATATAACCTTGATATAATATTCTACTCTAGTACCTTGGGAAGGTGAGGAGTGTAAAAAGAAGCATTCCCGAAGCATCACAAATCCTTCTACTTCAGTCTTTGCACTACTAGGTATTCACACAGCACAGTGGCCATTCCTTAGACTCAGTGCTCTGCAGCGAGTGGAGAATCAGAGCAGTGGGAGATGGGAGATTCCCAGGGATGCTGACACTCAACGTTCAACCTAGAGACGTGAAACATCTTGTTTACCCGCATTTGTTCAGCAAAACCTGTGTCTCTCAATGTTAAAGACCTTCTTTCTGCAGCCTGGTGCATCCCCCATGCCTGAGAGGGACTGGTGTGCCAGGCACACATTGTTCATGCAGGACAGCCAGGCCAGTGTCACAGGGCCCTGGGGACAGGGAAACAGGAGCAGCGGCTCCTCACAACCTCAGGCACATGCTGGAAGCACAAGGCTCAGTAGGGCTACTGATTTTCTCCAGCTAGGGACACCAGGCAAAACTCTCCTGACAAAACAAACAAAACAAGGCAAAGCAAAACAAAACCCCAGCACACCCACAATTCCCAGATTTTCTCTTCACATTTGGTTTCCACAGGAGCACACCTGGGAAGCCAACAGCTGCCCAGCCAGAGCGGTAACTTTCCTCGTCTCCCTCCCCTTGCTGAAAGTGCCATTTACACACAGCGAGGGGCAGGGCACGGGTGGTTTACTCTGCTGATTTTCCTCCCTAGGGTGGCTCATGGTTTCTCAGGGCTAATACGTCCTGACAGATGCACTCATAGCAGAGCCTGCACTCCGCATCCTCGTTGGCCAGTCGGGTCACGGTTTGGGAAGCTGATCTCTTACTCATTTTATCTGATGGATGTCTCCTACTCTAAATCGACAGTTGTTTGAGGTGCCGGTATCGACCCCTGCTCTTCTGACGGACTCAGGAAACGGACTTTGTGCTTCCTTCAGCTGGAGGCTGTGGTGGACGTGCCAGCTTGGCAAGTATATCACACCTCTGTACGCAGAGCTGTACGTTAATTATTTGGTGAGCTGGTAACTGGCAGATACCAGGGCACAAGTTCCACTTGGCTTTGTATGTCACACTTCCTGCAGGACTTTGAACTCCGGTATGAATAGCAGCTTATCTGCAAAGTTCTCAACAGGTACCCAACTGACAGGGCTCAGAGCAGTGTAACAAGCCGACCTCTCCATAGACTCAAAGCATTCCCTTTAATTTCAATCAATCTTTATAAAAAATGCTTTAGTACTGCATTTAAAAACACAAAACTACTCTATGAACTGTGTTCTTTTTACTGTGTACACAGTTCTGTTTACCACTGTGTACTACTAACACAGCCACAGAGTAGTTTTGTACTCTGTGTAGTAGACTAAATACATTAATTTTAGTCTACATTTRTATACTATGGAGATCACTAATAAATAGGTAGAATGTACACTAATGGCAAGGCAGTAGCTAGGAAAAAAAAAATTGGATCTTGTGCTGTTCCACATCATGTGTAGTTTAAAAATGACGTTTTAAAGGTGAGCGGATTTGCTGACCAAAAGGCACAGGACAGAAGAAGAATAACCAGATCATAAAAGGCACCATTTTCTTACTGTCAGAAACAGGCAGCCACTGAAAAACGGACTGAACTCGATAGAAATCACATCTTTCCTCGTTCCTGCCTTGTCAGGGTATTTTTATTGCAAGACCTTGCCTTGAAGCAAGTTTGCTCAAGGGCGAGACGCTTGTAGCCTTAGAATTACTTATCCTTGTCACAGTTTCTTGGTGGCTGGTGGAGTTGTGCTGATGAATTTGCTCAGCAGGCTCTGCCAGTGGGTTTTGCTGATGGGAGGTGCCCAGGTTGCCCCAATGCAACATGTTGTCTGGACCAGTAGCTGCATGTTTATATAAAAATCAAAGTGGYATCTAGTATAGGGAGGTGTGAATAAATGCATCTGAGCCACAGCACAGAGATTAATGAGGTAGCAAGGGTCCCTAGGTTAAACCTGCACTGTGTAGTGTGCTGAGCACTGAATTCTTAGAAATGTGAGCTTTTGGGAAATAGTATTAGAAAACACAGCCAGAAATGCATCATTTGCATTAGTAAAACAAATTAATACTGGTAGTTACTTTTGCGCTTCAGAAAGAGGCCTCCAGAGACTGAGCTAATTAATTGGCTTTTGCTTGCACCAAACGGACCCTTTTGCCTCCCAGTGAGCCCAGCTGGTTGAGTGCGGAGCATGAAATACCCAGTGGTGCAGGAAGAGAGCCAAGCTGGGAGCGTGCCCCAGGCCCGGGATTCGGGATGAGCCGCCCTCCTCTGAGCCCTCCCGATGGGTGCAGGTGGTACCCGGGCTCCCTTGGGAGCACTTGGGACAACGAGGCTTTAAAATGATCGCAGCAGCAGCTGGCACCATGCCCTCGTTGGATAGAAATCACTGCTAAAATCATACGGGTGGTTAACATTCTTGTAGTTCTACAAGATACACAAAACTCAGGCACAAGAGGAGCTTCATGGTGTAGTGATAATATCAGTATTTACCAATTTAGTTATCACTGAGTACCACGTGCATTTAGAATCAGTCAAACTACTGAGATATTTCCATATTTTACATTGTTATTCTTATCATGAAGCAGGATATAACTACTACGGAATGGTTTTTTTGGTGGAAATTTCACCATCGTTGGCTCAATGTAAACGAGAGATGAGATGAATTCAGAGGCAGTTTGATCAGGCAGGGAGAGCTGCGGTCCTGGAGCTCACAGTGAGGGAGCAAACATGCGACTTCCTTAGCACGGCCTTCCCATTGACCAGATGCTGCTTGTTGTTAATTACTGCAGAAAACTTCCCTATTGACTCCTGGGGTGCCAGGGGCACAGCCCGTAATTCAGCAACAGGTTTTCCGGCTGTTTCTGCTTGGACGTGCCATGGGAGGAGGTGGCTGAGAGGAAGGAATGAAGCAACCACCGGGGGCAACCACCAAGCTAGCGGCATGGTGGTGTTGAGCCGTGGCCGCTTCGAGGCGTGCTGGCCTTGGATGGAGCTCTCTCCAGCAGGGCAATAGCACCCGGATGGCCTGGGCAGGTTCTCTCACCAAACCATTTCCTTTTGCACAGCCTCACGTTTCACTCACTGATCAGTTGCTATCTGACTTGCTACATGGGGCGGGCAAAGTGATTGAAATAGCCTTGGTGGATGCCTGAACAAACCCGTGAGGCTTCACAAGTGCCCTCACCAACTCAGCCAGCACCAACGCTGCCCGTGCAGACGGGGTTGATGCTGCCAGCACATTAACTCCTGCCTGCTGAGACCCCGGGGCTTTGCCCGCTCTCCCAAGCCCCTTTCCTTCCAGCAATGCCGTGTTTGTGGAGCCTGAGGAGTGCTTCAGCATTTGCCCAACTTGGACAACCCCTGGGGAATGCCCAGGGAACCCCCCCGAGGAGACCTCTGCAAGGGCCTTTCTCCAGGCTGTGGTGCACTGGGCACGGCCTAGCCCTCTGTGGCCACCTCTCCCGCAGCCCCGCTCTCATTTCCTGCCATGGTCCATACATGGACGTATCCGCATAAACCCTTCCTCCTCTTCTGCCTATTTCTAGTGTAAGTGGAATTTTGGCCTGACTGCACGTGCAGGCTATTAAAGATGTAATACTGTAACATGCAGTCCAATTGTGAAGTTCCTTATTTCAGAATGAGTTAACACTGTTTCCTTTAACACTGCCTGTGCGTTCCTGTGGAGTCCCCCTGCCTCTGAAAATCTGCACTCTCTTTCTTACAGATGCTTTTACTCTGAATTAACTTTTTAATTTATAAAATGAAGGAAAGTGATTTATTCACATTAGAACTGTGTATAAATTTGGAAAGACATTAAATATGTGTGACATTCAAACATGTTTTAAAAAAGTGCYCTACCATGACAAATACCCTAAAGCAATATTGTGCTCTTTCTGGTCATCCTTGCTGGTGCATTTTTAAAGGTCAAATGCACTTTTGTAGGAGAAATATATATATATATACACACACACACATATATATATATATATATCTCTCCCCAAATCTGTTCTCAGTGACCTCAGAAAATCGGTAAAGCCGGATCTATCCCCTGCCTTTGCAGGTGCTGCTCCCCCGGGACAGCAGCTGTCACACGTCAGTGAATTGTTGTGGTGTTTAACCTTCAATGGAGGCACTCCGAAACCAGCAGGTCATCACTGATTATGAACAGATATTGGTGAAAATCAATCAGTGAACTGAAACCCTTTTTTTCCCTCACTCTGGCGCCTTTGCTCCTTCACACAGGCTGGGGCTGGAAGTGGCCCTGAGCTCCCACGGCTTCCTCACGGCTGCCCGAAAGCCCCAGGAATTTATGGGCTGCCTAAGAGCTCCTCTCTCCTTAATCGCTTGGTCTTGATTGAGTCATAATTCCACTAAATTTCCAGTCACCAGGACTTTGGAGGCTTGACAAGGGGTAAATATCTAGTCTGCAAAGAAAAGACACTCTTGAAGGAGAGAAACTTCAAAGCCAGCAAAGTCAAGGCCTTTGTTGCCCCWTGTAAATGGCAAAAAAACATGGGAAAAAGCAACACGGAAATCTCTGTCCTTTGGAGGTCACAGTTCTTTTCTTGTGAATCTTGCTAACTTCTTCAGCGTTAAATGTGACCTCTCAGGGAAGGACTTGTCCTGGAAGAGGGTGATTCCCCTCTCCCTTGCAGAAGCACCACTGTGAGTGGGAAGAAGAGGAGCCTTCTCAGCAATGGTCATGTAGAGCCCTGGAGGGTGAGGCCTGGCTGCGGCCATCGGTGCTRCATGAAGCTGCAGCATGGAGAAGGGTACTGGGCATACTGGAACCGTTGTCTCAGGCACACACTGCCTCCTGCTTGCTGGAACAGGATYGGACTGGTCCCATGAGACTCGTCATGGCTACTGCCATGAGGTGGGTGAGGACATGAGCTGACATGCAGAAGGACCAAGGCCTGGGTGAGGGTGCTGAGCAGAGTGGAGAAGAATGGGCCAGTATCTGGAGATGCTGGAAAAGAAACATTGCATTAGGGACATTAGTGAGAAGACATATAGCAACATAGCAAGCAGTATTTTCTTTTGCCATAAACTGAAAATATGATCCAAGAGTGGTGTTTTAGATATGACTTCATACCTAAACACAATGCATTAATTTACTGTTGCCCAAGAAAAGTCAGGGAAATGCTCTGAAACAGTCCCAAAGTGCCTTTTTCCTGGTCTTACACACCTTTGCTTTCTAGCTTCACTGTTTCCTGCAGAGCTAAAGGAGCATGGAGCAAATAAAGGGACCCGGAGTTCATACCAAGTTGAGCAGTAGCTGGGACTGCCGGGTGCAATGAGAGGATGGCTGAAAATAATGGAGCGTGCCAGGGGCTTGGCACACAAAGCGCGGGGTTATTGTCTCCCCATGCACGAGAAGGGCTGTTCCCAACCTCCAGCTTGCCAAAAATCCAGGCTTATCKTTGTGTTTGTTTGTCCTGAAACACGTTACATCATTTTTCCGTTCCTACGGTTAYGCTCTACACAAATGTCCTTATCTCCAATAAATAAACCCTGGCCTTTTGCRCTTATTTCATTGCATATTTATTTTTCTTGAATTCTTCTAGTTTTACAACTTTGCTACTTGCTTTCCATTTCACTAGTAGAAGCCCGGCTCAGTGCCCAGAGGCAGCTGCTAGGGACAACGCAGCGGGAGTTCCTAGAGGGCAGATGTGCGGGGAACTGTTTCAAAGAAATACGTACTCATTGGAGTCTTCCCGTGTTTTCCGTGCCGATTTCCCATTCCCCCTCTCTCTAACTCGCGCGGCTGCAGTTTTGCACGGCTGGAAGCTAACACTTAGTACAGGAAATGCTGAATCCCTTCAGTGTCTGCCCCCACTTCTGTCAAACACAAACSTATTTGCTTGGTTAGGATTTGGCTAACCAAAACCTGAGGGGAGGGGTTATTTAATTTAAAYGGCAAAGTAAAAGCATTTCTTCTTTTTCTGTTGTAATCTTTGAGGACTTTGCCCTTTCTATCGTGACTCTCATATTAAAAGATACTGTGTTAATAAATAAACGTTGCTATTATCAGTCAGGGTGCCTGGCCTTACAGTCAAGCCCCCTTCAGTTTCTGGCATTTCAGTTGATGGAGACATGAAATTCTGCAGGCCCAAATCCTTTCCAGTTATGGCAGGAATTGATCTGAGGTCTGGAAATGAATGAGATCAAAAGGAGTGAAAAATTAAGATAGTGCGACACACTAGAGCCACGTTTGGGAAAGGGCAAGACCCGTTTCCTAAAAAGTTATTCTGGGGAGCCATAGAAGAGTTAGACCTGGGTGCAAGTGCCATGATGTTCTTTCCCACTCTTGGAACCCGAGACAGGACCTCCTTGGAGCACCAGAACCAGGACTGCAGTCCTAGACTCTCCTGTGCTTTTTCATATTTGTTCAATTTTTTTTTTTTTTTTAAATCAATTGGGTTTTTTTCACTCACTTCGGGTCTGTTTTAGGTTCTTTGAAAATGTGACAAAAAAATTTTTTGTTTTCCATATTTTACCACCTAACAAATTTTCATACTGGCCTTGGTCCTGTGCTTCTGAAATAAGAGTTTTATTTTTTTCTCTGGAGAATAACGGGCCAGACCAATGTTCTTCCATGAGGAGCAGGATTTCAGATCTTATGTGTCTGTCTATCTGATTTGAGGCAGCAGATATAAAAGGACTGGCACTGGAGACAGCAACCAGTAGACCAGCACTTGGCAGAGAGGATAGGATACCTTTAATTCCCACTGTGTAACTTCATTTAACAGGGCTGACTTTCCACTCAAAAGAAATCTTCAAGATCCACTTTGTACMTTTACAGGGGAAAAAAGCACCCTATCAGGCAGCATTGTGTGGTAAAGAATACATGAGACCTCCTTGAGAACTGCRTGCAGGAGGAAGGCTTATCTTCAGAAAGCAGCAAATGACCCGGCCAGCACAGCAAGCCAGGTCTAACAGACCACACTTGATTCCCCTTCTCCTTTGTATCTTTTGAGGAATCTGTTGACTCCCACAGCCCATAACCACTAGGAACAGGCCCCTGCATTTTAAGCACAGGTACCTGGGCAGCAGCGCGTGGCCAAAGTGCTGGGCAGGCTCGAAGCCCGCCCTGTCGCAGTGTTTTTCAATGTGCAAGTCTGCATAGCACGAGCCGAGTTTACTGTCCGAGGTGAGGGAACAAATCACGTCACTTTCTTCAGATCCACTACAATGTTTTTATTTTCAGCACACTCGTGATCTGCGAGGGGTCGGTTTCGCACTGCCCGTGGCACCCGCAGGGAAGTAGTGGGTCCTGATGCTGAGGACCGTGGGGACTCCCGAGGGGCGCGGTGACCACAGCCCTGTGGTTGTCACCGGTGGCTGCAGGAGGGACCCGATCAACCTCCTCCCCAGACTAGGCTGGGTCACRCCTTCCAGAGAGGACCATTAGTCCYGTCTATTGTGTAGCYGTGGCCATGGGCAGCTAACTGGTGTCTTTCTCATACATTTCTCACCATTGCAGCCTTGCAAATAGTTCTACAGCCCTTTTTCTTACACTTATACATGAAATGAATTGACATGCTAGAGCTTAGACACGACGTGTAGCACGAAATGCCCCCCTGCTGAAGCGTCCTCGACTAAGCGCTCGGGCGAGCGGCTGCCGCAGCAGCGGTGCCCCTCGGGTGGAGAGCAGCCCCCAGCCCGCCGGGCCCTCCGCTGCCCTGTGAGGCCGGTCGGCTGAGGGCAGGCTGCATTTGCAGGCASCACGAGGGACACCTGCGCAGAGAGCACGTCCTGCCGCTTGAATCACGGCTCTGCTGCCGCTGCAGAGCGTCTGCTGGGGCGGGTTCTCTGAGCCAGGCAGCGCTGAGGGGCGGCTGGAAGGCTTCTGAGTGCAGTGGCAGCTACTTAGCACAGGCAGTAACGAAAACTTCCTTTCAGAGGGTCTTGAAGTTCTTGTGGCTTCACCTGAAGGAAGACACAAAAACAGTGCAGAGAGAAAATCCSGGAGCTTCAGTGCTTCCCAAGCGTGGAATTCCTACCGGTATCAGCAGYGCTACCTGTGCATTATCATGGAGGACGTGCGGCTACTCTAGAGGCAACACAAACGCAAGAAAGCGAAGGCCAAGCACAGCCGGTCTAGCGGCACGACGGCATTGCTGGGATGGGGGACACGGCGGCGCGGGGGACGGGGGAGCCGCCGCGGTGGCCATGAGCATGGCTAGCAGCAGGCCCCGCACAGCGGCCATCGGGCACCGCRGAGCGTCACGGGATAGAGCCAGGCATGAGGAAATCAGTGTGGTGATGGTAAATCGTGCGGTGCTGAACTAGCAAACCACATCTGATAGTGCCGCGTGCCCCGGTGCGAGCGTGCCGGCCTTTGCGCTGCTCCTGCTCCTTCTCGCTGTTTTCTGGAATTTATTGTCTTCAAGCTGTATTAGTCATCCYGTTTCCAAGTTTGCCTTGTGTGACAGTGCGACTCCCTTGTTATTTCTCTTGAACATTTTCTGTCCGCCACATATCGACCTTCTCATTCAGCTGCATGCCCCATCGTTCTGTTTTCTTCCCTCAGACTAATCAGCCTATGACCAGTTGCTGCTATCCCTGTGTCCCTCTCATTCCATAAGCGGGTTGTCCATATCCTCCTCCCTCTTTCCTCATGAAAACTCCTTCAATACTTAGCTTCATTTTGCCAARTCACTTGGAGAGGACATTCTTCCCAAATCCTGAATACATCACCTGCCTCCAGTTCTTTGTCCAAAAAACCGCTGAATACATCTCCAAGATCCTTGTCCTGGGGAGGCACACCACCAAACCAGCATTTCCTAGGGAATGCCAGACTTGAGAGCCATTAAGAACAYGCTCGTTCCATCCTGGGCACCTGTTTTCCACAGAGAACCAACGGCTGGTGGCTCTGACGGGGAAGCGGGAAGCCCGGGAAAGCCCCAGCYGGATTCCGCGGCTCTTCCCTTTGGAGCAGGCGTGCTGGAGCCGTCCTCGCCGGAGGGTGTCCGCGCTAATCCGCAGCCGAGGGGCGCGCGGCAGCTATTCACGGGAAACAAGGGCGAACCTTTCATCTGGGGATTATCCGGGGCTTCTGATAAGAGGATCTTGAAGCCCGTGAAATTCTTCAGCCCGGTTCCTCATGTGGAACGGCAGATCAGGTTTCCTTTCCCACCCATTTAGCCTATTTCTGAACCGATGGCTTCGCTTTGTGCCCCTGCCGTATCCTCTTACAGCCTCCAAATGCGCGGCCCGGGAGGAAGGGCTGCTCGGAAGGCAGCACGCAAACGGAGGTCACAGCCCTCTGCAAGGAAGCCTAGAAGAGGGGCTGGAGATCCAGCACTGCTGAAAACAAACAGCTTTTACACAGCTCTTTGATGGTCTTTTTTCAATTTCTTTTTTAAAGATTATATTTATGTAGCTATTTGAGAGCTATTTCAGTCACATAATTCAGCACTGATACAGCCAAGGTGCCAGCTTCCCAGATACGCTTTCTTTTTCAAATAGAATTAATTTATTCCTTCCTTCGTGAGTCTGTTTTTCCTGTGGGGAACAGAAGGCAGCTAGAGTAACTGTGGAGCAAATAGGAAAACAGCCTTCGCCTATAAATTAGTTACCGCTGGCTCCTCTGTTCCCAAATGGCCACAGGCTGACTRGGGGTCAGGAGGAAATACAGCAATTTGGGATTATACGTGGATAAGACAGAGTTATCCTCGTGAGCTGGTGATATGTCATCATGTATTACAATTTGTGGCTATGGATTTGGCCTGGGATTGTGGAGACAAGGTTCAGCATCTCTGGCAAATAATTTATAACGTAAAATGATTGTCTTTATTGAAGAAAATCTCCATGTCGACAGGAGCATTAGGACAAATAAACCCTGGTGATTTATAGGTGACCGCAGCAGCGAGCTTAGTGAGGGGAGGCAGCAGGCTGGGTTTTGTCTGCTTCCTGGATGCTGGGCTATTAACCTACGCGATAACAATGAGATGGTGTTTTTGGTGGGTAGATTCCCAAGCCCGTTTAGCCAAAACGGGCTTTCGTGCTGGGGCTAGAGGGTACGGWCCCTGGTGCCGCTGGAGGACTGGGGCATCTGCCGGGGGCTCATGCCGAGCCCAGCGCCGCAGCGGGGACCGGCTGCCTCCGGGAGCAGATCCAGGTCGTTGCCTCCCTCTTCAGCTCGCTGCCCCTCTCCTGGGTAAGCAGCTGTAGCCACCCACAGGCGATAAGGAAACCRGAAAAATACAGGCTTCAAGGGCAATAAAAGATAATATGTGACTGAGCGGTGAGGTCATTACAATGCTCATGTCCCAACCTCTCGTGCCTTCTAGGGAGAGAGGTAAACACAGCAGGTAAGGAAACAACGGTGTTGTTGATGAGGCCTTGGCCTGGCTTTCGGGGCCCAAGTCCCCGATCCCTCTGCTTTGGTAATTTGTACATGTAACTTCATTGCAGGGTGTGAAGCTACCAAGCATGAAGATAGGAAGAGAGAAGAAAACTGCCCGGGCCATTAGAAAACAGGGGCTGCTCCCTGCCATGCTGGACGTGCGGAGGAGAGCGGAGCAGGGAGCGGAGATGAGGGAGGGAAAGCACGGGCGAAGCAAAGGCTGCTTGCTACCACAGKGAAAAGCACGGCGCTCTGGCTCCACAGAACAGGAATACTGTAACCAAGACGAGCCACAGACAAGATACTCCATGCGGTACTTTTAAAAATCTTTTTAATGAAGAAATAATTCCATTCCAAAATATAGACACACAATTAAATAGTTTAATCACTTCAAAATATAACATGTCCCCAGTAGGTTCCAGCACACACACAAAACAATACTTAACAGCAATACAAAAAACCCATACAATAGCAGTTCTGTTACAATACCAATGAATATCGTGACATCTTTTGTGTCTCTGTAGCTGTCTCAAGTGGCGTCAAGTACAGTAGTTTTAAAAACGTCTTGCAGTTAGTAGCCTCAAGATGTAACTCTTCGTACATTTTCTTTTTTGGTTCAAAGGTAAAAATGCCCTTTGTCGTCAGGACACAGTGGAGTGCTTGTTGTTCACAGCTCCGTCTGCTGAATTGAACCAACGCGATTACAGCAACCGGAGGTTGCAATATTTACAAGGTCTATCTACAGTAATTGCCAAGAACCAATAAGGATGGGAGAAGATGACCAAAAGTAAAGGCAGACACATTTATGATAAATCATGATGCAACGATTTGGCTCATGCATATAAGAAAATACATATTATATCACAACAAAGGCCACACACCTTTTAATGCAGTTTAGTTAACATTACTACTTACAGACAACCCATTCTCCACCTTTGCTTTGGACATTCAAGAACCCTATACTTCTTCACATCCCTGTCTCCCGATTCCAAACCACTGATTTCCCTCCAGGGACAGTAAACCACCCGGAGTTTCGACTGCCGTGGTGAGCCATTTGTAGCTAAGAAAAGGCCTGTACCAGAGACCTCTTCCATAACTGCTTCAATGACCACAAACCACAACCAAAATAATATGCAACACGCAGACAAAGACCAGCTGGCCTAAAACGTAGCCAGCTTAACAGTTGGGAAATGCTTAGAATAGATAGTGGAGAGCTGAGCAAGAGGTGCTGCTTCTCAGAGCTCCAGGGCACTGGGGACCTAGGTCTTTGCTGGGAAGTATCTTGCTGGCACCAGTCTGGGAGAAAAGCGCTTGATCTATCAGCTCATTTCACTACTCCTAGTCCAGAAGCCCTTGCCATGGATTTGTTTCTATTGCATCTATTTTAAGCATAGTGATAATGTGCACACAGACACTAGGATGATAGAAGGGAGTTATTACTTTGGGTTCAGTTAGACATGACGTGGGTTGAACTAGTCAACCTTTGCATGTAGCTGTGTTCTAGTATCTTTTTTGTTTGTTTTTTTTTTTCAGGAAATGCTTGACAGGAATCCTGAGCTGACAGCAACATCTACGGCTTCACTGTAGGGGTTTTAAGTGTGGAGTGCTAGGCACTAGTGGAGGCTCACTCATTCCTGAGAGGAGGTTGTAGGAGAGGGCGTCAGAGGATATGGTGCTGGCCTTGCCGGGACGGCACGTACCCCAGAGCAAGACCAGTAACTGTGAGAATGAAAAGCTGACATGAAGATACCTGGACGCTTTAGTATCAATTTGGATGCCTGAGACCATGCTCAGATATGCATGGAGATGTGGACAACAGACCTGCATAAGTTATAATACAATATGGAAGTGAAAGATGGTAGCTCTTTCATACAGATATTCATTCCCTAACACATAGTGCCTGGGGAAACAGTCAAGAGCAGAGAGAATATGTGCAAGTGGCCAGTGAAATTACTGGGTTGAGCCACACAGCAATGTGAACACGKCAGCATACATCCTGAGGTGTATGTGACCAAGAAACAGGGCAGACCAACACATTTTATCCTGCTTTAGACGAGGAGCTCATCCCTTGCTGTAAGCAGTCTGTGCTGGTGGAATATCTGTATGAAAGGCTAGCGCTTTCAGGGCTGCCAGACAGTGTCACTTCAGGTCACCCAGGTACTGGAAGCCGTACTATCACGTTAGGGCAGTAGTATTACCTCAGCACAGAGGTGGTCCCAAGGTAACACACTGTGCCTCTCAACAGGGCTGAGCAGCCCTCACGGAACATGGCACTGACGTTGCTGTCCTGCTTCTGGACTAGCTCTCGCTCCAGCTCTAACGCACCTGGACCAGCTCGAATTCCGCCGCATGCCAGTGCAGGCATAATCCTAATTTCCAAGCAATAACCCGTGCGGAGGACATTCCAGCTGTTTTGTGTCAGCCCCTGCTCAGAACTACCCGCAGATCTGTAGTAACAGCAGAGCAAACACCTTTTAGCTAGCAGGCTCACTTTGCAACCCACAATGCTCAGATTAGTCCCCATTCTCCGGAAATTCCGTTATGCTCAAAAGTTACTCAGATGGACAAAGCTCCAATTCTGTAACTGTATGCCTGTTCTTTCGACAAAATCCACCGCTCTTCTTGTGCTTTTCACTGATAGCTAGTTCTCCATCGAGCTCTGAAGGAGTCTCACGACACATTTCCAAGAGTGCATGCAGAACATCTGGTGGCTGGCTAAGGCAATACACATTCGGAAATAGAAAAGAAAAGAGTCGCAAGCGCACTTTAAGCCTGTACATTTAAAGCTGAAGGCCTCAAAAATAACGTGATGAAGTGGGGAGCCGGAGGGGTGGGGGAATGGAAAGAGCCCATTTGTTGAACACATGCTTACTAAAGCTAAAACATCGATGAAACGATACCATGGAAGATTATACATAACATCAGTCAGTTCAGGGATCTTATGGCACCTGTGGTTTATAAACAGCTTTAGCAACGAGTATTTCAAAACATAGTTCACAGTTTTAAGAAGATCTGTGCTGATTTAAAAACTAGATTCTATATCATTTGAATGTCACCTTTTGTATATGATATCTATTTGGAAAAAAAAAATATTTACACTAACTTCTATGGCTGATTTGTTAGATTATTTTGAAAGAAAACATTCCTAAGTTACACATTAGCCCTAGATTAGAGAGGCTTTTTATTACTATCATTAATTATATTATTATCATTTAGTACATTTTGTATAAGTCTATTMAAAGACTTACAAACAAATTGCAAATATAGTCTGGAACTTTTGTTTTTGGGCTACTAGATATATACACTCAGGAGTATAACCATTCAGTGTTAAATGCATAATTGTAGCTTTTTATCTTTTCTGTGGAAAAAAATGTACAGTGTATAGTAAACTGGTCTACTAAAATCTCGAAGTATTCAGAAATCAATTTTCTATCTATAAACAGTATTGTCATTGTAAACTGAACAGGTTCAATATCATGTGCAAAGGGTTTACGTGAGTTATTAATACTGCCGTGCTGTGTAACAGCAGTACATACTTCAGTCTGTGTTCTTCACTGGTAATGAGCCATGTTACAGCAGATGTAGCTAATATAAGTTAGCTTTAAACAAAAGTCTTTTTGTCAAAACACACWTCTACAAACTACAACTCTTAGAACAAAAGTACTGTGCTACAGTCCTCAGAACTTAGTTATTTGATTTTTTTGTCAAGAGACGCTGCACCTGTTGGTTCCACTCGTCTGTGAAGTTTGCAGCTAAGTTTTCTTCGTCGTCTGTCCGAAAGCAGCTCTCCTCATCGTCAGTTYTTACGTAGCTCTCGTTGTCTGTCTGGCTGCAGCTCGCCTGTCGAGAAATGTTTAGGGAAACCTCTTACAAAGAGTGATGGTTTAAGGGGCCGCAACTGTGTGCRCATACGCACGCTAGTTGAGCAAGTAAAGCCTCTGCACGTTACCTGATTGAAACAAACAAACAAGCAAAGAATAGATGGACAATTCTTTCAGGTATCACCTGGAAAAAAATAGTGGAAAAGTCTTTCTACCTGGATGAGCCAAGATGAGGTTTGCACTTAAGCTATAAAACARAACTTATGGGGTGCTTGGGGAGCTGGAATCCTCTTAGCATGGGTGGTTTGGTGCTTTGCAAGTAGGTTACTGGGGAAATGAGATTTGGAATGACACAGACTTGCAGATGTTCCTGCTTTCCCTTCTGTTTCAGCCTTCCAGGTTGGTCTGTAAATGGACACAGAAAGTTCAACCACCCAACAGCCACTGACCATCTTCTCATCATAAGTCTTGCCACCATGAGCTGTAAGGCTGTAAATRTCTCCTCTTAATTTCCATGCTTGGGTACTTTCACTTCATGTGCCTAAAAATATATCTAGTCTCTTAAAAGAATAACTCCGGGTACTATAGCTCATAAACACTCTGGTGCACCAGTTTCTCTTTGGTGTCTTCCATATCCTGAAGAATCTACAAATTTCTTAATTTATAGAACTGAAAGCATCAAAATTGTATTTGRTAATGGAAAATGTTGATAAACAACTGCTGCTCTTCCTCAGATGTATGTGAAGGTCTACATTCAGGTAACATTGCAAACCTTTTCTTTCTGACTATTCATCCCGGGAGATGACAGTTTTCTCATCCTCTTTGCACCTCTGACCCTTTCAAAGCTGAGCTCATCCTTTCTCTCTTGAATCATTTCAGACAGAGAAACAAATTGCCTTGCATAAGAGCTGATAACAGAAAAGATCAAACTCCACTGACATGGATTCTCTTCTACTGATTCCTGGGGTAAACGTGGTCTACAAGATGAGAGATGAAATGCAAACAGCTTTAGCAAAAAGAAAGATAATAAAATATGAAGAATCAAGAAAGRTCAGGTAATTTAGCTTGCTTCTCCTTTCTTCATTTGATTGTATTAATTATTCAAGTAGAGATGCTTCCATCAAATCCCTTCAATATGTATGGTATGATGATGTTAATTTAGTATCATCTTTTGTCAGGAAACTAAAGAAGACCTAGCGTCAACATTTTGTTGATAAATGAAAAGGGAACATTCAATGGAAGTACGAGAGGTTAACAAAAATAAGAGTCACATTTTGAGCAAGTATTTTTTAAAAATCTTACATGCATCTGCATCAAGTCTGCAAGCTAATTAGGAAATCTTAGCAAAGTCACATTTTGCTCTTCACAATTCAGCCAAAAATTCAAAAAGAAAGGAATGGAATAGGTCATTTCCAAGTTGTGTGACAGGGACAAGTGTGACAAGCTTTAATCAATTAAAGCTTGTGCAAGYATAGATACATCTCATGCTTTTTGATGTATCTTTCAGGCATAAACCACAAAAGCAAAGTAATTGGCTTTTGAAAASCTGGATGCATTAAGGTGCATGGATAGTACTGCTAAATATCTGCCTTTTTTTTTCTAATTTTCTGGATAAATCACTTATCCTTGCTGAGTATGGAGAGGGCTATTCTAAATTCTCTCAAGGGTTGTTTCTCTTCCAGACCCAGCACTGGGATGGGAAGGAGATTTTCTTATGGGAAATAATGAGTGCTAATGAACCTCAGAACTCTAGATTCACTGTAGCCGTTTGAAAATGCCAGAATTAATTCCAAGTCTCAAGTGATTTGTCATGTCCTAAGACTGTTTCTTGGCTCTTTGATGTTTACAGCTTAATCCAATTGTTTTTCCTTGATATTCATCATTCAGCCATTTCAAAAAAAATCCCTGTTTGTATAATTTAAAAATTAATTTCACAAAATGAAAGCTTCTTCATCCTAGTTAACTTGGTCACAGTCCATTTGCACCTTTTGTACTGCATACTAAGAAGAGGGGGACTTAAGAAAAAGCAAAAAGAAAAGAAATAAAATATAGCCAACTGAATTCCATAGCAGAAATTTTTGAAAATCACTGTGCTGTCAGCTCTTACTTTCAAAGTCCATGTGATACTGTTTTCTTATATATTCCTTAAGAAAAATAACCACTCCCTCAAAAAAAAAAAAAAAGGGACAAAAAGACACTGAATAATTGCGTTTTGCTAGTGGAGAATGCCTTATATACATGATTCTGTTTAATGCCTATATCCTAATTCTTTACCAAGCCATCACTGACTTTTATGACGAGGAAGCCTAAAAAACTACATGAAAACTATATAAGATATGAGAAGGACAAATAACACAAACTGCATTTGGGTGGTTCAGGTTGGACATCAGAAAATAATTCATGAGGAGGGTGGCAATGCACTACAGCAAGTGGCTCAGAGAGGTGGTGAAATAACCACCTGAGGAGGTTCTCAAGCCTTTGTCAGACCAACTCCTGGCTGATATGGTCTTATGGTGGTGCTAGTCTTGTTTCAAGTGGGAGACTGGACCAGGTGACCTCCAGAGACCCTGTCCAACCATCCTGAAGTTCTGCGATTGCCTGAGCACTGGCATGAAGGTCGTGCTAGCAGAGAGCCCTAGGGCATGGACTTCAAATAAGTCAAACAATGGAAAGTGTCAGCGGTCAGTGAGACTCATACTAGCTCCAAAACCTTATTTCCTTCCTAGAGAAAGATATAGAAAAGCAGGGMTGTTGGGTTTTCACAGACCTTTAACAACTCATCTGTCACCCTGCAACCCTTGGCCTAATAAACAACCCTTCTCACAGAGACATAGTAGGCAGACTGAAAAGGCACCATCATTTCCCAAGGTCCATGGGTTTTCTCAACGGAATTGTGGCAATTGAGATTATTATCARTAAACACGACATGGGATTTTAGAGGGAAAGAGGGAAGATGAGAGGAAACATTACTGTACTATTCAAAAGGATTTCTGCCTTGGAAAAAAATGACATTGCAAGGAATAATCAGGTTTTAATAATAAAAAAAAAATTTTGGGAGGGATTTATATATATATATATATATATATATATAAAAATATATATATATATATAAAAATGTATATCTTTTCCAATACAGAACAATCCAGACATCTATTTAATGGAAACTAATCACCCTGGTCCCCTCCAGTCCCCAAGGCCCAGGAGAATTTTGAGGAACGTTTTGAGCCAGTGAGAGGTTTTAGAGAAGGAATAGAACTGAATCCTCAACTCTACTTGCCACCACAGAGAAAATATAACTGCAGTTAAAAAAATCCAAAAAACCACTTCTAACAAAGACTCTCCCTATATTCCTTTACAAGCAGATGCATGGCTGGGTTTTTGTAAGCTTTCTACGTCTCCTTTTTTGTTATAATAATGCATATGAATGAACTGAATGTGGCTGCCTAAAATGTTGCTATGGCAGCACTAAGAAAGAATTGCTTTAGGAAATGGGAGCATGTCCACAAGTGGACAACTCTTTATTGAAAATGATGATCTTTTTTTTTTAACCACTTCCAGAAATTAAGAWCTTTTTGCTCGAGTTGGTATCCTTGGCAGACCAGCAACTGCTATCAGTGGGATGCAGACTATTTTTAAATAATATAATGTCAAATTTGCATGTCARATTCCAAGATTTGCCTAGTGCTTGCTCAAAACAGTCTCACTTTCTGACTCCATTAAGATCAAAACAAGCGATATCAAAATATATCTAATGTAAAAAAAGTAAACTAAAAACATGGTTGAAATATATTTTATAGATTACTGGAACTCCGTTTTGGAAGTAAAAGTCTTCTGTCTACATCTCGAAGGTTCCCAAGTAAAAGCAAAGCACGTTTCAAAGATCCCTTGTGACRTGAGGCAGTCGATCTGCTTCAGGAAAGACCCCACTCCAAGCCACAAAATCCTTTAGGCATCATGGCCTTTATGAACAATTCTGGATTTTATTTTCCAAGACTATTATATCAGTACTAAATAAAATATACAAGATACATCGGTTTCTGTTTTTAAAACAGACTGACTCTTTAGAAGACTAATCTTTATTATAATCTAATCGCATGTAGACATATTTATCACAATATACGACAACTCAAGAGTTTTTTCCTGTGGATAAGGACTGGATGAAGTTCCAAGTTCACTGGTGTTTGCTGGTAATTTCTATAGGGCTGAGATTTCACAGATGATGGGGATGTTTCAGTGTTCCTGACTGAGGTATTCCCCTGCAGGCCAAGAGGAGTTTGATTATGGACTTCAACACTCTCTCAGGCCTTCRAAATGCTTCAAAAGCATCCAGACAACTCAAATTGCTGCTAATTTGTGGTAGGAAGCATATCTTTAGGAAAGCTAGAGAGTACAGCAGCATGCATTCACTGTTAATATTGCTTCTGGAAAGCAGAAAGTGGGGAAGTTATTAAAAAAGAATTAAATCTTAAAATGAACTGACCCAATCTTTTAAATTTAATCAAGAAATAGTAAAAAAYTGAGTTTAATATTGCAACTGATTTGTCTGAATGCTATTATCCTTTAAATTCATGGTAACTAATACTTACAATTAAATTCAAGTATATATAACAATTCCTATAAACACACACATTTCTGTTGAAAGATCAATTTTCCTTTCCATGTGACCTGATCTGTAACTGACAACTGCAACATAATAAAAGATGAAAACTTGTTTTCTGTCTGTCCCTGTTTGGAAAACCCTACACAGTTTTACTCAAATTTCTAACTGGGCTACCGAGAAAATGAGTGTAACTGGAGGTGCAATGTTATGAAAAGTTATTTATTTATAGTACTCTGGCTGTTAGTRTTTATTTGCTTTTCATATCCATTTATTTTGCTTCTTCTGCTGTTAGAGACCTTGAGAGAGAGATGTGTCAGAAATACCTAACATCTTTCAACCTTCTCCTAGGGTTAGTAGTGGATGAAGACAAAAAGGGTGCTGCCTTAATAAGAATCCTCAGGACTATGACCACACTTCCTCTCCATTACTACAAATGATTTTGTGATGTTCAGGCACACTAACACAGGTTAAAAGCAGAGAAAAAAAGCATGATCACATTACTCGGGGAGTACGAGGTGCAGTGCAAGTGAACTACACATTATGAGAATTCATTCCAAACTTTCTTCTAAACTATATTTATACTTACTTGAGAGGAGAGAGAGAAGAATATTGCACTCAACTTTGCAAACTGACCTGTAGATAACAAAGGATAGAAAACAAGAAGATGACAAATTAAGGCAGTGAGCAGCCAGGCAGTGTATTATTCTGAAGAAAGCCATGCACAAGCCTAGAAATAAAAAGAACAATTGTGGACCCAGAAAATAAGCCCAGTGAAAAGTGTATCATACCATACATTGATCCAAGAACACCACTGCTAGCAGATGTGGGAGGTAAGAACTGTTAGCATTTATATTTGTGCACTAGATGTGTTTTGTTGTTGTTTTTTGTTTTTCTGGTACAAATGCTTGTTATTTACAACATGCTCAAAAAAAGAGAGAAAAAGAAACCTCCTGTGAGGTTCCCTGTCCCTGATTGCCTTGTGTATCTTGAGTATTCTGCTCATCACTTACTGATTTTTTTTTTTTTTTCCCAAGTTTTGCTTGAAAATTTTGCTTGGAGATAAGGTGACACAAAATAACAAGAGTGGGCTTTGACCAACCGTTTCCAAGCTACACTGCATCTACAAGTTTTTCTAAATGTGCTACTTTTACACAAAGTGAGATATTTGATAACGCAAAACACAGTTACTGAGGTTACCATACTGGCACCCTAGTAGGAGTKCTTCTTCATGGTTGCATTATGATAGCTACTGTCATCAGCTGTTTTTGGCTCTCCWGAGGAACACATTGTACCTATGAGTATGGACAGTAAAAAGCTGGTACTAAGTTCCAGAGTTTGGATGTAAAATAGATGACCTGGCTACGGTTTAACAGGATACTCCAAACAGAATTTTCCCATTTTCCAATCTTGGTTTTGTGTGGGGTTTAATGACAAGTTTTGAGGGGTTTAATGACAAGTGTCCAGGCTTCACTCTGCTAGATGTTTGCTGAATACTTGGTTCTCTGGGGCTCAGTTCATTTCACACCCTTTCCTCTMCTTCCAGGTTGTGACAATGACACACAGGCTCAACTTGAGCTTCAGTTCACGTCAAGCCAATATAAATGCTTTTCACTACTGAAAAAACAATCTACATGGAACAAAAGCTCAGCTTAACATCACCAACATGATTGTTTCCCACATACGGAGACATYTGGACAGACAGCGTTCCCTTCTCACCTGGTATGCCTCATCCTGCAGCTTCTGCTTCAGGTATTCCTCCATCTTCAGTTCATTCTCCAGCTGGCGGACAGAGTCATTCTCATAATTTTCATCATCTGCTCTAACGTAGGGATCTCCATCTTCTGTAACCCTAAAGACAATTATTAATAAATAGCCTCCTGAGATGAATGACATTTTGGGTAAACAAAAAGTCCCTTTACTATAAGCTATGAGAAGAGCAGATGCTCCATTAATTACTATTTTCCTATTAGTCCATCATCTCTCCAGTGATCTGGTAGCCAGGRTGTAGCCTAAAGGGTGTATTCTGCTGAAGTTTTTGGCATACAATGCYACTGAAATCAGCAATAAAAGTCCTCAGAAACTTATTTGAGTAAGAGGCTCAACTAAAAACAAGTGGAAAGATGCCCACTGTCTTTGATGGAACAAAATGGCTTCTAAAAACTAAGTTGGTTGAAAAAATATTTTGTCCTTTCCATAAAAAACCTGCTGTTTTTCAGTTAGTTCCAACAGGCCCTTATTCTGCACAGGCAGGGTCTAGCACTGCAGGGCAYACGAGGAGAGGTCACTGCTTCAAGCCAGGCGAAGTGTCACACATTGGATTCAAGAAGAACCACTCTTGAGCGTACCTTAAGTTCTGGCTTCTTGAGTTTGCAGAGATTGCTATTATCTATTCATAAAATTGTCCTCATTTAGATTTACAGAAAGTTTGGTCATCATATGGCTGAGAAGGAGAGAAACTATGCTGCGTTATTGTCTTGAAGGGCAACAGAAATCAAAACAGGGATTAAAGTRGTGAGTTGAGAGGGTACCCACATGTCACTGCGCATGGAACCGGTGGCAGCAGCACTGTGAAGGTACCCGGGCTTGCGGGCGTGGATCTGGGCGAGGAAAGCCTTCTCAGAAGTCGGTGATGGAACAAGATCATCGAAGTGTGTCCGTCCAAATTCCGAGTCCACGTTGCTTTCTGTCTCACTGCCCACTTCTGGGAAGCAGAAAGGGGTCTCAACTTTCTCAAGGGAGAATACACTTGCTGATTTCTCTACACATCTCTGTCTTTTCAATTTAGAATGCCATCTTCTAATAGGAAATGTCAGTATATTATTCTACACATAATTTCAGGTCTTACAGCTTTATTCTAGTGGTAGGGCAGAATAGTGGAATTTTTGCTTACTTGGCTTATTAAGTGGCATATTTTTTATTGAGTGGGATATTTTTTATAAGTATTCTGTATACATTTTACGGCACCTCCTAAATTGAGCAAAATTTCTGAAGAATGAAATCCGATTTCCACACCAACCCAACCATCCATTTAAATGGATATTTTTTAAAGGGATGGAAAGGTGCTAGGAAATCATGGTGTTTTGATCCCCACTGACCAACAGTACAATGATTCCTTGAAAAGTCCGTTTCCACATGGATCCACGAGCAATCTGCTGAATGAATTAAATGCATAAACATCTCTGAAGCTATAGTACATTGCTTTTTTGTTTGGTTATTTTTTCCTAGCACCCACGTTTAAAAAATACATATGAAATGACAACRCAGGGACTATCTTTGCTCATCAGCCTCACTCACCAGAATTTAGCTCTTTTACCAAAGATGACATAGTGTTGGTGATTGAATCTGCTGCCACCAACAAATCATTTCTTAAGTTCCGTCTTGCACCTGAAGCAAGAGACAGACAAAACAGAGTGTTAATATTCTTCACAAGCCATATGTTTTCATTTTCAAAGCAGTTTTAGCCCTGCCCAGAGCTGCCTTTGTGGTAATTCAAGGTACCAAAGTCCTTACAAGAGACGCATGCAGCAGAGTTCTCTGCAGAACAGCCTCATTTTCCTATGCTGTATGCAGTAGCAGAAACCTACCCTCATGCTTCAYTTAATTACAATGCCAGAAATGTGGGGATTATTCATTGCCATGAAGCTCACATTTGTGTGGTGACACCAGCAGGTCAGGCCTTCAAGATTAAATCTAATGTGAACTCATTTAAAATGTCTGTGGGTGAGGGGGGAGGAATTGAGTCTTTTCTCTGTGTTACTGCAGTTCTGTTTAATGACACCATTATTTCCAGGTATTTGCCAGATAATTACGGCAAATGTTGAAAACATATACTTGACCTCATAGAGACTGATATGGATTTTTTTTTCTCCATTCCCTTTTCCCTCTTCACTCAGTCTCTTCTGCAGCTCAAAGATTTGTATAATCCATGGGTTACTTCTTTTTTTTTTAAACAAAAGAAACACTATCCCATTTTCTAAGCAGCCCTAGGCTGATTTTAGACTCCTTCTAATAATCCTGAAGCGGTTCCCTGCTGAACCTGGCAATATTCCCTTAACCATCAATCGTGAAAGATTCTGGTGAGCTGAGTGCAAAATTGCTTCCCTAGGAGGAGGCTGTGGGTAATATGTGCTTAACTCTCCCAAATCTCAAACACAGCTCCTTTGGCAGCCAAATAATCAATATGTCCCATAGACTTTCATTTCTCTTAGACTGGATTCTTCCTAGGAAGTACCAGGATTTAACTGCTGTGGATTCTTAAAAATGATAGGCTGTTATACTATATCTTTTAAATGCTCCAAATCCTAAAGAGGTTCTTTTTAATATATCACAGTTATCAAATGATTATGGGAAGGTAGATCAAAGTAGCTAATCTCTCTTGTGCATATATAGAAACCCATACCCACACTCAGACACCCTCTTTGACACAGACGGCTGCCTTTGAACTGCCGAAGCACTATCAAAGAAGAAGGGGAAAAAAAACCCCAAAATGTGAGAAACAGTGCTCTAACCACGGCTGGTCTGCGTGCTGTGTATATAAACACATCTCTGTCGGGATGGTGCAGAAGGGAGGCATAATGACTCAACACAATGATATATGGGAACCTGTAACAGAACAGCGATTTCAAGTACTCCAGTTCCGACCCTCCTAACTAGCAAGTATGGGAAATAATGACATAAGGCTAAATATTTATCAAATGCAGTAATTTTAAAATGTAATCACTCTACTTTTTTATATTGCTTTCTCTCTTGAACAGAACACATTTATGTGCTTAAAAGACATTTGCCTGAGGCAGGTTAAGTATTATTTATGGATATTTTATTGTAACCACTAAATTATTTCCAGTTCTGCAAGAAGGTGTTCTACAATTTCATAGGGGACAGGATGCCTATTTTTGCCTCTCAATTTTTCATAGCAAAAAGAAGAAAAATATTTCTTGTTTATTTTCTTGCAGCAAATGAGGTACCCAACAACCTGGTGTGCTGGGACTAGGAATTATGCCTTAGTAAAACATGTTTAATACATGAACTTACCAGTGCTTTAATGGAAATTTCTTGATTGCTTTATGAATTCAACCTTGCCATAAGGTACATAAACACAAAGGCAGAACTGGGCTCTTGGGGACCAATATTCATCTACCACAGCAGAGCAACTTCAGAACACTGCCTACATTTTGATTTGTACTCATGAAATAGAGCAAAAATTCGCTCAAATAAAAGAATTGCAGCAATATAAATATGTTAGAAGAAAGCAACTTAGAGAAAGATGGAAAATTTCTTCATTCAGATCTCACAAACTATTTATTTTCCTCTTTATTCAACATAATCATTTAACCTGTGGCTTTAGAAATTCAAAACGGTTTAACATTTCTTGTTACTTGACAAGAGGGGAATAAGATCTTGTTACAAGAAAGGGGAATGAGAAACATAATCAGCCTATGTCATTTTTCTGGAAATGAGAAGGAAGTGTCCACCTAGACTTCCAGACTAGATTCCTGTCTAGTCTAGCCAGACTCATCTCACAGGCTTGAAGCACACGGAGAAGGGACCACACTCACAAGAGCATCAACAGGAACGCCAACCAGACATAAGGACCAAAATTACCCAGTGAAGTGTGGTCAATCCCTCAAACWTGGGCTGTAGGAAATTTATGCTTGGGGATATTCAAAACTCAACCAGATGAGTTTAGAAGAAGCTGATCTCACTTTGAAGCTGGCTTTCTTGGAGAAGAGGCTGGATGAATTGACCTTCTTACCAAAATTATTCTACTACCTATTTGTTAGCATATTTTTATTTAAAAACAAACTCACTCACAAAACCTTGCTGAGGTTAGTAACAGTCCTCTGTATTCTGATTAAGAAAACTGACTATTGTTTTGACTATCTTGCATTAAATTCCCTCTTAGCACCAAATTCATTCATTGGCATTCCGGCCTGGTCTCCACTTAATTACTCCCCTAGAACACAAATCAACGGCAGAAAAAAAAGGGTCTTCAGTGGTAAACCATAACTGTTTTTTTCTGGTTTGTTCTTTCTATGCAATCTCAAAATTCAAGTTCAATTTTGTCATTAACCAGAAGAAATAAGGATTCTTAAACCAGTCTCTGAATACCTCATGCATCCTACTAAGGAGACTTACTTTGTGCAAAGGCTTCCTGCACATCTCCTCCCACGCCGGTCAGCGAGTCCTGCGGCGTGTGGGTCGGGGTGGAGCAGGCAGACGCAGACCTGACGGGCATGGGAATAGGTCGGCTGATAGTGTGGCTGGGAGAGGAACGAGGGGAGCCTGCCCCTTGGCTCTGAAAAACAATCACAATTGGTCAAATAGGTCTTGCCAGAGACTTGGCCAGCTGTCCTCGACACCCGTCCCTTGCCTCGAAGGCATCATGCTGTTTGTAGATCAGTTGAGCAATGTTATTTTTGCTAAAAGAAACCTACTCAAGTTAGWCGTTTGCTAGGGGACAGTAACAATGCTGTGTGGAAAATAATAGTAGGTAGGAAAACACAACAGCATGTCAGACTTTCTTGAAACTTAAGGAAATGTCAAACAACTAAATAAAAAAAAAAATCTAAAATACTAAATGTCAAGTATAGGCCTTTTTCCCCCCTCTTTCTTCTCTTACTTCCCCAGTTTATTGATAAAATGATTTTATAATCATTCAAACTTAGAGAAGTGGAAAGAAGTTACCACTGAAGCATCTTTCAGCCTGGGTAAGGACTGAAAGCTGCATTTCTTTAACCAGAATTCTTGCATTTCAGCTTATCTGTGCACTCATATCTGAGCCTCTGTTTTCTGACAGATAAAAAGATCACACCATAAAGTTTTAAAATGCACATGCAGCCTCTCAGTTACATAAAGTCTGGCACTCTCAATAAATGATAGAGCTTAATGCTTTTTATTCTGAACTAGAGAACTATTTTAAGATACTACTAAATCACACACTATTCAATTCTTTTCTCTACAGGATATATTGAGGTACTGCCCAAATACTATGGAGACAGGACAATTTAGATTCCTGCTATAYGTTCAGCTGCTGGAAGTTAAAAGTTTTAACACCAGTCATATAAAATGTCATGCTGTTAGCACTTCACGGTTAGTATCACTTTGTTGAAATTCAAACAGACCTTACGAAATAATATTTGTTACAGATGCAGCTGGGTGAGTGATACCAAGAGACACAGTGAACTTTTCCTTGACTGCCTCAGAGGCCCTGGAATGTGCATTTACCTAAGGAAAAACAAGCTCTCAAACCTGAACTAAACACAGCTCTCGTCATGACAGAAAATCTGTGTTCAGGACAGGTCAGACAMTGAAGTAGTTGAGCACATCTAATATAGGAACCAGAGCACACRTGCCTGCTTGCTTACAGTGAAAAATAATGTTAAGGCTGGTGTTTCCCTCACTCTCTTTATTTTAAGAATTTGGAAGGATTTCTTAACTCCTTCCATGCCATTTCTTTTGATTCCCAGCCCAGATTTCATTTGGGAAATCTATTCTAAAAAAGTCAAGAGCTGCCCATTACAGAAGGAATGTGGCATTGCTCTCAGAGTTTTTAAAAATCCTGCCCCAGTCATAACTAATGTCTTAGAATACTAAGCTATTGGTTCTTTTCTCCTCTCTCTCCTTTCTTAAAGGACATTGTGACTGGAGAGACACTGTGGCAAATTAGATTCACGAGAAATAAGCWTAATACTGATAAAAATGGAGGATTTAATACTTTTTCTTTTTTAATGATCAGTTTTAAAACACTTGGATGGATGAAAGGGAGTCTGAAAATSTTAGGGGCAAATGCTCTACTGTTTCTGCACTCCTCTGTACCTACTCTTGCAGAAATCAGTCCCTGAGGTGGACGGTTCAGCTGCCCCTGGTCTCTTCCAGCTGTTTTCTGCCATGTCCTGACTCCTCTATGAAGCAGAAGAGCTATGAAATGAAAAGCTTCTTGCTCCCAGTTCTCTTCTGCTTCCCCTTTTTTCTCAGCTTCCCTTCGCTTTCAGTAGCAGTTTTGGGGAGCACTAACAATGGTGGGAACTTTCAGAGAAGTAATAGAAAAAAAAAGGATTAAATTTGCTTCTACAATCAAGTCACATTTAAGGAATGAACTACATAATGGGCATTTCTTTTACTAAAAATAACAGATGCCTGCCAGTACTTCTCCTCTGGAATTTTCCCACAGAAGAAATATAAAAAACTGTTCACCAGTGTATAGTGTTGAGTCTTACTTTATAGTTAGGCTCAACATCTTGGGCTTATGATAAACAAAATCCTCCTATCTGTAGCTTTCCATTTCTGATCAAACTGTTTGGGAAGCACAGAGCAAAGAAGCATTTGGATTCCTAGTCAAAAACTTGTTTTTATGTTATTTGTGCAACATTGGACAGAATTGATGAAAAGAAAGTTGAACTAGAAGAATATTTGAGAAGGACTGACTTAAATGAGGCAAACGCTTTTACTATACTTCACTTAGCTACATCCAATTCATGACTAGTTGGTGGGAATGGAATGCTATTAGAGTTGGATTCCTGAGTACTGGAAACAGGRAGAAACACAGTTTTCATGGGCTAGAGCCAGCTGCCTGTAAAGCTGCTAGTAAAACAGCAGTAAGCAACTTCTTGGCAATCCAGTGGGGAAATCAGGCACCAAACTTAGCACTACCTGAGGAGTGAGGAAGGGAAAGCTATGATAGACAGCACAGCAATGCAGACAACTTCAGCTTTGCATTTTAATTGGTTGCAGCTGTCAGTTTCCTGGTGTCTTTTAGGGAGAATTTCATGTATCTTTTAATTTGGTATCCCTAGTCAACATGCTAAAGATTTTTAATTAACCGTTGCTAGACAGCAAAAGGTTTATCTGTACCAAGCTGCACGCATGCCTAGCACAAATTGGTTGAGCTGCTTTAYGGGAGTTTTAGATCCTTGCTCCCTCTGCCGGAACTGGAGAGGGATCACATCCTGGGAAAGACCATCCCATAACCTTAGCAAATAAAAGGAAATTATACAGACAGSATGGCCTCATTACCCTCTTTCAAGGAAGAGTAGCAGAGAAATAGAAAGTTCCTAAGCATTAAMTGAATTGCCAGGCTGCACATTCCAAACAGAATTTCTCCAGAAATTAATTTAATTATGCATCTTTGAACAGATTGTGAAACGGTAAACTTTAGTGGTGACCATATCACGGAAATTCTGGGAGAAATTCCTACAAAACTGATATATCATAACAGCCTTAAAATGTACTCTCATTTAGTACTGTCCAGTGACTACTCTGCATGATAACAGTGAGGGTGACRGAGCCCTGGAACAGGCTGCCCAGATTGGTGGTGGAGTCTCCTTCTCTGGAGATCTTCAAAACCCGGATGGACACCACCCTGTGCCACATGCTCTAGGRGACCCTGCGTGTGCAGGGGGGTTGGACTAGATGACCTCTAGAGGTCCCTTCCAACCTTAAGCATTCTACGATTCTATGATATGGAAACTCTGGTTATGATGAGGACTTTCCTTTTGCAAATAGAAGATCTTTTAATAAAATTATGTTGAACCTGGAAGACAAACCTTACACAGAGGTGTAATTTTCTTGCTGCAACGGTATGACTGATGCTTTTTTAAGAAATAGCCAATATACCAGTTTTTATCAAGTTGAGCATTACCTACCAACCAACTCTGCACACATATGCATTCATATAGACRGAATATATCAGATTTTTGACCGCTTCTGCTGACAAAGGAAGCAGACAAGAGGAAGCAACATTTAACTGTGAAAATTGCTCCAAAATACTTGAAAATGGTATAGGAAAGAAGTGCAGAAATTAAATTTGGTCTAAAAAATATGCACACATTTCAAGCAAAGGTAGTAAAATAAATCACAAGAATGCAAACATATTTATGAGTTAGTGACGTCTCTTATATGCAGGTAACTTTATTACCTGTTTCAATTCTTCTTCCTAAAGAGAAAGAGCATCAGCACATTAGATAAGCCAGGATATAAGCAAAGAGTAGAAGAAAGGCAAGCTTGGGCACAGGATGAAGTTAAAATGGAGGTAACTGAAAAATTGGGTCCAGGTTACAGTCTCAGCTCTGCCCACTTTGAATGCCAGCAGTGTGCAGAAAGTATAATTTACTACTAAATTGTTTTTTTCCAGTCRGTACAATGTCAGCAATGCTCTCGTTATCCCCAGCTGTAGCACCAGAGTTTTTCCTAGGTAGAGAGAAAAGTATTCTGGCTACTCCTAACTCCTGAGACTGTGGCAAGCTTGCTTGGCTTCCTTGCTCAGGGGATACCATTTCCCAACTCCAGGCAACAGAAGGATTTGTCTGGGAAGAGGGAAATGAAATAAAGGGCTAAAGTCATCCTTTGATACAAACAGTTGCTGTCTAAAGGATTTCAGTGAAATCCATTCTGCTCCTGTGAGAGTCATTTTGCTCCAGATCTCCATTTCTAAGTGAAATGCTTTTCAAAGGTGTGATTCATCTTTTTAACATGGACTTGCTTCTATATTTAAGAAAACAACCAAATGTTACTGGGAAAACATCTCTATGGTTAAATAGTTAGATGTGACTGTCAGATCACGTCTGACAACTAGCAACAGAAAGGGCAAAGTTAAAGGAACTAGTGAAAACAGCTCCGAACTGCCAGCTTGGGCACTAATTTTTTTCTGAACCACTAGTTATCTCATCTTACTTGTCAATTTGTTCTTTTCTCATCCATTTGTTATGTGTTTGATATGATCAAGAGAGAAAACTATRAGAATATCTGGAACTGGACCTTCCACAAAATATTTTGGTTTTAGACTAGCCTGAAATCCAGAGAACAYGCTGTATCTTTCTGCAGATGAGTAAACTAGGACTGAAAGTCAGCTGCACTACATTATTCAAAGAATTGTTTTAATTCTTCAGTAGTTCTGAGGCTTTCTCTACTCTTCCATTCACTTAGCAGTAGGTAACAGTGGAGCTGTGGTGCTACTCCAGGAACAACATACACTGAGTATCATTTGAAACCATCTCTGAATCATCTGAATTAAAGACCAAAGTCAAGTTCAGATGAATTTTGTGGTCAACTCTCTTCCTTCTGTTCTCTTGCTCTGATGTGCCTTTTCTCCTTGTTAACACCAAGCAGCAGTCCTTACCTTCAGTAGTTTCATGAGGCCTTCTAACTGAACCATCAGCTCTCTCCGGCTTTCCTGGAGAGCAGACATCCTCTGTTCCAGCTCATCCTTCCGCTGCCTGAGAAATAAGATTTCGGATCAGAGCTTATCCCTCATAATGCCAGCATTTCTACGTGTCAAGTACACYGTTTCCCCACTGCTACTGTGAGGCAGGACCTACAGACGGCAGGAAAGCAAACCCTTTCTTTGAATTCAGCATAGTGCCTAGGAGGTAAAGTTACATGAAAGGTAGGGCATTCCCTCATATTGAGATACTTGAAGAATGAAGTATAGTTATTAGGGAAAAGACAGACACTGACACATGCCCTTTTCCAAACAGTAAATGAGGTTCAGACAAATCTAGGTATATTTTCTCTTGTGGAAATGCCTGACAGTGATTTCATTTTTTGTCTTTGAATCTCCCTAGTCAATAAACAACTCACTAACTGTCAGAAAAATATAAACTGATGCCTTGAAGGACATGAAATGACAGCAGAGGCACTGAACAGAACGAGATA
Organism: Eudromia elegans; assembly: GCA_003342815.1. Taxonomy (NCBI): domain Eukaryota; kingdom Metazoa; phylum Chordata; class Aves; order Tinamiformes; family Tinamidae; genus Eudromia; species Eudromia elegans. The sequence continues at coordinate 1,332,460 of PTEX01000127.1, read as the reverse complement.
TCAGAGAAGCCAAGAGAGTTTAGAAATTCAGCCAAAATACTGCAGTGATTTGCATTGTTTCTGTTTTTTCCAAAAGYTAGAGTAAGACTATCACATAGTGGAACTGTAACAGGTTGAAAAGAGTTCTTTGGCCTCTGAGGCCAATCCTTGTCCTGTGACAATGTGAATAATGSTCCACTCCAGGTACGACAGCTGGTTTGTGCCCACGTAAATGAGAAGAGCTTTGGGTTTGTACACCTCAGGCACTGGAGGGGGTCCCRGATGGGGCACTGCCCTGGCTTGCATGTGTGAATCATCACCAAAATTATAGGAGAGGTTTCCAAATAAATGCTAATTATAACTGCTGCCTCCCCGAAGCTGTGATATAATTAGCAATGTTACTGTGGTAAAACATGTTGATTGGGCATTGTTTTATACAGTACTGTGTTACGCACATCTTAAAATACTATGTCATGAGCCTGTACTACCTGTATAACGTGGCATTTTTTTTCTCTCCCAGATGAAATAGTACCAGAATTAGCAAAACTAAGTWTGTTTCCTATATGTGAGGAAATATGAAGACATAATTTTGAGTTGTCTATGTAGGCTGTGTGAACACTTACTCATAAAGACCACCATTTTTTTTACAAACGTGTGCTACCTCTCACCTATATTTTAGGATCAGATACTAACAGTATCATGATGAATTTCTCTTCTGGAGGATTTTTCTGTGCTGCGTTTTCTTTTCTGAGCACTTAATAGTGGGAAATGTTGTGAATTGTACACGGACATCTGAGTAGTAGTAAAAAATAAGATCCCTGTAATTTAAAGTAGCAGGTCCTAGCACATATCTCTGTTGGGTTTTACAATCATTCTGCAGGGAGGGAGAGTCTAAATTATATACAGTTTACAGGCCACTCATATTTATCTGCTGTGGTACTCCAAACTGTTCTTAGAAGCAATGGGCTTTTCAACTGTCTCAAGGACAATACTAGCAAAGTGAAGAATTGTAATGCCCAGAAAGCCATTTCAGCATCTGCAACAGAACAGCAGCAAGTGAGAGATGTTGGTACAGGCACCCACAAGATAATTTTCAGAATTCATCAATTCTTAAAATTATCTGAACTAAAATAAGCTAATGCCCTAATTGCTTTGAGTCCCCAAATCTGTGGGTTAACTGATGTGCATCAGTGCTGCTCTTTGATTTTTGTAAAGTTCCTCTGTTCTACACATGACAAGAACAGCCTCAAGACTTCTTATGTGTACAGTTATATTAGATTTTGCCAAAAATTCACAGTAAATCTAAGCTTTCAACTGGTGAACAATTTGGGTGGTATGCAAAGCAGTACAAATCCACAGATTAAAAGTTTATTGCTGTGTCTGACACTGCATATTAAATCAGAGATACTGTAATTGAGAACTCAACATCAGYGCCCTAGGGACATCCTATGTTAGTAAATTTAAATAAGGTTATTATGCTTTTAAGATGTGTAGCAACTTGAAAGAAGGGAAAATTAAGTGGTTAAACAACTAACACTGAGCAATCATTTGCTTTTTTAGGGATAATATGTTTATTTTTGAACTATATATAAAACCRATCTCTTAAACTTGCTTAAAATAGACTTTAGGCTTGATGCACAGAATGAGCTAAAGCAATACTATGTTTTGTGCAGAGTATGCATTTAGAGCACATTCAGTTGTATTTTTTTTCATTTCTCACAGAATGTCACTTCCTTGTAGGTATTTAGGATTAATTACATACTCATAAAAGTGCTCATAAAAAGGAAGAAACTAATTTGGCTTCAGACTGAATAGCAAAAGTAAACATTTGAGWAAAAGAGAAATATTTTAGAGAATGTAAAACTTATCAGTAAAACCATGTAGTATTTGTAATGGAAGACTTAACCTCACTTTCTTATAGTACTTTCCTTCAATTTTGACTTAACCACCTAAAATACTATTTGCGAGAGAAAGAAGTAGCTTTTTGTGCAAAAAAAAATTACTTAGTTTTCTCATGAGAAAAACTGTTGTACKAAGGGATCTTGGAAAAAAGTATTTATACTCTATTCCTGATATATGCAAAATACTTTGAATGGTTTTTACTGGATTCTCAATTTGGCTCTCACTACAAAAAAAATCAGGACTTCCAGGAAGGCTACAGATCTGGGCCAACAACAATTGTTTACTCTCAATGCRGTATACATGGCAATTAGTGTATCTATTTAGAGAATCCTAATTAGCATGCCCCCACACACATATTGATATTTTTAGCTTGGTGAGACAACTAAAGAAACAATCCTCTAAATGGTATTCCTCACTTCTGACATGACATGGAGGGGTAAATCTGGAGCCCATTTTTTCATGGTGTAGAAAACTGACCTTTTCTTAGAGTTCAACACATGGGGGATTTTCCAAAAATCTAATGTCTAATTCTGGATATATTTTCATGTGACTCTGTATGTAATTTAGTATAATTGAGAAGTCTTTGTAGAAGCATGTGCTCTGAGAGAATATCAGTTTTTCCCTGGCATAATTAATGATATTTGGATGTGGCTGTAGGGACCCATTCCAAATGACCTGAGGGTCTAACTCTGCAAACACTAATGCACATACTTAATTTAGTGCAGATGAGTCATATGTGAGATTCCTCATGCATGCTATTTAAAGCATAAGCTTTTTTTTTTTCATGACTACAGCCCACACTGATATGGGGGAAAAAATACACATTATTCTGTTTACTTAGAAAGCCCCCAAACTTTATGTCAGGGTTGTCTCGTACTTCTGCTCTTACTATTCAGTGTCTGGCCTCAGCAATTCCTGATGGCATTACTGCTTGGCACCTACCTCAGGAGCCGGAGCTCTGCAAGGAGAGTGGGATTTTGCTGGGCCTTCTCTGGCGTGGGCTGCGATGCCTGCTCATGTTCAAGTCGCAGCCTCTGGATCTCCTGTAGGATTTCTCTTGGGGAGGAAACCAAGAAGACGACAACAAGTCAGTTYACTTCCATGAAACCAGCTTTGTGCATGTTGCAGAAGGAGGAAAAGYGTAACGGTAAGCAGCTCTTCACGGATATAAAGACTGAAAAAACTGTAAAAAGCTAGTGAAGCTCTAAACAGTAGGGCAGATTTCTGGATATTTTTATGTAAACTTTTAGAACTAGACTATAAAAGGGAAACATTTCTTCACGACCCCCCAAAAGCAGATATCAAATAAATGTTTAGTTAAACAACTCCRTAATTCTAACTCTTTCCCAAGAATATTTCAAGCACCACATGGACTTATCAAAAACTTGAATATCTGGACCATCTTCAGTATCAGAAAAAAATATTTTGCACTGAAAAAACAGTTTCTTTCAGCCTAATTGCAGATTTGAGAGTGGTCAGCAATTCATGAGGAAGTACTATAATAGGACTTGTTATGACTGAATTCCCAACATGTGAGTGCTGTCAGAACTGTAGTATAAGGCTTCAAAGAGGAAGGCTGAAACCTTTGTGGTTTTTTTTTTTCTTTTCTTCACAATATATTGGATGATGGTAATGAGGCAGGCTCGAACTATAAAGACAAATAAAGAGTTGAGGTGGTTGATCATTACAGTGACAGAAGACAGTGCACTTTGGAATAGGAAAGCACCTGTTTTGGGTTGTCCTGTGTTTCACAGGCCAGCAGTAAAAACAGAGCTTTGCCCTCATACAGCTGATGGCATCAGGCAGCCTGAGACCTAAGGCCAGATCCTCTGCCGACTACAAATGGGTGACACTTCACAGCACCAGTGAAGCCCTGCTGATCTCCTCTTTTGGGTAGCCAGGCTATCTCTCCCAAATACTCCTACAGTCAGTTACATCTGTACTTGGTTTTTGACTTGATCAGCAGCCTAATTTACTGATAATGTTTTTGAAAAAACAAAACAAAACACAACACTATTTTTCTCAGATGCCTATGGATTTTAAAGCCTTTGTCTTAAAGTGTGGCTATTTTTATGCCCTATTTTTGTGGGAGGCAGAAGTAGGTGGGTATGCATGTAAATTGTATAGATGTTGGAGATAAAAAAGTGTTAAGAAGCAGATAAACACATGCAATACAGGCTACTGATGAAAGCAGGCTCTCTGTGGATGCTTACCGGTTTTTGTTTTCAAGCTCTGCAATCAGCTGCCTTTGTTGCTTATTTGCATCAATGGTGAAAGAGATATCTGATGCTCCTCTCTGCTGTCCCTGTTGCTGCTGCTGCTGTTGTGAAAGAGAAGGCTGCACTGAGAAAGGAATAACTGGCATACGCCCAGGAGTTCATCTAAAAACTGTTCCACAAAATTTGCTTGCAGAAAATACGAGGCTTTCCTAAACTAAAGAAATCATCATCACCCATGCCGTGCCTCATACCCATACTGCTCCATTGCTAGTAAGAYCAGGGTAAGTGCTGGAGTAAATAAGAATGTGTTTCCCATCCTGTCATTCATCGCTGCCTCAAGGAACTTTCAATGAACCAACTGTAAACGTGTCTAACCCCGTCTGTGAACTCCGAGGCAGGGGCACCGTTGCTGGCAATTGATGTAACATGGCTCTTAATTTAGATTACTGCAGACAAGAGGGAAACACTGAAGCAAAAACTTCTCTCTCTAGAAAATAGAGGTGTTTCCACTTTGGTGACTCTCCTTCCCTTGAAATGGTTGCACTTTCAGTCGGAAAGCGTTTGTATTAAGATTTGGTTACTTGACACAATCAAGTTCTCCCACACGCTCTGATGATACTTTCAAAAARGCTTTCTCCAGTCTTTAAGGCACAACAAAATCTCTCTTTTTTTTTTTCAATAAAGTGAAGTGGGAATTAAATTGCTTCTTACAAAACTAGGTAGAACTCACTGCAGCTCTACTGAAGTAGACTATTCTCTTTTATCATGTTTATCAGCAATAAAATATTGGATTGTTGGCTCACACTCCCATATTTCAGCGTTTTACAATRACAGTCTAGTTCCAGACTTCAAAGACATTTAAGAGTTTCATAACTGCTAGAGATACCCACATATTCTTAATTCTGACATGCAAGAACCAGAAAATAAAAGAGTACTCTGCTGGGTTTTTACCGTGACCTGACCAAAAGGGGAGTATTTCTATCTTTCAGAAAATTGTGAAGTGCTAATTTGGAATCCAATTTTAAGTGATTCCCCTCTTGAAAGCAACACCTTGAAGGAGCTGCCCCTCAAAAGGTCAGACTAGACATTTTCAGTACTTTGTTAGTACTAAGACTATGTGGGAGAAGACAGKTATCTGTAATCACTTACTAGTTTTCTGCTTCCTGTACCTTTCTCACCAGTGTACGGGCTATCAAGGAAGAGAGTATAAAAAAAGAAAAAATGATGCCAGCTAACGGACACAACAATTCATGTAGTGGAAGGCAGGATCTTCATCCCAAAAGCACAGTGTTATTAACACATTTTGTTCCTTGAGAAACAGAATGACTGCCAGAAAAGCCTGCAAAATTCCCACACCAATATTAATGGGGCTTTCAGAAATTGTGATATCACTTTCGTGTGCTCCTGAAAGATTTCTCTATACCGAAACCTTCACTTCTTATTTTGTCTGTTTCATTTGAAATGCAGAGAAAAATGAGTACCTGGATGGCAAATAGAAACTCAAAACATTGCTCCAAATAGGTCTAYTTAAAATTTGCTTAAATACTATGTCCTAAGTTCCCCCACATATCAGAAGATAGCAAATATGACAGATACCTTGGATGCTGCAGTTTCTACCTAGAGACATTTTTAATATGGAATTTATGTTCCATAAGGAATTGCAGTCCTTCTGTAACAAAACCAACACAGGCAGGTTGCATCAAATCTGCGGCATGCTCTGCCATGTATCTGAATGGAGCTGAGTCAAGAGGGGCTGAAAGACTGTCAGAATGTGTGCTCTGCTCTCTGCTCCCATCACTGCACATAGTGTGACATCCTGCAGGGCAGCAGGGCTGCACTGGGGGGCAGGTTCAGCCCCACTGACTTCACGTGAGATGAATGGGACTCAGCCTTTTTGCATGAAAAGTGTTGCCCAATTTTGCCCTTTCCATTGACTCCACAGTGTAAATCTCACTGTGAAAATATGCCTTCTGACACTCCAGATCAACGGGCTGTGTTTCACTTAACTATCATTTATGGTCCCTTGTTCTACCAAATGTGCTGAGACAGAAAWAAAGTAACTAGGCTGACCTTATTTATGCCATTTAAGATTTTATATACTTCAATTACGTTCCTGCTTCATTCTCATTTATTTCTGAATATAGTTAGCAGGGTTTTAGTCTGTCACTGCCTTCTATCTTGGGATACATAGAGGAGAATAATCATCGCTCTGAAATGAATATGGGAGCCACAGCTAATGCAGAGGGTCATTACAGTCACCCTGTTGAAGATCATTCTTTAAAATCCTCAGCACTCAGGGCCCTAGTGGCTCTGATATTTGAACTTAAGAGAAAAATGGATTAATCATAACTTTTTTTCTCTTTTTTTACTGCATTAAATCATTAACCTTTAACCAAAGCTAGTCAAGCCAACATTTTCAAGTCTTGCTTGAGTTCAATAYGTCAGATTCCCTTTTCTATAATTGTTTAAATACCCTTACATTAGTATATAGATGATACACATTAGTATGTGGAATACTTTGGTTTAAATGACCTGCATGGAAGTATTAGTCATAAAGCATAAGAGAATCTGATGCAAAGGATAGGGAAAATATTCCAGGAACAATCAATCATGGGCGTGAGCCATAATTTTCCTGATCTTGTCAAGCGCCTGAAACAACACAAAAGGAAAGTACCTGCCTTTAATTAAAACACTTACTGATGAAGAAGCTTCTGCTGCCAGCCTTGCTGCATACCTGGCGATCAGCTTGTGCTCTTCATCCAGACGACTTGCACTGTCGAGCATGCTGGCAGGGTCGGGATGGGAGGGAGGSAAGGTACGTTAACGCACAGTAGAAACGACCATTGCTTCACCTTATTGTCTACTCCTACACCCTTTGTGCAGAATTTAGAAGAAAAATATTGCAAAAATGTTTGATGTTAACTGAGCAAAGGGAAGAAGAGGGTAGGGAATTTCTCTGGTAGGACCAGCTGTACGGACCAGCAGCATCTCCCCTTAGAGGGAAAGAGCAGCAGCCTGTAAGCCCCAGTCAGAGCCATGCGGGATGCAACTGGCAGGCTCCAGTTCAGCATTTTACTTCAGCATTTGATTTTACTCTTCAGTTTTGTTGTATCACTAGAATAGTGACTGCTTTTTGGAAGATGGCCTATTGTGAACTTCAGCATTTCTTGTTGTCAAAAACAGCAGGTTTGTCAAATTGATAACAGAAAACAAAGTTAGGACAGTTGTGTGAGGCACTTACCAAAGCCTAGCAGACTGCAGGTTTAGAACTACTGATCTGTGAATTTATAACCAGACTTTCTCTTTTACTCTTGGTTTCTTGATATTTAAAAGTAAAGATTTCAGAGAATCACCAAATGGCACATGACTGACCCCAAGCTTTTCACTGGAGCCAACCCATGCTGTCAGGCTGCAAAGATCTACTACYATTCACAAAGATCTAGGGAGGGAGTCTACTTTCAATATCTGTAGAATCTCAATAGAAACACATAACATAAGAACTTACATGAAATATGCTAAATGGCTTTAAAACACTTCAACTAATTTTTTTTTTTCTAAGAAAGCAAAGGCAAACACTTCTTACAGGTGCCCTTGCCAGCTGCCCTTATTATAAACGGAGRCTATTTTTTTGTCAGACTAATAGGGAAGAGATAATAAAGTGGGAACCTTTAGTATTTCTAAACACTTTTAAGCTTCCAAAGAACTACCAAAACTAATAAAAGGGGTATTTTTRAAAAAGAGTATTTAGAAGGATTACTCAAACCTAGGTAGCATCTTTAGAATCCCATTTTGCATTACTTTTAGTACATAAAAGAGAAAAAAGAGAAGTCCCTAACAGGAAGTGAGAAGAATGTTTTACTCTTTGGAATACAGGACACCATGGCAGACTATCCCGGACAGAGGTGAGTCTGACCCCTTTTCTTCAAAACGTTTTGATGTTTTGGCTGGAGAGCGACAGAAACACCCCTCCATGGCCACGTGCTCATTAGGACATGTGCCGGGTGGCTGCAAAACTATATTCATGGCTCAGAGGAGCGCACAGAACAAGGGCTATTTGAGACTTGGGCCTTTTGGAGTCTAAGCTTTGCCAGAAGTCATGTCTTGAATCTCAAAAACGTTCCTGATGAAAACAGCACTGAAAAGTATTTTTGTGTACAAAGTCCTGCTTTTGAAGAATCAGCATCTTTTGACAGGGAAAAAAAACATTTCTTCAAATTTCTCAGTGAGTTCACATCCTCAGGTACATCAGGGAGCTGCTGCACACAGCTTTGGGCTGGCTTGATTAATTCTGCTGGGTTCTGGAAGTTATATATGAAAGATGAATAGTGCTTGATATTCTCAGATCATTAAACTAAGCTTGGGAGTTATGACTTATTGAAGTAATGGAAAAGAGACAAAATAATCTTTTCACTCTAATGATAATCAGTAGACCACAAACATGAGGTTTCCAAAACCATGAGAAGTGAGGCACAGCAACCTACATTGTATGCCAGGCTCATGAGACAGGTTCTGCACAGGGCTTCAGCTGCTAGAGAAGCATTACAATTTTAGGCTTCGATATGCCTAACTTTGTTACTCAATTCTGCTCTTACTCAGACTCCAGTAACAAGACAACCTGCTTTCTGGAAAGACTCAACCTAAAAGTGGTTTCCCAAACTTTTTGAACGTATAAACAGCTGGACTTCTTACACASCCCAGCCTACCAGCCTGACATGAGGTAAGAAAGAGAAGAGGAAGTAGCTCTCAGACACCTAAAATTATGCAGTCCAGGTAATAAGGATTAATTTCACTGCAATATGATTCACTTTCATTTTTCCATAATGGCTAAGACATCATATCCTAACAGATGGCTGTGAAAACAGCAAGCACTCAGCATCAATTCCCATTTGTACAGCAAAGTGCAACCATATTGTCCACCCCAGAAAAATAATGGACTATGGCCCACTTGTTGGCATAACAGCAATCTGCAACATGGTTGTGACATTATTGAATTAAGCCCCAAATAATGCTCTTATTGGATGAATCAAACCACCACCACCTTTTGATTCTTATGCTCCCTGGATGTGCTATCACACAAAGACATGAGTCTTTGATATACATATATGTATAGGTGAATACCATAAAATATATCCACATCTATTTCAGTGTATTGAATTTGGTTACAAATATCACAAACCACAAAGTCTGGATATTAGTCTGCAATGTCTTGAATTGCCTTGGATGCCAAGATGTTTATGTCTCAGAACTCTGGCTTGCCATAATTTACTTCTATTTTACTTCAGTAACTTCATGGACTAATGAGGTGAAATACATGCACGCTTTAAGATAGATACTACAAGTATGTGTGAAGAATTTCCAGCCCTCAAAAGAGGGCAGCTGTTTGAAAGAAATTCTCCATTTCACAATCAAAGTGCTTAAGTGTTCTGCCTCTGACTCTCTTTTCTTTCTAAAAGTTAAACATCTGTTTTAACACTCCTTCTCCACTAGTGACCGTTTCTTACAAGATGTGATGAGCATGGCCAATAATTACTCTGGCAGAATTATTATAACTCACATGCAGAGTAGATTGCCAATAACATTGCCTGTACAATAGGATATAAGGCTTCCTTTTTTAGGCTGTAATTGAACTGTGTAATATTTTATAGTCCAAAGGAATAAAAAATGATCTTAAGGGCTCCAGGCATAGAACCAAAAATATGACAGCCTGTGAAGAAAGGAAGAGTGCCAGGATCATCGCTATTTTTCATGTTCTATATGTGCCAAACTAGCCTGTCCTRTGCAATAGGTGCCTTGCACTGCTATCCTGTGATATTCATAAAATAATGTCAGCACTGTTTGGAAATACCACAGAAATGCCATTTTTTTCATAAAATTAAACTATGTGACCTTCCTGACATGCTCTTTTGTACAGAATTCAAGGTTTCACTTAACTAAAAAACATGCAATAATTTAGTAGAAATTTATTATGAAAAAATACTGACTAAATAAAGGGTAGGTTCTAAACATAAGTCTGTAAGTATAATGTCCAAACCACACCAACCTGTCAAATGCATTCTCAAGATTGTTTACCTGTGATCCTGTTTAAATTGTTTGGATGCTCCTCTGTATTTCAATTTGAATTCTTCTCCTCTCCCAAAGGGAGGTTCAGAATAAAAGTCTAAGGTGTTTTGAAGCTTGGGCTGGACTCCAGCTCTAAGCTATCCCACTGAAGAAGTTAGTAGCTAGTTCAAAGGCAGAGCTGCCTTCCTCACTAACTTAGCTATGATGCATTCTCCCCTAATAAATTGATATCTGATGAAATAACATGGAACAGTTCAGCACTTTTATAGCACAAGAATGACTCAGTCCAGTTCTTCAYGGTCTCTGATGATGTCTCCAAATCAGAAATCAACTTTCTATTGGATGAAAATACTCTACTATTTGTCTTATTTATTTCTGCTGCTGAAGAAAGCAAAAATAAAATATGCAGAATTAACACTGAAAACTAAGGAAAGTGTCTAACAGAAATGAATGAAACGAAATTCAATTGCAATTAAAAAGAGCCTTTTTACAGAACAGATATTAAAACTAAACTAAATTAAGTATCAATATTGGTCTCCTACGATAAAACAAATATTAGAGCAACCAAAGCATGTAGATAAGATAAAACCATACAGTTATTATAAATAAGGAAGTAAGTCATCTTCTTGCTTCTAAATTTCTCCTGCAGTACTAGACTCTAAAAGTAATAAAAGCTTACTAGCCTGTGATGGATGGAAGGCAAGACTTGAACTGTTTTTTTAGTATCAAGTAACTGCAGATGAAAATAATCATTGAAAATTAATTAACAACTTAACCAAGCACATTTAAATACTAGAAAGACTTAAAATAGAAAAAAAAACCCCACCGTGGGCAATTGGACAATATTGGGTACTGGGCTGATCACTAACTAATATAAATCTAATATATACTAATTATATACTAACTATACATACTAATCTAATATGTACTAATATATACTAATATAATACTAATGTAATATCAGCTGCCTGATCTGGCAGCTATGAAAACACCAGTATTTTTGTTTGTTTGTTTTTCTGAGATGTCATTTTATGGCTGTCAAGATACTTCTGTGTATTATGCTCACAGCAGATTTTGGTAAATTTTCCTTCTGGTTGAAGATCCATCTACAGCCATTGTGCTTCCCATATCTGAATTGCTAGCAGTGCTTGAGAATATGCCTGGGCGCTCATGGCTGTGCACACGTGGTGTTTTGCAGGGAGACAGGATAGGATTCTGACCCTCTTCTGAGCTGGCCGACAGCCAGCTCTAAATCCAAAGCTACCTCATTATGAGTAGCTAYGTGTTTTACTCAAGTCTTCAAATTCAGCTGACCTGCAGGGTAAATTATCTCCAGCTCAGCACCATCCCCACACAGCTGGAGGGGTTCGGAGTGAACTGCATCCAGCTGCTCCAGAGCACGCCTACAATGAGTTCCCGTTTGCATGAAAATGCAGCCCCAGACTGTGTGACCCACAGTAGCTGAGCAACCACAGATGGGTCACCTATCTGCACTGGAAAGGSGTTTCACACTGGACCTCCAGGATGGCAACATTTCGTTTGCTTTCCATGTATTTCCCCAAATGTGACTGCTTCCTTGCTCCGCTACCCATCTCACTGCAGCAGAGCAGCAGGCGATGGAGCAATTTGATGCACGAGTAACACTGCTGTTCCCCCCAGTTAAGTTTCTGTCAAAGTCTAATTGGTTTCTCATATCAATGACTGAGACTGCTTTTAATTGAGGATGCTGTGACTGCAATGATTTAATGTCAGCAATCAAATGCTATGTACTGTACTTTGCATCAGCTATTTAAACAATTTAAGCCATTATCAGCCATTCTCCATTCATCTTTCAGAAACATTAAATTTGAAAGATGTTACGCCACATAATTTGTGAATGCATTGACAGAGGGAGCTGACTAGTGCTCCTCTCCGAAGCTAAAGGAATCCTGGACATGGCAGCGGTAACTTTGCATCAGAAAATGCCTCTAAACCAGGCCCAGTCTTTGCTGACCTCAATACCCATATTGACGATGTCAGAGTAGGCAAGACCACATTTCCTTCTCCCTGTCATAGCTGATCTCTGTTGTGGCTTCCTTTCCTCTTCAGTCATGGGTAGGCACCTGTCTAAATATAGGCCTTATCTGCTTGTTTTCACAGCTAAAATGTAAATGCTGCTAAATAAACCTGTTTCTTGGTAGTGCTTCATAAGGAATGAAATTCCCCTTCAAAAATGATTTTATTTGGGATAACGGGTTTTCATTTTCCTTGCTGAAAGCTAGTTTTGTCTTCTTTTTTCCCTACTGGCAGATTCCAGCGGGACACAGAGTAGAGAGGAGATCCTCAACAAAACCACCCCCTTCCCTCCCCTGTGCACAAATTACCGTCATTTTCAATGGCAGCTACATGCAGAGGTGGATTTTGCAAGACTGCAAAAAACCACTGCATTCAGCTTCCCAGAAGAAGCTGCCATGGCCTTCTGCATGTAAAAGAGCCTACCCTGGGAAACACACTGTCATGTAGGGAAAGTAGGGAATGTAGGGAAAGCAGTAAGGAAAGCCAGAGGGTTCACTATGAGCGCAAAACATCCTGGCTGTAGTTCTACCACAAACACTGCACAGCGTATTCCCTCGCCTTGTTTTCCAGGGCCATTCAGGACACCTCTCAGCATCTCTCTGCAGGAGCAGCCCCRCAAGGAAGAGGTCCTCCTTCCACTTGCATTTCCCCTCCCAGGGTGGCAACACCGCCATGCCATCACCTACAAGCGTTAGCACTGCAGATGTGCTCAGGAGACACAAACCCGGGCTTASGCTGGCAGAAATAATCAGTTACATTCAAGGCACCTGTTTTCAGAAGTGTCATACATGAGGCTGAATGAAAGACATGGGCAAATAGATTTATGCATAGATTTGAACAATTCAGAAGTCAGACTTAAAAGCATCACTTGAGGTATATAAAAAAAATAAAATGAACTTCTTTCTTTACTGGACCAATAAATAAGTTCCTATTCATGTTATTCTCATTATTTGCATACTGTTGCCACTTCTTACAAGGTAAGGTTAGCCTACAAATTATGTATCCAAAATCTCCTCAGAAATAAATTACTTGGAAGAGTGAGTTTGTAAGTCATCGCTGTATGAAGATTTTTGTACTGACTAGTGCACAGCATCCCAAATTAATTTACATGGTCATTCTTAACTAAGCAATTATTCACATTACTCAGCTATTTCACATCACTAGAGAGAAGAAGAGCAATTGCCACAATCCACCAAATCAGGGAGGACATACCCCATAAGCTTACACGTTCCCTTTAGATTAATGYTCCTAAGGAGCTGCTGCAGCTTGAAGCCATGAGGAAAGAGTGCGYGCATTTGGGCGACCAACGTCCCTTTGCCGGGTTCCCCAAAGGTGCCAAACCTGCACTAACCGTGCGGGGTTGCTCTGGAGCATGTTGACATACAACCCGATGAGTACATGTTCATCGGCCAGCCTGTCTGCAACATCGAGGCTGTACTGTAACCTGGAACCGGGTTGGGGGACAGAGGGTGCAGTCCGGACAGACAGAGGAGAAATAAACAGAGAAAGCAGGAGCAAGTGAGACTGTGAAACGGGATTTTAGGAGCGATTAATTAAGTGTCGTAGAAAAAAAATAGCAAGTGCAAGAATTATTTTGCTGCTATTGTAATTTATATATTAAATATCTTAATGGCTTAGGATGGTAAAATCCAACTCAKCTACAGAGCCAGCCATTGATATCAAAGAGATGCATGAATAGGCCGGGGACTGGAGCTGTATACTTACTTTAAAAAAAAAAAAAAGGGTTGTGAGGACAATTATTTTTGTTTTAATACGTTATTCACATATTGTGTATATACACTAAATATTACACAGATCATTAACATACTGAAAGCATAAGTTAGATTTGCTCCCAAATGTGTTTGATGAAGACCTCACACACCCAGGTGCAGACAAATATATTTAAACATGCCTTACTTAGCTCAGTTGGTTAATTGGTTATTCTGATTTTCTCAGGAAAGCTGTTTATAGAATATATTAGAAGCAAGGAAAAAGAGGAAAARGTTTTGTTTAGCTGTGTTAGTGCAAGCTAGGTGCATTCTCTCTCTTTAACTTACCCTTTGCCTTTCAAGAAAGCTGGAGCAGCCCTAGCCAGCAGTTTGCTCTGCTCTACTTCAGTATTCTTGTAAGGAGAGCTAGTTAATAAGACAGGTAAACTTAGAAGAGGGTAAACAGAGAGGCTGGAAATATATTACACAACAGAGGTTGGAGAAACTCATTCAAAAGCCTGGCACCAAGTAAAAATAAATAATAACAAAAAAAGCTTTACAAAAATTTTAGAAAACTTCAGAAAATGCAAAATCATGAATTTGGGTTTTCTCTCCTTGTTCTCCAGAAGAAAACTAAAAATCCTTCCCTATAAAAAAATGCAAACCAAAATGTGTTTCCATTCCTAATGGAAAGCGGAAGGGTTATGTAGTCTCTGGCTGGAGTCTGAGGTAATTGACATCTGAAATGCAGCTTTCAAGCTGGGAAAGCTCCATCTTAACAGCTGAGCTGCTTTTCTCTGTATTTGCCGTATGATCATTTCTATAATCTATGGAAATGTGCTTATTTATATCCAGTGATAGAGTACGCCTATTGAATTTTGAGAGAGCACTGTATTTTGGTAAATTTWAAAAAAAAAMCCACACATTTTTTCATCATCTTCCATTTTTCAGACCGGTTTTGTGATGCCATGATGTCACTTGTTTTTTGTAATTACAGTATTTAATGGATTGCAGTAACTGTGTATTTACGTTAAAGTACTCATTTTAATCATTTTTAAGATAATGGACAAAAATTAGAGAGATTAAATTGTTAGTTTTTCTTTCACACTACGGCATTTTTGGTTTGCTCTTCTTTTTWAAATATATTCCCCTTCTTTAAAATGTTTCACCTTTATTTTTTGGCCTGGCCAAAAGGGTACTGTAAATAGGTTTAATTAGACAGCCAGTGTGTGAGGATGCATTTGCCTGTGCACCCAGATGGGGGTTCACACGTGTCYCTGTGTGTGTGTACAAGCAGATGCTACATTGAGCTGTTTTCTCCAGAAATATGAACAACGCCACCCTATTTCTGTGTCCACTGTGATGCTATTTGTATCTGTTTCGTACTTCTCTAGAAGCAATATGCCCACAGACAAACATGCTCCGTGTCATGTACATTTTTCACTGTGTTTTCTTCCCAGTTAGAGAAAAGAAAGGGGCACAGTATGCCCTTTTAGCCGAAACTGCAGTGTTCAGTTCTCACACAAAGGCAAAAACCAGAGACTCAGTGCAGACTTTGTGCTTCGCTTTCCAGAAGCACAGTGCAGTGCGATGGTGCMCTACCAACAATAAGTTCTCCTCCCCCATGACCCAGAAATAATTTAGGCAGAGTGGGGACTTTGCCTCTGGGACAGTTGTTGTGGTGTCTTRCCTCCTTTTCCTTCTTAGTAGCTTAACCAAACTTAAGTCTCTCAGCCTTTTCTAAGCAGTAATGCTTTCTAAAGTTTTGTGATGTTTGTGTCTCTGGCCTCTCTCAGGCTGTTGCARGACTGAGCCCCAGGCTGGCTCTGGGCAGATGCCTCCTCACYGTAACATGGGGCAATGACTTGTCACCTCGTACCAGAATCAGACTCAATCTAAACACGACAGCAAGATACCCTTTTACGGTATTTTTASTAAGATATGCCCTTAGACTGACAGTGAACTACCAAAAACTTAATTACTGATTTTCAAACACTTGTTCATTGACCTCATGCTAATTTATCCTAGTCCACAYTTCCTTTGGGTACATCTGAAAGTGYCATCTGGGACTAAGTCAAAAGCATTTTTAAGGTCAAGATATGTAACATCTGCTCTTTCTTTTTTACCCGGTGGACCAGTTATTCTGTCAATGAATTAAGTTGGTGCGAAATAATTTATTCTTGACAAATCCACCTTGGCTATTTCTCCTTGGCTTATTATCCTTCAGGTACTTACTAATTGTTTCATAACTTCAATATAATAATTTCAATATCTTCAGATACCAAGGTTAGGCTGCCAGTTGTATAATCTCTTAGAACTTTGTCCCTGCTTCTGCCTTTAACCTTCCTTCCTACTCTTACATCCACCATAAATGCCTCAAATAATAATAAACAATTCAGAGATTGTTTTGGATAATGACTTATATTTTCAGACTACAGTGAAATTCTTTGGGCTCCGCTAACTACAACATACCTTTTTAAGATATATTCCTGTTAAAATGAGCTGCCAAGGGATGATTTCCCATTCAAAATGAGAGACAAACCCACCAGTTCCAAGCAGATGTCTATAAAGATGTAGATCTAACAATGCCAATGTAAACCCCGTACCCTCTTTAGAATCTACCTAGCTACTGAAATCACCTGTATAAACCTTTCCATTAGCAGGCAAAAYACTTGCCAATAAAATAAGGAGGATTCTCATCTTGTTTTGAAAATAACATACAAAGACACTACATTCTTAAAAGATAGAAACATGGACAACAGCAGTCAYGTTCTACTCTAAACCTAGCTGTTATCCAACAACTTGTCCTCATGTCTCTCTCGGTGCCCCATGCCCATGTAGAATATGGACTTGGACTTCTCTTTAGATTTTAGTTGGACCTCAAAAACAGCACCGCACTCTGATGTAGCATTAATTATGTTAACTCAGTTTCTCACTGTAATGCATTCTGCTTATCTACCACAGAGTTACAAGTAATTTYAAGTTCATCAGAAAATGCTGTATCACTCTGTCCATCCCGGTTTATTCCTTCTTAAGCAGAATTAAATTTATTAGCTGTGGAGAGTGCTTAGAAAAATGAAGGTAAAAATGTTTTATTTTATCCCACCATGAAYCCTATGATTAGACAGTTTAAAGGAGACTTAAGAAGAGAGCGAAAGAGGTTGTAGCCTCTATTATTGTAGCCTAAAGGGAGCTTCACAGACTGCAGCTGGAGAACAAAAGGATCCAAATAAGAGGAAAAAAAAAGTTAATGCAGCTGGGGACAGTTTTCCGTTTTGACTAGACAACAGTTTTCTTCAATGCTCAAATTACTTGTTTTGATGTAACATATCCAGTACATTGAGTATGTAAGGCATTACCTAGGCTGTAGTARTATTCTCCTGTTCTGCTGCCCTCTAGGTAAACAAAGATCACCAAAACAAACACGACTGAAAACTGAATATTAGGTACACTAAAAAAGATACAGGACTTGTAGTTTTAAACATATATAAGCCACCAGCCCAGCAGACAATAATTCATTGATACTAGGGAGAAGATCGCTTTTTTTTGTTTGTTTTTCTGATTTTCTGTATCTATAAATACCTTCAAGTTGTTTCTGAGTTATAAAGAAAGAAGTGAAGGAACTAGTTAGGCCTAACATATTGTTGATATCMGTTTGCACACTGAATACATTTAGAAGGATTTTTAGCTGCTCCAGTAATCTCCTAGCAGAAGATCTCTTACAGACTCGGTGCCTCAAACTAAGRAGAGCAAGCAGAGAAATTGTAAAGGGACTGTGCTTTTGAAGTAGCTTGAAAAAACCTAGAGGCATTGGTGCTTCAAACTCAGTTAACCTGCAAATAACATACAATGTCCAACCTCCTTTCAGCTGCTTCCCACAAAATGTCATAATTTTCACTAGTTACCAAAGCTCCTTGACAGAATCTTTTAAAAAGATGATATTTTCCTGAACTTAGGGTACCACATCATTTTGAACAGCAGGGTGGCTCGCCGTGCTGAACACAGCATTTCGTGCTGCATGGGGAAACTGCAAACGGTCAGGTTCTTGTGGGAACCAGACTCTGAAATAAACTCCTTGAGCATGCTGCAAGCGACTCTGCCYGTGCCAGTTCTGTTCATAAAAGCATTTTAATTGCATCAAATCTGTCTTTAAAGCTACCTGGAACCTCCAAACTAGATGTCAGCACACATTTTCTGTAGTGAAAAACACAAGCCTGTAGAACTGCTAGACTTTTTACTCTCAGACTGTACAATTTTTATATGAACATGAATCACAGAACATTTAACAAAAAATCAGCAGAACTACAAACAGACTTGTCAAAATCTGTTTCTATGATGTATGATAGAATGGGCTTCTACTAGTGAGACCTGATTTTCCCAGGGCAATAATAATAGTAAAACCTAAAAGAATGAATGAAGATTTTATTATTAGCTTAATATAGATTGAAGAAGTTGATATTTAGGAGGTAAGTACCTTGGTCTCTGTACATACTAAATTACAGAAAATGTTCAAGGATAATCCAAAACCAGAAATGTCATTATACTTCTGACACACACACACAGAAGGAGAGGGCTGTCTTCATCCTACTGTACACGTCTCATGCAAAATGAAATAGGTGCCTCTTTYAGGTCACAAAGACGAGCGAGATTGCTGGGAAAAGGATGAGATAACCATATCTCAAAGTCCCTAAGTTAATGGGAAACCTCCATTGGCTTCTGCAGGATTTAGTCCTAGCTGCGGCTATTTGGAAAAGCAAACCAGCATGGTCTTGGGAAGGCTGCTGCCAAGCGGGGCTAACTGCAGAATGGTAATCAGCAGCAGCAAGAACCGTGGAAACAGACAAGCCATCAGGCTGCGAGACTTGGGATGGCTTCCAATAACTACTGTGTGAGCCTCTTTCATACCTCTGTTAGGGGTGGAACAGGAAAGTCATGCACTGCAGACGAAAACAGAAATGCGAACTTTTGGGTTGTCAAGAAAAAAATGCTTCCAGTTTCCTCCAGATACATAATATTAACTGTAATCCTAAATGAAAATAGAATGAAAGATTTGTGCTGTGCAAAAGCAAGAAAAGTTGGCAAAGCCCAGAGCCAGCAGGAAGCCTAATCAAAAGATTAATTAAAGCCACAGAAATCCTCTAGCCCACCAGAGCCTCCTTTAAGAATGTGCTTAGTAGTCTAGCCGAATTGCTAATGATTTAGTGCATGAGCTACAGAACTACAGCAATTAGTGGGTTAGTGCTCTCATACTGACCGTGAATTGTTGTGAAGCTGATTTACATACAGCTTTATAAGAGAGTGCTCATCAGCCACAGGACTGGCTACATTTATACCCCCAAGTAACCTGAATGAGTCAAACAACGAAACCTTGTTAATACCCCCAAAAATACAGAGAGCAGTCTGTTCAGACTGCATTCAGTACAATACATACAATTTCTAATCACAGAGAAAAAACACAGATTTGGCTTTTTCCTTAATTAAAAAAATCAGTTTATATTTATGAGTGTCCAAAATAAAAGTAACGTGAATGATCTGTGATGCACTTGAAATCCCACGGAACTGATGAAACAAAAGTTAAAATAGCTTTTAATATAAAGCATTGTTTTACATCTCAGGGTACCGTCAACTCTAAAAACGTTCAGAATGGACGGCAGCCCTATGGAAAGATTTTGCTCTATAAGGATGTTTTGCTGCATATATATAAGGAAGTCTGGCTACCATTTGTCTGCATTTTTTCTTTAATATCTCCTGTCTTTAGGAGGTTTCTCCATCAGTCAGTCCCTGTTCTAAGAGAAAAGGAATATTAGTGGCTCAGGAATTATCTACATTTAATCCTGGCAGTTAAAGACAGTATCTTGAATTGCTAAAGAACATAGAAGTAACATAGCCAGGAATTTTTCATATGCAAAACCAAGCAAGTAACAAGGTAGATACTCCTATAAACCTTACTGTAGGTGCCTAACCTATTTTTTTAATTCTTTTTTTTTTTTTTCCTGCATGAGCATAGGAGCTCCTTGGGGGCACAGAGAAATAACAGTTATGTCCACATTCCTCTTAAAGACCTGTCTTGGAGGCACCATGAGAGGTTCTTCTGGTTTGCTTTGGCACATGGAATTGTGTATCCTGCAACAAATTTGCCAGTCTCACCACCTATACAGGCTTCAGATTGAGATGTGGGGGCTGCTTTGAGGCTGGCCTTCAGCAGGCCTTGCAAATATGCCCAGTAGCAAGTTGCACAGTTAGAGTTTATTACCCCCAGTAAGGTCCATAAATCAAAGTAGCAGTGCAACACTTCCTCTCTTGAAAACATATTACAGTGTGTTATACTGTGGATTTGTTATGGGTATTAAAAATAGCCATGCATGCTCAGAGCTTGTGCTTGATTATTTGGGAACACTGAAGCATGGACACATACAGCAGGAACCAAGCACTAAAACGCACCTAAGTCCTCAGTACAATAAAAAGTTATTTTACTGACATCTCATCTATGTGCACTGGCAGGCTTACATGGATGGGGTGCAACAGTTAGTGGATGCAACACTCATATTTTGGCTGTGTGAGTCAAAATGTACATACTTAGCTGYAAGCACCTTTCCTTTGGGAAAAGGAAGAGTTTTTCTTTGCTTCTGGCCACTACTTYATTTCCTGAAGGGTCACCACACTCCAAGACTATTCTTTCTCTCCTTTAGTCTTTCATGGAAGTGTGGTTTAACAGGAGTAAGGAAGTCTTGCTATCTTAAAATGCTTCCCGAATGGAAAACCCCATGCGCTGAATGATTATCTTCTGAGGTTATCTTATTTACCAAGTATCAATAAGAGTTGAAACTAAATCACTAGGCCAGAAAAGGGAAGAGTCAGCACCAACACTCCTGCAATTACATTACATTTGAGAAACCTGTAACATGATCTTACAAGCAACATGCTGATACCTTCAGGACAGCAAATAAGTACACAGGCACTTGTCAAAATTGGTCTGCAGAATGAATACATTTCATATGAAGACTTCAAAACTTATTAACACAAGATTTTTTTTAGTAGCTGAAACAAATGTATGACACTAGACTATGCTACAAAATTCAGGACAGAATTTGAATCATTGTCCTGGTTAGGGGTGACTGCTCCTGGGGATCCCATTCTAAGTCCTTCTTGGCGACTGTCAGCACCAATGAGCACTTTTTCTCTCTCCTATGTTCTGCACATCACATACGAGCTGTTACAGCCATAYTTATTTAATCAGGATGCACATAATGGAAATAAAAATTACACAGACTCAGGCATGCAGTATATATGGAATGGACTTCTTTTTCTTAAAAAAAATAAATCTTTCTTCAAAGTTCCCCAAATATTTCAGGGATATATGTATTTCATTCCCACTTGTGATATGATCTAAACTTTAGCCCATAYACTCCCAGCTCTTTCTACTCACTAGGTGCAGGTAAAGGACCCAAAGCAGAGCTATGCTGTGCTGGCTGGGCTAGCTCAGGCACCGAACAGGCTAAACTCCTCTGTGATATGGGGGAGCACGTGGGCTATATGACACGTCACGGGTCCTGTACTGCTCCAGGTGGGCAGGCCTGTGGAGGAGCCTATGCATGGTGCTGCAAAGCCTCCTACAGGCCTTCCCAGCAGGAATGGCCATGCAGGACCTGACTTCTATTCCCACAGTGCTGCTACCTCTGCAAAATGTCTTGTCCTCAGCTGCTGATTCCCAAACATGGAAGACRTCTAGATTGCACCTGAGCACATTTYATGGGACTTCAGGGTTCACACGAGCTCTGAAGGACTATGCTCTGTGGTGAACTGAGGGGGTGTCCTGACTCCAGCTCTT
Organism: Eudromia elegans; assembly: GCA_003342815.1. Classification (NCBI taxonomy): domain Eukaryota; kingdom Metazoa; phylum Chordata; class Aves; order Tinamiformes; family Tinamidae; genus Eudromia; species Eudromia elegans. The sequence goes on along the minus strand of PTEX01000127.1, from coordinate 1,310,708 downwards.
CCTTGAGCAATCTGAAGTTGGGATCTGGGTGTCTTCCCAAAATGACTGAGTCATTTCTCTGCACAAATTCTGCTAGTTAATTAAGTTAGGATAAGAACTCACCTTCGGTTTGCAAAAGGACTTCCTGAGGGAACAGAGTGGGAGAAGWGTGTATCGTTCATGCTGGTTACAGGTCGGGGGGGCCTAGAAGAAGGTAAAATATTCAGCTGTATTACTTTTGCACCAAAAGCCCCATCGGCAGCAGTATTTACAGAGAACTAAATGAACTTCCTGGTTACAGTGATTTACTACTGGCATCTTCTGCTTTAAGTAACAATAGTTCCAAATTAAAGATGTTGTATTTTTAATCAGAAGTCAATTAAAAACACTGTTACCTAGGTCTGAAAGGAAATAATGTTTGTGTCCATTCTGAGGAAGGTAACTTGCTTCATTCTGAGGAAGGTAACTTGTTTCATTATTTTTCTTATTTTTATACTATTACTAGAAAGTAATTACTATGCCATTTTTTTCTTTCCAGAGCCTGCAGCCCATAGTGCAGTCACTGTACTAGCTCRTCTGAGGAGGTTAGTGGAGGCAGCACGGAGATTTGCAGGGGAAACTGCCAATGAACTACACAGCTTTCCATATGATCACCTGCACTAAAATCCAGGCACATCCCCATTYGCACACAGTGACCACAATTTACCCATGCCCTAGAGTGTCCCATAAATTCTGTATAGCCTAAACTGGTTTCATTTTAAAAATTTTCAACTGGTCTTTAACATTTCAAAGACAAAATTTAAAATACATAACTAGTTAGAAAGTATGMATTAGTAATGATGGCTTTATTATCACATTCTTTATTTCCTGCTCTTACTAAAAATGAAATGAGAAGGAATAATTTCCTCTATTTCCTCTT
>PTEX01000127.1:1157017-1309628 GCA_003342815.1 Eudromia elegans | reverse complement strand
TCTCCTTTTCCTTTTCCTTTCATTCCAGTTCTGTACTCTGAGTGGAGAGGCGGTGCACTGTCACTCTAGATCTCAGCAGATCATCACATATCCACTTTAGATCCATCTCTTCTGTAAGCTCTATCCTAACATACAGGCAGATGAGATTGCTTCTAACAATGAAACAAGCTTTTTCCTTTCACTGCATCGGTGTATTTAAATGCAATTATTTCTTTGTGTCTAGATGCTGATAAAGTTAGGGATTTGTAATGATGAGATTATAGTTTTTTTAAAGCTTTTTTTCCTCCAACAAATGTACTGAAGAAGAAGAGTACTCACCAAGTATCTCTTTTGCAGCAAAAATGAAATGGAAAAGAGATCATTAATTGAATTGTCAGTTTAAAATGTATGTGGAAAAGTAAGGTACTTGACATACTTGATTCTTATAACCCTGATTCTGAAAAAAGCACAAGAGTCTCTGCCTAAACAGTCACTGAYGCTGTTCACAAGTGCAGAGTAGCTCTTTTTTACAAATGCCCTATAAACTGAAAGACTTGGCTAAAGTTTTGTGAATAGCATTTGTTTTTATCACATTTCTCACGTTAAGCTTTAACWTCAAATGGACATTCAAGTATAAAATCTGATATACGACATGGAAAGACAAGAACAGCAGACTTCTCTATGGTAAAGCGAAGGAAAACTCTTAGCAATTGACTACAATCTGTAGCATTTCAAACTTATTTCTAAACTTCTGGAAGTGAAATGGTTAAGCCTAACTTCTGGAAATGAGTGGTTAAGCTTTCRATGAAAATGAACTTATAACACCCAATCAACACTCTTCAAGGAAGCAGAAAACACTTGAAAACATACTTACTGAATACTCTGTGTAACAAATGCCTGCTATAGAGTACCACATACTTACACTATAAGAACAAATCCAGTGACAGAAAATTTAGACTAGCGCTCCATGCTAGTCTAATCTCTTCACACAAATGTCAGAAATAAGGGACCCATGGTCTTATATAGAAATAAAGTTAGGCCAGAATGCATTTAAAAATCCCTCTATGACACACTAGTAACACCATTTGTCATCTCTATAGATTGGTGTTTCTTTATTGTTGCCAATCATTCTTTAAGGAAAGGGGAAGTGACCTCCCCAGGAGTTCCTCCATCAGATTAACCACACATTAATAATTACTTCTTGCATTGTTAGAAATGGGCTTTAGATGTGTTTCTTACTTAATTCAAAATTCTCTAATGGCACCCATAAAGCAGAAAAACTGTGCAGTCTTTTTCTGTGTTATTATTCAAAGGGGAAGAACAATGRAAAGGAAAGGCAGTATAGAATGCAGAGAGTATTTGTCCTCATTTAAGGTAGAAACTACTGAAAAAAAAAAAAAAACATTTTGTTGCCAGAATTCTTCCATTAAATGCATATATAAAAATCTTTTTGCCCAGATTCTTGCCCAGAGCTGTTTCTCACCTCTTATCTTCTATTACATTTAAAAATAAAAATCACATCAGCAAGAAGGTATTCTCCATGAAGGGCTGTAGCATATATTTCCCTCAGTTAATTCATGTGAATTACGCTGTAGATCACGCTACCTCCACAACCTACTGGTTTGTCACTCATCTATCATTATGCACAGGATAGTTATATTGCTTTCAATCTACTGATAAAGAGAAGCTATATCATAAAGCCAAATAGACRGTTACTCATCCTCACATTCAATCACTCTAAATTATGACTATGTATTTAGGAAGAAGGGAAGGTGTTCATTTCCCARCAAAGATTTGGAACAGACCCTAGCCAGTTATGGTATCACCTCTTTGCCTTGCCTTCCCCAAATGCATTTAGCTCTTTTGCAGGAGTGCAGTTTTTACTACCTACCATCTATCTCTATGCACCAAGGACTTTGAAGGTCTCCAGGCAACATGAAGCGGAGGCTTCTGTTTTAGCTTTGTGCTCCCYGTCTCTTTCTATTTCTCTTAAAGGTGGCCAGAATCTGTCCCGTGAAATTATCATTTACTCACCAACAGAGCTAAGCTTTTATAGCACACTCAGTAGCATGGTGTCTCAGCAAATCCATCTCTGAATGACATATTCCAGAGTACAATGTGCCCCCATTATGCTGCTATAAAGATGCGCATTGATTTTAACTAACCATCAGTGTAACAAGGGCTTGAAATGAAATATCTGTCAGAGTCACCTCACATTTTAAAAGCAGAACACTCTTTTCTGCCTTGGAAGAGTTCCATTATGTGTATCCCACCAAATGAGACAGTCCATCAGCATGATTCCTCCATAAAATATTAGGTAGCTTAATTCTCTTTGTGTCATACAGCCTAAAACAGCCCATGGGCTCTTATCCTTAAAGATATTACATAAAAATGTTCACTATTGACAAAAGTAAATACATATAATAATTACAGATTGGAATAGTTTCAGTATCTATTARGTTGGATATACGGCACACAAAGACGATTATAATGGTCATTGCCTGAAAGGCTTCAAAGGGGTGGGTCTTTGCTTAAGAAATATTATAGAACAGTCTTGGAAGAAATACTTAGAAGTTTGCCTGTTTGGAATTGTTTTTCACAAAATCTCCAATTTTTTAAAAACTGTTCTTCTTACCAATGTCTTGATTTTTCCTGAACTCTGGATTTTTTTTTTTTAAAAGTAACCAAAGAGCAAAGGTAAAAAAATGATTGATGAGAAAATCTGAATAACTGCCAGTACTAATGGTGRATACATTTTAGAGAAAAAAACTCTAGTGTGATGATTTCCCCACCATGTAGAGCTATATTTTCTCTCTGCTTTGAGTTGCTTGATTCATGCAGCAAAAAAATGATAAGTCAAACTAATTTACCAAACACTACTTTTGCTTCCCTAAAATATCAAAATGAAAAGATAATGGAACCTTTCCAAATTGCATCATATTTAAAGACACCAGTCTTACACAGAAGCACATAGCTAGACTTCACAGCCAGGTGAAATCACAGTTCCACTTATGTCAGTAAGAAATGACAAAAATTTCAATAAAATTGGCGAGAGTTCACTTTTTTTCTGGTGCCTCATTGTAAGACATATGTGAGTTACCCTGAAGCTTGGAGTCTCCAGATGACAAAGCAAATGTCCTAAGCACAAATACATTCCGAAGTGCTAAATACTGGAAGTATATCAAACTGCTGGGATGTTTCTTCTCCTAGGAGAAGAGGGATACACAGACACTGTGTCCCCAGTATTTGTGTAGTTCATATGTATGTATCCCGCTGTCATTTCAAGTTAAAAGTCACACAGAAGAGCACTTTCATACCAAACACCTCTCTCAGTGAATTTGCATTTGCAATGCACTGAGCTTGCTCTGACACAGCTGCCTTGTRCTGTGTTCAGTGTTCTCTCCCCTAGGTGTAAGCAGCATCTCAAACAAAGTTTACTTTCTCTACAGCACACAGATACTTACACAATGTGAGCCAGGTTTAGAGGTTTTTCAGGCTGGTCAGGGAACATTGGGTGCAAAGGTTCACGGCTGGAAGCACAGCTTAAAGACTTGCTAAGTGCATTAGTTAGCTTCTTAGCAGGTGATTTCTGGGAGGAACAAGGAAGGTAGAGGTAATCCGGACAAGTAAGGTGCATACTGTTTCTACTAAAGGAAGCACAAAACAATAGGTAGCTCTACTGCTTATATTTATACAGTTTTATATCCTTCTTTTCCCTTCCCCAACAGTGCCCAAGAGTGTAGGAAGTCCAAGACCATGCAGACTGGCCGCAGATTACTCTTACCTTCAGTGGCCCTTAAGTTGGGTTCTGGGAGGTATATCTATATGGATAGATGCAGATTGCCACAGATTTTTTGCAATACTGTGTCTTGGGTAATTTTCAATAGGGAAGGACAGCACAGAGTTAATGTCTTCTGGACTGGAGATGGCTTATACCTTGCCAACTTGGAGTGCAAGCTTAAGAAATTTATGTCTGTCCATATAGATATACTGCATGAGACACAGTTTCTTTTCTAGTTATGGGTCATATACAAGGCTGTTATGTTCTTTCCTGACCAGTATTTCCTTCCTCAGTGTCMTGTACCTGCTAGCTGTTGATCTTCAGATCTCTCCTCTTGTTTCTCCTGGAAGCCCTGACCCCCACCATACCATGGGGAAAGCAAYGGGGACAGAGAAATCTCAGACACAACATGGCCCACAGCAAGTAAGAAGAGGCTGAAATACTTGAATTATCAAAAAAAMCAAACAGGCTCTGTGCAAAAAGCATGCTTTTCACACTTCACTTTCCAACTCTGCAAATCTAATATATATATATATCTATATCATTTTTTGCTTTCTAACTTTGTCTAGACCTTCTTTATGGTTGAACACACTAATAGAGAAGCCATCTTCTATTGTCCTAATCACAGGTCCTTTCCCAAGGTGGATGCACAAGGCTCAGAGATCTTTGATCTCTTCTAGGCTCTGTGAGAGATTCCCACGGCATTCAACACAGCTGTCTGAGATTTCAACCCACCAGCAAAACAGGGGCTAATGGTTCTTACAATGGATCATCCCCCAAAATGCAACTCAATGTGCCGAAATGCTAAATATTTTTAGAGCTTAACAGGRATGGCATTATAGATGCACACACATCCCACAAAGTTATTACTGTAATCAAGATAATAACAAAACACTTATATTACAGAACTCCAATCTAAATATGTAGAAATGAGGCCTTCTCTCTTTTCCATTACAAATGCCATTTCTCTCTGAATACAGATCAGCTGAATTCCACGGCACGCACACACACACTCAAGCTCAACACAGCAGCTTGATGGGGAGCACTAACCTGCTCAGAATAAACGCTAAGAACGCTATAGAAACCCAGTTTCAAACTGGAAGGAAAACGTTTGTTTCCGACAACAAAACCCCAGAACCATGAGGCATGCAGACACGTTTCGGCTTCTGCCAAGCAGAAACGCAAAGTTTTGAAATAATTTCCTGCTTATCATTACGGGCCCCTTGCTACAGCACATAGTCTTACAGCAGGGATTGCTGCTAGGGAGGAATAAGAGCTGCGTAGCGGGTATGTCCCTGTCCAGAGGCTGCGCTCCAGCCCATCGTGTCTATGCAACAAGAAGCAATTCRGACTCACAAGCACACCAACAGGCCCAGATCTGCCGGGAGGCAGAGCAGGGCCCCGTGGCAGGCATGCAGAGCCGGCCAYTTGACTTTAACCCTCGCTTGCTCTCGCAACGACGGGCAGATCAGGGTGGCAGTCGTTTGTGAACTTTGTCAAAAAACACCCCCCAAGCGCCGTGTGAGCATGAGTTCTGACTGCACGCACCATGCCCCTGTTTCACAACTGTAGATTTGGTTGCATTTGAGGGTTTCTCTGCTGATGGTCCCCAGCTTTAGACCCTGCAGGATGGGCTTTCCCAGGGCCCCGGGCTCCTGTTTCTGAGGGGCTTTGCTCCCAGGCAGGGAGTGCTCAGCGCCCACAGTTTTGCTGGTACTCAGCTGTCACCTGAGCAAACGCACTGGACTATCCTGTTCAGGGACGAGAAGGCGCCCTGCGCACGGCTGCGACGGCCCCGCCACCGAGCTCCAGGCCCGCGCGCTCACCGCCGCCGGATCGCAAGCACCGGCGGCTGCGACGGCCCCGCGCCCGCGGAGGGGACAGACTCACCGCGACCTCGCGCCGCGCCRGCCCCGTCGGCTCCGAGCGGCGGCGCCGCGTGCGGGGCCGGGAGGGCGGCGGGCTGCGCGGGGGGACGCGGCGCGGCCTGCCCTTACCCATGACGTGTACTCTTTCATCTGGTGCTGGTTGCTGTGGGAACCGCTGGCGTGTCCTCTCCAGAAGCAGTCCTGGCAGAGCTGGTAGTTGTGGCACTGCTGGCAGCGGTAGCGAAAGCCCATCATGCTCTCGCTGTGGCAGTAGGAGCACTCCACGGGGTGGAAGACTGCGCGGGGAGACACGGCCGTGCCGTGAGGCGGCGCGCTGCCCGAGCGGAGCCCGGCACGTCGCGGCAGCCTCCGGCCGCCTCCGCCACCCGTGCGCGACCCCTGTGAGAGCGCCCGCGCCTTCACTAGGGCGCTTCTAAGCATGGAGCTCGCTCAGTGCCTCCTTCCACYGAGCGCAAAGTTCTGACCCCTGGCTGCACCGCTCCTTGTCCTCCTCTCCTCTGCGTGTACCACCCTGACCGAGGGGTACCGCACATCTCCCTTCCCCCGGGCAGGCTCTGGTTCTCTGTCCTAGGGCTCCATCTGGGAGGATCSGCGGTAAGTGCAGAGTGCGTCAGGTTTACACATCCCCGACAGGATTTTGCAGAGGTGGGAAATGGTGGCAAGACAGTGGAGGACAGGGGTGGGCACCAAGAGCTTGGGGAAGGTGGGATTGACAGCCGAGATTACATTTCTAAGTCTATATTTTAATATGAATATTTTTACATTTTCTGCGTGTGTCACACACACACGCAGACGAGTTCTGGGTAGAGGTTTTCTAGCCCTGCCCCTGCAGTTTCAGGGGGGCAGTTGGACCCTGTTCTCCTGCAGCGACAGGCCATGAAGGCCCGTCTGCAGGGCCTCTGTGTGCACGGGCATGTGAGATTACTTTTCCCCAGGGGCTCCACAGGAAGATGCAGGGCTGAGAAAGACCTTGCTGTGCAGGGACACGCAACCTGCGCCACGCGGTAATCAAACCAGGTGGTCCTCCTGGTCCCTCCCTGCCGTAAAATCAGACATCTACGCATTCTGGAGAGGGAAAGTACTTGAGCAGAAGAGACAGTCAAGCCCTTATCCTCCACAGAGCAAAWGATACGGAGGAATCAGGAATCTCCTTGCTCCTTTTCTGAGTATATTGTTTGGCAGTGTAAGCTTGGGAGGGATCCTTCCTAAGGACCTTTTGGCTGCTATTTTGCACTGTGCTGGACTTCTCCTGCCAAGTATATTGCATGAACGGGAAGTGCCAAGCTGCTCATTCTCTACTGCCATATGTCATGGCTAATAAAAGTTGTGGCCTTGATTGTTTGCCAAATCTAAGTGTGTGCATGGATCGAGTCCTATCACTCTGCTTATCCAAAGCACAAGAGGAGAGGACATGGTCAGGACGATTTCTTGAGCACAGGAAAAATTAAGCCACATTCCTCRCTGAACCACCAGCAGGATTCTTTACATGTTTTACCCCTGACTTTAAAAGTGGTACATGGATTCAATGATCCCAGAACAGTAGCTCCTACAAAATGACTCATAGATTGAGAAAAACATTGCATAAACTTTACCACTGCAACTCTTACCATTTTGGGCAGCAGCTGTTACTTACCATTTTCAACATTTGCCAGTCGATGCAGAAGTGGTAACCACACTAGACACTGTGGCGGGGGATCAGACATGAGAGTATCCAAGAAAGTGTTTAATGTGACCTTTTTCTGCTCAAATAAGCAAACAAACACACAAAAATTAGTAATCAGACAAATCAAAATTTTAGCTTGTTCTTCAAAAAAAAAAAAGATTTACTAAAAAGCACAGTTGATATTGCCAAAGACCTTACATACAATTTTTAATGTATATTAACGATAACTAGCAGTCCTTGTCATGAGGCTGGGATAGTGACAATTAGCTTTCATTTGCTTCAAAATTCTCTTCTAAAGTCATTACTTAAAGATCCTTTGTGAATAATAATCACATTCATTTTTTCAAGATCTTAAATATTTTGAGTACTAAAGAACAAATATATGTGCATATAGGTATTACTATATATTGCCAGTTTTCAAATGAAAAGCTCTACAAGCAATGACTGATACTATTCCAACAAAGAAAATGGAAGAAAATAATGATCAGGCAGTATAACTTCAGAAACTATGTAGGGCTTGGACAGACCATCACAGGAGAATGAGTTGGTGYGATTTAAGCAACTACAACTTTTCTGTTGAGCCAGTAAATGGTCACGGGTGAGCCCTAACTATGGGTCGTTGCAAGCATCTGCATACACATAAAAGGGACTGAAACTGACTTGACTGTTTAGGATCCGTTGTACCCTTAAGCACTTAAAGGTCTGTACCCCATTGTCTTGAAAAGAGATTTCAGTTCTAAAATATCCCTGTTGATTTTAAAGGTGGAATCCAATTGCTTAGGTTTCTTAGATGTTAGGAAAAATACATCACAAATCTTAGTGCAGTTGTTTTATGAGACATATGTGATATTTCATCCTGCTATATCCACCATACATATTTGCTCCTTCCTATGTGATATGCTGGCTACATAGCATGTATTAAAATSCACAGTTACTGGTTGGTCAAGGATGGAGAGTCCTTAAGAAACCAGCGGCTGGAATTAAGGCATTATAAAAAATTGACTCCTGTTGAGAATGTCTACAGATATACTTTATAGACATGAATATTTAAGTAGCATGCTCACATCCAGAGAGATTGCTAAATTTTCATATCTGATTGCACAAGATGCTGCTTTAATTTGTTAAAGCAATGTGGTTACCCCACAAAAAAGAAAGAAAGAAATAGCAGCTATACAGAAACAGGAATCAGCTCCATGTTGTGGATTGTTCTTAAGGGCTGAGATTTACAGACAGAGTTTTACAGCATATATATACACAAATGCAGCCAAACACAAAGAAAATCAATGTTTTTATACATGGAGGGATCACTGGACAACATCTCACTTTGTAATAGTTTGAATAGGTTGAAATGTGGGAAGGAATTATYGGGTAATTGGGAAATATAGACAAATTTCTTAAGAAGAGACTCTTCAGAATAGTTGTAATGATCAGTGTTCTTGAATTTTAATGAACAGAAATAGCCAGAATATTAGCTTTTGTTCTCRCTGAAATACTATATTTTCCCACAAAACCTGCAGTATGAAATCCCAAACATGTAGTAGTACTATAGGAGTAATCAGAGCTGTACCAGTCTCACAAATCAACTTGTGTCAATGTMGAATCAGAATAGCTACCATCTGCCTCTCATACGAATGGTCTTTCCATCTTTGGAGAGTGGATAAACATTTCCCTAATAAGCATCCTACACTGTAAGGATCAGCTCACACAAAAGGATCTTTCTGGTGGCGATCTGCAGTGGATGTTTGGCATGGCTTTGCTGGTCCTTGTCATTCTGCAACGTCAGTGTTGTCTGCAGCAGAACTGAAAACTAAGGACAAAACGGCTAAACTAAAATTAGGAAAGGAAGGRTCATCCAATGTCCCATATTGTAAAGAGCAGCCTGAAGACTTCCCTGCTCTAACCAGCAATGGGGAGACAAGACAGCCCTTGCACAATGGATCAAGTATTATAATTTAAAACCTGATTCAYACTAAATAAAGCAACCGGACTTCTCCGACAGATATATGGCCAAACCCCATTGGTGGCCACTGATTTTATGGATTAGACAGAGCAGTGTCCCTTAAAAGGACACCAGCAGAGTAATTTCCATGTATTATAAAAGGCGTATTTTTCTCCTTCAGTTTTTTATCAGCTACCAAGAAAGTCGAAACTGAAAGCTGCTTTCTAAATATATGCTGCATGCAGATGGAGTCTGTGTTTGTGGAATAACACTTAGCCAAGTGGTAACAAAATGAAGTTAGTGTCTATCTTTTTAGACTGTGATAAAAAAAAAGAGAGAAAGAAAAAGTATTTTCTATTGTAGTAATATTTTTCAGTATGAAAGCAATATAATATCACATTCATTCTATCCATGAGGAAAAGTGGCGGCTGTAAAATTATTTTTCAAGCCCCAGATCTTTATTCTGAAACATTAAATCACTTGTTCTGGCATTTTGGTTCCATAAATTTGCTTATGAGGAAACAGTGTAGTTTCTACTTTGAACAATCATTACCTCTAACAGAGGTTTACAGAGAGAGGAAAAATACATGGTTTAATCAAATAAATCAGCACAATGGGAAACAACCAAATATTTCTGCAAATAGAACGCAAATTGAGAGAGACTTGACAGGCTGAGCACAAAATCATTCACAGAATATTTTTTTTCCCTGAAAATTGAGGAATCTACATACTACAGGACTGAAAGTCATTTGATAGGCAAAAGTGATCCACACTGAGAGCAAACAAAAGGGATAACTGAGCAACCCACTCACTCTCCCCTTCTCTCCGTGGGGAGACACTGACTAGACCCAGCCTGATTCAAATGCACTGAAACACTATGCTAGAAAAAGCGATTCACAGACAGGCGTGAGAGGTCTCGTGTACACAGCAGGGTGTGAGTATTCAGTCAGCATGTGTATGAGCAAATGTTCTGTTCTAGTGAGGGCACGRTCTAAGTTTGGAAGCCCATACACAAGTTTTTCCATGAATAACCACAGTATCAATAATCCATTCAAATATTATTAAAAATCATGTACTCAGAAATGTGTGATATTTGTTTCTATTTTATCTAACCAAAAGAACTCCACTGGAATACTTGAATTTCATGAATGCTTAGAACAACATAGGAGGTGTCAAACTTATGCCAAGGTATCCATTTTTGATAATGTCAGGCACGATATATAAGACTGAATGACCTCTCGTGTGACTAAGACTCTGGGCATCACTTAYCACAGTGTCATAGGGGGATGGTTTTTAGTCTCATTTGAAAACTCTGGTTTATGCCTGATGGAACACGTTATGAGAATTAAATTATGTGAATGTAAGTGAAATAGTAGTCTAGATTTACACAACTTCTTGGCTGCCTACAGATGGAAACTGGTTTCTTTGTAAATATGCTCTGTATCTACACCAGTCAGAAACCTAGCTCTAATTAGCTTTAAATGGAGACTGTGAACCAAGGCATCTCGTGCTTGCTTGGGAAGTACTTGTTTAAGTCTTCAAGCTTCATATATCTGGTTTGCTGTCATTTAGAGGAAAGGTCAAGGAAAGTGCCCTTTCTGATGGCTGTCTAGATAGAAAGTGAAGCCTGAATGACACGTTTCATGAAAAAAGGAGAAACTGCTTTCTTATTTTTCAGAATACAATGTCTAATGTTCAAGGCCCAAACACTCTGCTGCCAAGCAAAAGTACTGTTTTATTATTTCAACATGAAACGACCAAAAGTCATTTCACTACATAAATTCCTATACATAACATGAAGTCATGGCTTAAATCTGCCTCTGCAGAACAAGATTATCTTCAAATATGCCAGTACTACAATGAAAAATTATTTGGGAAATGATTGCTTTGCCTACCAATCCTCATTTTCAGCAAAGAGTTAAGAGAGAATTTTCTATTCATTGCCAAACTTCCTCTGTGTGTAGCCTCTCATTTGAAAAATGTAGTTTCAATTTTGGTGAAAGTTGAGCTTAATATGGCAAAGTTAAAGCCTCATTTGTGCTTGCAAGGACAAATATTTGCAGGAAGGATTGCATGCCCTGGGGCGTTCCCATCACCTGAAGGTAAGAATAAAACATAGGTGTTGAAATTAGGAGGACAGTTTCCTCAGGCTCTTTAACTTAGCAGCAGTTAAGCTGGGTTCCTGTTTTGAATCTTTTTTCTAGTTAAGTCCCTCTCTTCCAAATATTTACATGGGGAATCTCCTTGTCACCCACCCACGCATCTCCTGGGTGAACATGCATGGATGYGTAAGCAAGGAAGAGTCACAGTTTGCTCAGAGGTGTGACTGACAGACACTAAGATGTTTGCTCTCTCTTTACCTGTTGGGAGAAACAGGATTTTGCTGACTGCTCAGTATAGCCAAATGAAGGCCCTTCGAAAACAGCAGTGGGCAGCTTGAGAACCTCCCGCAGAAACATGTCATATTTGCCATAAACCATCACTCCGCTGGAGTCTGAAATCATTGAGAAAATATCTGAGGGGAAAAAAAAGAAAAGGAGAAGGCTACTTCAGTTCAAGCTATAGGTTTGCTCTTAAATTCAGTAATATTGACTTGAACCAAAGGCAATAAACAATTTCTGCTTATGGAAACACTCAGCACTTCTGTACCTTTAATTCAACCCTGTTTAACAGAAACCTTTGTTTCTTTGGGAACTAGAAACATCCTGTGAAATGAGAAGCCATTCTGCAGAATGCATGGAATTAATTTGTGCCCTAGGATGAGAATTATAAATAGTGCAGAATAATATTGCACTTTTAAGTGTGAAGTGAGAGATAATTTTTTTTAAAAAAATAGAAGTAATTGCCAAATGATGCTTCATGAGGCTGAATACCTCAGGCACCTGACTGCATCCTGAATCATCCCAAAGAATCAATGTTTCACCATTTAGAGCTAGAATATATGTGGCTAATRTTCAAAACTACAAAATCTGTTGTGAAGCTCAGTCAAACAACCAGCTGAACTTACTTAGAGGAGTAGCTAACTCAAATCTCAAAGCCAGATATGAAACTATAAGTTACTATAATTCCATTTTCTTACCCATACTGTTTTCTCTTCAAGTATAACAATGATTAGCAGGTAAATATACCCCCCAGAAGACTTACATCTTAATTTGTCCATGATCTTTCCTCCACAAAGAGTCGCCAAGGCCATTTTGACAGCAAAAACGGAAATTTTACCATGTCCTTCCCTGTTCAACAGTAGAAAGYAGTCATCTTTTGCAAAAGAGACAAAATTACATTTAACGTGTATATCATTGACATGACATGTTGTAATGCACACTATATGGAGATCCACACATGAGGATATAAGACCTTCAAAATGAGTTTCTTTTGTGGGAACATACAGCCCATGTCACCATYGCAACTGCCCTAACCTAAGTGTACTGTGTATCTTCTGTCCCTAGAGTAAATGAAAAAATTTCTCTAGGGCAAACAATGAGGAAAAGCTCAGCAGGATTGCACGATTGCACATGCTGGCTATTGTATCCCCTAATAAGTCCTATTAATTGACTTTCAAATGGTATGCATGATTTCTGTGAACTTGTTGCAAGAATTTTGTTGAAAAGTGGGAAATGAATCTGCATCCAGAAAGAACAAAAGGTGTTTGGTCGAACTCTGGCTATGACGGGCCTCTCCCTCTGGCTTGCATGTCTGCTATTTTCAACTGAAAAAAAATAACATTCAACTGAAAAAAAATAACATTCTGAAAAAAAAAAAGTTCAACCTGAAATAAGTAGCATTATTCAACTTCAGATACACACTAGATATACATTTTTTTTTTTTCCCTCACAGAAGCATCAGACCAAATGTTGCACTCCTAGGACACTCTGTTATCTTTAACACATTGTTGAGCTCTTCATTCAGGGGGCTACGCATGCAATGGCAAAACATCATCGCTCCTCTTGCCATCTCCTCCCATCCTCCCTCCATAGCCCTGATGGACCCAGTGATTATTTGCCACTACAGAAATCCTGCTATATTCTAGCAGCGTGAATAAAATACTCCATCACACGGTGCAAGGCACTCCCGACTCCTAGGAGACCTACACCCTTGGCTTAGGCAAATTACAGTGTCCACAGGAATGGCAGAATGAAAATACTATAATGGTCAGTCCTTCTCAGAAGGTGAAAAAGAACATACTGTCTAAGGTCTTCTTTTTAATATTCTACTTTTTTGGCATCCAAATGTTGAAATATGTGTATGTGGGTCTTTTTTTTTTTTTGAGTTTTTAGAATTTTCCTACAAGTCAGTCAGAGTCAACAGTTGCACTGGAGCAATGTTTATTTATCTTTCAAATTCAGCATTATTTAATGGCTTTGTGTATGTCCATTTGATGATACCATAGAGGACACATTGCCACCATGCTTTTAAAAAACACGTCGTCAGCCAGTATGTGCCAGCTTAACCCAATGGCAASCACCTCTCCTTTTAGATTCTGCTGCTAGGGCTAATAATGGGACCAGATGATGAGATTTTGTGTCATTGTAAAGAAGTGGAGTTTCTGTGACCTTCAGGCTCTATTCTAACATTATATTTATACAAGATTTCCTATTAAAATAGATACAGTTATGTATTGCACAAGATTCTGTAGCTGCATCAGCACCAGCAACAATATATGGAAATTTAYCTCTCTATCAATATTTATGAAATTACTCTGTTGCTCATCACTTGTTATTTTAATGAAGAAAATGGCATCTGATCAAGACTAAAAGATAACTGATTCTGGGAAGACCCAAAGCCTTTGACTGCACCGCTCTGCTGATCCCAAAGCAGGCTAACGCAGTAGCATACACAGCAGAGAAGAACTGTATATTCATTGGGGTGTATTAAAGCATGCTACATGCTTCACTGCTACAGTTGCTCTAAGTCGCTCAGACTTTACAAAATGAGTCCGTTCCCTAAGCTTGGCTAGCTAATAGTGCTTACAATGCAGGGGACTGGATTTAGCTCCAGCTCAGTGTAGCACAGGCTTCTACACATTAATTCTGAATATTTTTATATGCATTTAAAAATCTGGGGKTTTTTTTTGGTCAGAAAATCGACTACAGATGCAGACAAAAATTAATAAATTCAGTATTTAAGAAATATCTATTATTTTTCCTACGTTCTTCAATGCTGGGCTTCGTGTGCATTTTCTGTTTCATTACTTCCTAAGACTAAGATCACAATATAAATACCTCTGAATCTATTCCAGTCTCTTATACTTCCGTTCTTCACTGGCTAGATTCTCATTTGTGCAAACTGGCACTTAGCAGTGCTGCAGCTACGACTGAGAATTGGGTCTTTTTGTGTTTTTTTAGTGCATGATAACCTTTAGATCTTTGGGAAATTTGCTGCACTCAGTGTATATCATGAGGTTTTTAACCTGCTTTTAAAAGAGTTACTAGTGTTCAGAAAAATAAATGCTCAGTGGAAGCAATTGCATTATTAAGAAGCAATGACAGAACTGGATGAAGAAATTACGTCCATATGGAAGTGCTTCAGATTTAAGTATTTTTCCCAGTAGGTTTAGGTACCTTTACTAACAAGGTAAACTCACCTTCAGCTTTCCACCCCAGAGCCATTGCTTTTTCCCACATTCAAACAGTTATGGAACAGAGAAATAGAAATAGTGAAGATTTAATTTATTTCTTCAATCTGTCATTTTGATTTGGTTATTTTTGASACTCTATTCTGTATCAGTCATTTGTATTCATAAAATCATCACTAAAGAGAGCATTCAWTTTGCCCCCTGAAAAATATGTGCACGTGTGTTTGTGTGCATACATATACACACATGCATGTATAAACATATATGACTGATGAGTAGTCAGAATCCTGGGACCTAAGACTTTCTAATATCACTTGGATCCAGAAATGCCCTAAGCTACTGCTAAGCACTACAGATCTCCTTGACTGGCAGTACTTGGGGTGCTTTACTGAAGTAAGTGCTGAAGTAGGGACATAAAGGCAGGTGCTGAGGCAGCGKCTGACAGCAGCACGCAGCTCCCTATTGAACTCAGTGCTCCCTGAGTGAAGCTCTACGCTGGCTAATGCAAAGAGATATAAATTTTACTAGTGGGAATAGATGAGGAAGGAAAGGATTTGGGTTTTATATAGCACCTCTCACACTGAAGTTACCTTCAGATCCCTACAGAAAAGCACTAGATGCATTAATGATAGCAAAGGGCAGTCTTGGCAGTTGATAGGCACTTAGCAGCATCATGGGACAGAGTACTTAGAAAAGAGAATGGCAGCAGGAGCACTAAGGTTATCTCCTGCTGCATGGGACAAAAAGGAAAAAAAAGGGCAAAAAATGATATATGCTTTTAGACACTGCACCAGAGTAGATAGTTTCCTGTTTAATACACTTATAGGCATACACTGCCTATAGAGAGGGACAATCTTTCTCCAGAGCTAGGAAACTCTATAGGCTGTCTGACAGAATCCATAGACTAGTTAAGATTAAATCCTTAAATTTAGGGGTTAGATATGTAGCCTTTTAGTCCAGCAGTAAGAGTGATACCAAATAACACCGGCACTTGTAGAGATTTCCAGCAATACACATGTTGAGACTGCTCTGAGTGAAAACATGGTGGGGCCTTTAAACTTTATAATTTAAAGAGGTAACACCATGTCTTTACAAGCAGCTAACTCAGCCTGTTAAATGGGCACCAAGAAAATATATTTTTTCTCATTAACTAGGCATGAAGTATAAAGTTCTCCTTGGTGCTCTTCTAGCTTTTAAGTTATGTTATATTTTCCAAAGGTGACAGAATTTCTTTTGTTACTTGTGGGACTCCTACCACCCACCTTAATCAAGGCAGGGAATTGTCAGAACCTCTAATTAAAAGAAATCCCTTTTTTTTTTTTTTTGTAACAAAGGGGTTTCAGTATTGATAAAGCAAATTTCTTAAATTTACTTTTTGCAGGACTTCTTTGTTAAAGGCCAGCTGGGCTGTAACACGTCCAACAAACAGCAAAGGTGGAGAAGAGGGAATTACACGTTCCACTGCTTCAAATAGACAAACAAAAAGGTCACTTCCAAGACAGGTATTCAACATATTCCTAAAGCTGGGATGAATTTTCAGGACATTGATCAAGCTGGTCCATATGCCATGGCACTGCACTGTGACTCCTCACAAGTTTTACTAGCCAGGCACCAGCTCTTGAGCCTCCAAGGCCCAGGGCAACATTCCTTGACAGCGGGCATAGAAACCAGCCAGGGTTTCGGTGGGCTAGACATGGAAGGTGCTTTGCTAAAAGCTTGGAGGATCTTCAGTCTGTTACTAACAGACAGAGTGCTAGAACAGCCACTCAGGGCCATATCCGTTAACAGGAGCTTCAGAAATGAGAGAGTGGTAGGCTTATTAAAGTTCAAATCAGAGATTAACTTGTCCCTGGTAGTCCTTTCATATAAGAATATCTAAGTCCAAAAACCCCCCTGTTTCTGTTACCTCGTTTGTATTTCCAATGAGCCATAAGAAATACCAATGTTTGGGGTAACTTCCTGTGGTAGAGCAGAAGCAGGTATTGCTCTGCATGGCCACAAATGTGAAAAGAAGTCTGTGATCACTTCAAACAGCCTTCTCTTTTATACTGAGGAGCTATCATGCTCTTTTGGCCTCAGAAGGCTAGGTTTCTTTGTTATTATTATTATTTTGAATTTTGTCGTTGTCTGGTTGAATTTATAGAATCAAATATGATGATATTAACATTYAATAGTAATAGAAAAAATAATTTTTCAGTAACATCCCAGAGGCCTTGGACAACATATTTTGAGAGGTCAACCATTTGCTGAAAACATAAGGTTAAAAAAAAAAGAGGTAATGGGATTATTTTAGGAGCAAATATTGACACTTTTGTGCTCTTTTTTTATCAAAAAAGAGCACAGGCAATTTTACAGAAACTGCCCAATTTCTCTAAATGAGGGAGTGAAAATGAAAAAAAAGACTTCAGCTCCTTGCTTCCACGCATGCTTCCCCCACGTGCAATATCTGCTTCTCTGTGACCTTGGGAACGCAAGAGAAGACCTTGCTGCTCCTCCACTGACTCGTAGCTTTCAGCAGAGAAGGACCTTCTCTCCTCCCTGCTGCGGGGGGCAGCAGGCAAGCAGGCACAAGGGAAGCAGAGATGTCAGGTAGAGCCAAGAGAGCTCCCACATTATCCCCTCTAGCAGGTAAGAGTCATCCTGCTCAGACACTGGGAAACCTGGACTAGCCGAGATTCGGGCTGCATGCTAAGTGAACGCCCGACCCAAAATGTAGATTATCTGGATCATACTAACGGCGGGACTCAGACTGCTGGAGAGTCAGACACTGATATGTCTATATTTGTGACAGGTGCCAACATCCCGTTATCATAAAGAGAGATCAAGTTCATCTCCACAAAGCCAGCCACGAAGACAAGCTCTGTTGGTGAGATGAATCGCTCCGTGGGCTCAACAGACTGTATCAAGTAAGTTTTCTTAGACTCTAAAGAGAATAAAGGCACAGCTTTCACAGAAGCACTTGAACACAGATATCTTAGACTGGACCTAAATCTCAACCCAGCTGAATCCCAACTCGACTGCTCTCGTGCGCCTAGAGCAGTGGGGGATACGCACGCCGTTCCTGCCACGGTTCAGACAGCAAGGCGGAGAGCCGCTTCCCRGGGACCCCTAGGGTCTCCCTGTCCTCCTGGGAGGCGCCTGCTGTGCTCCCAGCTCAGAGGCAGCGCGTCGGGAGGAGGAGCTGCCCGCAGAACCGAGCGGGAGTCGCGTTCTCCACCCGCGGCGGTTCTGATGAGAGCCCAGAAATAGGTCACAAGCYGCAGCGCGTTTGATGTTTGCAGGAAAGCACAGCCGTGCCCTTTTAACGGCATTCACGGTTCCAGCACACAGGGGGAAAACCCTTCCCTCCATCTTGCTGTACGCAGCCTTGACGTCTAGCTGACATTTTCACCCCCATTACAGCGAGCCACGAAGCAAGCATGTGATCACAGATCCTGCCGGGGGTCACGGGTCCTCCCCCATGCCCSTGCATTGGGAAGCACCCTGTTTACAGCATGTACCACTGCAGGCGCCCAGGCACATCCCTTGATGTCCCTCCACAGCTGCATGAATTAAAGCGCCCGTTCCCTGTTTCACGGCCCGTGAGGTTTCACTGACGGCTCCGGTTTTGCAAATGGCTGACGGAGGGGCTGCAGGGAGGGGGGCTGCAGGGAGGGRGGCTGCAGGKAGGGRGGCTSCAGGGAGGGGGGCTGCAGGGAGGGAGGCCGCCCGCGCAGCTCCGGCCTCCGCAGCCGCTCCTGTGGAACCGCTGCCTTTCCGCCCACCCGTTGCCATGGTGACCAGAGGCCTGGGCGAGCTGGCTCCGGAAGGTGCCCGACACCAGGCGAGCGGTCCGTGGAGGGAGGGGATGGGATGGGAAGGAGGCACACGGGTGGAAGGGAAGGATCCGGATTTTAATGCCATTACTAAGGCCAGTGTTCTCAGCTGGTGAGTTTTCAAATTGCCCACCATAAAAAGGCAATAGGTAACAGGTAAYAGACTTAACTGCTGCTCTCAATGATCGGGTTTAGCAGGTATCAAGTGCTGGCTGAGGCCCTTGTGTTCACTAACACTAAGGTGTATACACAGCATCCTGGGGAGGTAATTAGCTTGCCCCCTCCTGAACTCCTCCTTTTGTAATGCAGGTCCCATGCAGTAATACCCAAMGTGAATTTCACTGCCAGCTCCTGATCTTTACCCTCTTTCTGCTGTGGACTCAAAACCATGCTGCTTGTGTTTTATATTTTCATTTTTTTCTGGCATGAGGCAGGAAAAAAACTGCTACAACTGCCAGAACCTGAAGAAGAGAAAGTTGTCTCAAGATAGCGAGTTGTCAAGACATGCCACTGCCTCATGTCGCACCACCAATGCAGTGGTGTGAGTCCCTGGTTTGTCAATGAGCAGATTAGGAGCAAATTTGTGTCTATAGATAATTGTTCTTCAGTAACACCCAGAACAAGTCTGAGTAACTGGAGGACAAAAGAGTTGGTCTGACTTTGGCTCAACAGAAGTGAAAATGGAGTTCCTTAATTTTAACTTCTGTCAGAATACTGAGCTCCACATCGAGCGAAACCCTTTCAGCAGTCGGGAAAGGAAGGAAGGCCACAAACTTACGGATCGAAGGCTGCTAGCAAGAAGTTGAGCAGCAAGCTGATAGATTGCTCCACGTTGATCTGGTGGGTAGTCGGCATCCGTTTGTTGAGCTGGTAGAAGATAGTTGAAATCACAGCTTCGAGGCGAGCCACGTTGAGCTCTATGTTGGGGTCCAGGTTGTTGAGGGCATTTTCTCGCAGTGCTTCAATCACATTCCAGATGTCCACCAGGTGTACTAGGGGACAGCACACAAAGAGCCGTCAGCGACGCACACTGCTGAAAGCATCTGAGAAAAAKGAACCGTGTCCTATAATAACGCCTCCTGTGCTTGAGAAATGCTTAAAAGAACAAAAGATTTTCCATCGCTGTGATCTAAACTCAGAGAGAGGTGAGAAAAAGAGCAAAGAAAACTCAAATATGTTAACAAGCAACAAACAAATTGATACTCTGAGTTGCAATGAGTACAGTTTCAGTTCAGGAAACCACTCCTCAGTGTCTAAGTAAAGTAAAAGCTAAGTAAATTAAGTTATATATACATATATATCGTCTTTTTACTTTGTCTACAATTTTTCCTTATGTTTGGTTTATTTTATATCTGTCTTAGCAAAAAAAAAAACAAAAACCTCTAATGCCCTGCTACCACAGGTGTAGGCTGCAGTGTGCATGGATGAAGATACAGAACGTAGGTGACCAGCAACAGAAGCAGCAACTGCTTTGGACACAACATGGAGCTTACTCTCCATTAGAAAATAACTGGGGGACAAAAGTCTGTAAGATACAGTTTCACAGTAACACCTAATTGTTTCTATGGCCTCTATATTAAAAGGAGCTTTTACATGGGATCTTGTACGCTGTCAGGAGGATATCTTGGCGTATTCTCCTGAATTAAGCCAGTTAGGTGGTGCATACAACCTCTGAACTCTTCCTTTCTTTCAGTCTAGAGGAAGGGCATCTTTTCAGCAAAAATTCCGGTGTACACCTCAGAGACTTTTAATGCTGCCTTTCCTGTTCCCATTCATCCAAGTGTTATTCATGTCACATTGTCTCTAAGGTAATCTGGGTAAAYGGGAAATGAACAGTCCGAGAGAAGAGAGCATATCCATGATAACTGACTCTGAGGGGGCTTCCCCACATAGCAGTGAATAAGTTCAAAGGAACAAATTAGGTAGGGAAGAAGAGAAGTCACCAGAAACCACATCATTGTGTGGTCTTGGAGAAATGAAATATGGAGTTATATGCCAAAGATGCAACAACAGGCCTGGAGTATGTGCACATATTTTGTGGTCTTATTAAGAGGGGAGATGTAAACAGAAGGCAGGAGGCTACGCATGGTGTTTCAGTCCAGTCCTAGCTGTCACTGGCTCTGAGGATGGTCTTTCTGGTAATTCAGACTAAGCAGAACAAGGAGCAGGTGCTCCAMCAGTGCACCAGCAGTCTGACCAGGCTGCTCTCTGGGTGTTGGAGTATGTGTGCAGATGGTCAAACGTGACCTGTAGCTACAATCAAAAGACAACAACAGCAGAAATCACAAGGCATTACAGACAGCAAAAAGGAAGAAGGAAGAAATATATATGCAGATGGCTAACCTTGACTTGAGGCTAAACTTAATAGCGACCTTAGAAAAAGCATCAGTGGGGAACTATCTTAATGGAATTGCTAACCAAGGCAGAAATTACCAGGGCAACAATATCACAAATGCCAAATAAGGATGTAAAATCATCAAAATTGAGGCCAGTGGGAAAAAAATACACAGAGACAAGTTGTTTGTATGGTAGTGGATGAGGCGTGGTAAAGGGAAAAAACATGAGAGGGAAAAAGGGAAGATAAAGGACAACAACTGAGGTCATTAGGGCTGTCTGGGGGTACCTCACAAAAAGCTCTGAATGTGAGCAGCACAGAGGAACAAAAGAACAGGGCTGTTCTTACCATACCTTTGTCTGATTTACTCCTGCAGTCAGTGCAATAGCAAAGTTTTCCCTAGCATTGACAAAGGAACGTCTAAGGAGGATGAACCATCATTTGGATGCCCTAAGTGACAATGTCACACAACAATTTCACTTTAATAACTATGTCATAGCAATAAAACACACCTGAATCACAGAACATGGAGGAAAATAACTGGCATAAGTAGTGAGTATGAGGTGTGGCTTGGTGCTTTTATTCTTGATATGCACTGATTTTAAGTGACTGATTTTCATGTGTTTCTTCTTTTCCTACTAATATTTGATTTTTCAGAGAATATTTATATTCAGAATTAGTTTTGATATTGGTCCTCAGAAAGGAGATTCCCAGAGGCTAGCAGAGGTGGCTAATAATATCTGTACACTACCACATTTCAGGAAAAAAATATTGGTTGTGGTGTTAACTTTAACCTGATGGCCTCGCAGGCTATTCTGATATTCATTGATATACCACAAAGACAGGGCAATTATATTGCAGTGCAATTATATTGCAGTGACTGTCCCTCACCCACCATAAAACATTAGTCTAAAGGAACTGCTGTGCATTTGCACTATAAATAAATTCAGTTTTTTTTTTTCCAGAAACACTTTGGTTCCACTCTAAGCTAAATAAACAACCATTCCACTGCACAATTTCCTTTCACATTTTACTCATGAATTTCAAACCTCTTTACAAAGGCTGGAAAATAATACTCTATGCACACAGAAAAATAAAAGGTGGACACACGTCAGGCTTTTCCACATGCTCTCCTGATTTTGAATATATTTATTTAAAGGACTAGGTTGAAATCACAGGGACAGTTTATTGCACTGTTGTATGGAGAACTCAACTCTTCGGGCCTTATTCAAGGCCCAAAGGTCAAAACTCAAGGTCCAAAACTATCTTCACCTAAACTTGAGTTCCAAAAATTAGGTATCTAGTGTCACGTGGTGCCCAAGCTTCTCCTAACATCAGTCAAAGAAAAGGGCATCTCCCATCAGTTGTTTGGAGCAGGTGGGATGAGTGGTTCCTCTGAGGCACCACTATGATTTTTTGGCCACTGAGAAAGCCTGTAAGTAAAATTAAACAAAATGAATCCCCCTCCCTGTTCCTTAAACACTAAGAAAAGCTGTTGGTTTTTTTAATGTTCTCACTGCTACACAGCCTAGAATAATTTAGGTTTTGTATGAAATATGAATGATAAATATTTTGATCTGTAAGAAGAGCTATCAGATCATATCATAGTCACAGAACTCCTGTTCCAAATGGCCTGGTCTCACACAGTAGGGCACTTGTACTGCCCTAGTGACCACTCAGAATCTGATTTTTTTGAAGTTTACTTACATAATAAGGAGACTTCTACATACTGCATCATGTTGCAAAGCCAACCTACCTACCATTATTTATTTAGCCAATCTGGAAATTACCTTAATCTTGCTACAGATGGCAGTTCATCATACTTTGTTTGCCCATGCAATACAATAAATCCTGAATCTAATTTCTATGATGGCTGCAAGATTTTGCAGTACAACTCACTTACAGATGCAAAACAACATTCTTACTCCTAAAATCTGCATAAATTCCTTCAATAAAATCAAACTTTATAAATTTATTCATTTTTTATTGCTGTGGCTTTTACTGCTTTTGTTGCCTTAGCCACATCTGCCTCTGAAAAGGGAGTTACTTCTCAGTATGAAAAAGATGCCTCTTCTGAAACGGATCTCTTAAACTGTAGAAATCTGGGAACTGGTTTTCAGTGTCACAGGATGATTGGGAGCTGCGCGTCAGAAAAGCTGCGTCTATCGAGCATCTGTGCACAAAACTATTCAAAATTACATAGCTCAGCCAGTCTTTGAGGATGCTTCAGAAAGGCCTCACACTCCTTAAATAGCATCGCTATCCAGCTATAGATATCCCTCATTTGCCTGCTGTTCAAAAAACAAAAAAGGAGAAGACTTCCACAGTTAACTGCTAAGACGTGCATTTTCCCTTAGATTATCTGTTATGTGGTTTTTAAAGCCATGGCTAACATAAACATCTGCATTAGTAGATCTTCTAGGACAAAAACTATCTGCTAAGTAAACTTTTGTGAGATTAAATAATACTTAAACACTTTTACAGAGAGTTTCATATTTGAGTACGTTCTGTTACAGATAGTGATCAGGGAGTAGAAGCAAAATTCAGTATCCAGACCCAAGTGGGCGACACACACGAACAGCATTACCCATGGCTGCCACCCCAGCAATCATCAGTAACAAATGCCCACTTGAGGATATGCTGAATGAATCTCAGAGGAATAAAATTGCTATCCAAAAGTACAGCCCAAATGATTTTGTTTCCCATAAGTGATCCCCTTCACCTGTCTAAACAATATTTGGAGAGCGATTCTTGCCAGCACACTGCAGATTAGTCTGGCTCTCTAGTACCCAGGTGTGCATGGCAGAATGCTGACTCAGCGGGAAAGGACTTTTTGGTTTCTTGCAGACTATTAAAGTTTTGAGACACCTCTCAGATATTACATCTGATCCTTCTGTCCTCACCTATGTTTAGAACATCCTTCACTATTCCTATTAAGGGCTCACATTATTATTAAGATACTATTTTAGTATTACAGTCAAACAGAAATCAGAAGCTACACTACAGATTTCTATCACCTTACATTTCTGCCAACAGGTTAATTTGCAGTGGTGCTCTCTCCAACAACAGAAAGATATGTTGTTTACTAAAAAGATATATGTCAATTGATATATATGACATATCAAAAAAAATCCAATTCATTTTGATCTTCCTTCTTGAAGCTTTTGTTAGTCTTGTCATTAACAGAAAATCAACATAGTTTTAATTTATTGGCTACTTGTAACTAGTAATTTTCTGCTTTGTAAACAAGGGTATCTTAATGGCCAAAATGTTAGGGGACAGATGGACCAACTGCATTTTCTTTCAACTCAAGGATGAGAAACTGAAATTTATTTACACAGCAAAACTGCTGTCTTCTCTACATCATGCAGCTCTTTAGAATTACCAAAGGGCTATGAGATACAGATAATCTTTCACACATCGGTCATGTCAAAGGAGGCAGATTACCTGAAAAATCAATTGTCAAGGAATTACATTGCCCTAAGCAAGCATTAAAAAAAGAAGTATACTGGAAGTTTATCTTCTAAGCAGTAAAAAAAAAAGAAGATAAAAAAGTTTGTACACTTAGGTTTTCCCAGCATTAAATTGACTTACTTATCGTAAAATCCCGATCACTTCTATTGCATGTTTTGTAGTTCACCTGAATTATGAGCTCTACAATGTTATATTTCTATTTATTGCTACATGAACATAGAAGGGGAAGCTACATGTAATCAGGGAAAGTGACTCCACTAGGGCACAACTACATCTAAATTAAACTTGCCCAATGGAGTATATCAAAATTTCTCCTTGATAGATATTTGCTTCTTAGTCAATAGAGGGAAAAAAAGTATTAATTTCCATTGTTTCCAAAATCTAATCCAAATTCAAGTTGCAGATCAACAAAGCTCTTACGGGCATGTCCGAGCTGAACCACGCTCGTGCTCTCATTAGAAATCGGTGTGACTCGAGTGTGTGTCAGGTAYTTCACGTGGCTTTCACGTAAATGAAAGATTTATGCTTCTTATCTAGCAACCCTAAAAATATTACAAAATACATTAGATGATTCTTTTTTTTTTATTATACTCTATGAACCCATCACAAATGAGGCTGTTGGAGCCATTTATCGTAGAATTAACCGAAGCCTGAGGGGCTCTGTGTGGGTGGCAGTGGAGGCCACCAGCCCCGCTGGCGAGCAGCACTGATGCTGCTCATCAGGCCCTAGCAYGGGGCTGGGCATGCAGTTGTCACCTACGTGTCACCCAGGAGCTGGGAAAGYGCTTCCTTTTTTACAGGGAAACACTCCAACCCCACCAAATCTAGATCTCTTAACGTTAAAATGTTATGGAAGAGACAAGTCAGTTAAAACACTGCGTTGGTGCTAAGAAGCCACGTGATAAGGAATCACGTATCAAATACGTGTTTTAACATTCAAACACATCTCCACACACAAGTGAAAGACCACTGTATTAATAGTGGACTTGGAGATCCATATACTTTATATAACCAGAAACGGATTAAATTCTCACAAGACAGACAACAGCATTCCTAGACTATGCATTTCTATTATTCTTGATATCCAGTTGTAATGTTATTTTCACGAGAAAGGTTTTCTACAAGGCACTGTGAGATCATGCCCATATGTTACTGAATGTAGCTTTGATTGAATGAAGCTTTGTGCAAGCTTTAAAATAACAAAGCATGAGACTTTATAAGGACGTAAGGTAAAAAACTCGGCCTGTAAATRCATATGATTTGCAACAGCTTTCTCATTTCCCTTAAAACAAGGTCACTTGACTTGTATTTGAGGGCATATTTCAATCAGTAAGSCCACAGCCCTTCAAATTCTGTTATAATTCTGTGCTGTGTCACAGCAAACAATATATAAGGGAAGAGCTTTTGCACCTGCAGCAGGAGCTTTGAGGCAAGGTCCAGGTCCTCAGCTGCCCCCTCCRCAGTCCCTCTGGCCACAGACTGAATTATTTAGACTTTCAACATTTCCAGGCAAGGGAACATCCTCCAAAACCCCCCAGCCGCATCCCGGCACGCTCACTGAGGGGCCTAAACGAGGCGTTCRGGCATAGGGCGGATGCGGCCGCTGGAGGGCACTGCCGGGCGCCTTTAGCGCACGCACCGCGCGCAGCAGCGCCCAGCATGGAGCCAACTGCCCATGGGCGCAGCGGGCAGCGCGCCAGGCCGGGTCGGGCTGGGTTGGGCCGGGGCGGAGGGTGCGCGTTTCCAGCGCCGCCTCCGGAAAACAGCCCGAATACCCAACACGAGCTTGGCGATCTGGCGTGTCACTATCCTGTACAGAGCGTGACGCGGTGGGTAAATAAATGAAAACCTGAGAGCAGGAAAGGGCAGAATATTTTTGTGYTGAATATCTTTATCATGGTGATAGAGTCTCCTCCAGATTTACATGCTTTTTTCCTCACAAGCCGTATATCTAGCTACAATCACRCCCTTCTCTCTTAAACAACTTCATTTTTTTTCCTTAACAGGGTTAGTTTTTTTTCCTTTGATAYACTCACACCCAACCACTCTCTCCTTCAAAAATCTCTGTACCCCTAAAGGCCTGCATCTTGCCTTGCACTGTTACCAGCAAAAAGCAAGAGCAAGTTGAATACAGAGGTTGCCAAATCAGGTGATTTATGTTTTTCATTAATTCTGAAGTAATATGTGTTACCAACTCTACGGATATTGTCCCCAGTCTCACCGAAATGGCTGTTTTCTTTAAAGTCCCTAACGCTGGAAACCTGCAATGACAAAGGAATATTCAATTTAATACTTCTTCAYAGCAATTTCTTCTCTCATGGCTATGGGAATAAAAGCTGAGATTACTTTTCTGACCTTTAAGGTTCAGTCATATCACAAAGGTCAAAGAAAAAGAGCCAGCACCTACTATTCATTCATTATTCATCTGTTTGATGAACACCCTCCTCACTYCGTCTACTGTTTCTCACAGTTCGACTCATGTTTCTTTTTTT
Organism: Eudromia elegans; assembly: GCA_003342815.1. Lineage (NCBI taxonomy): Eukaryota > Metazoa > Chordata > Aves > Tinamiformes > Tinamidae > Eudromia > Eudromia elegans. The sequence goes on along the minus strand of PTEX01000127.1, from coordinate 1,282,689 downwards.
AATTCTTTAGTCTTTCTAATCATTTAGGATTGGCAAGACTGTAAACAGCAATACAACACACAGAATACTAATGAATTCTGATTTGCATATTTCCTTCTGTATGAAAGCTGTAATATTTTATATATAAGTGTATTCTTTTTTTTCCTATTACTTTATACTTCTTAGGTAATAAGGACCAAACCTGGCCTRTTACGTTTTCATGTGTTAACAATAATTAGAGAAATAGTTGAGCTAAACTTCACCCTTGGGTAAACTGCCTAGGGCCAGAACTGCCCTTTTCACCCTTGGGAGGGACACGAGACTCTCCAGAGCAGAGCCACGAGCTTCCCTCCGMTCTCCTGCCGAGTGCGGCTTCATCCAGTGCGTTTGCGGAACACTTTGATGCACTGGGACGAAAGGCCAACATCAGCCCCAGCTRCTGAGCGACCATTGCTGTGTTCTGGGACACTCTTGGGATGCACAGGAATTTGGTGAAAATGCATCTGGAAACACTATGGCAGACCAGACTCTAACCTTATTCAGTCTGCTGCTGAGATAGGCATTGGACGTGCTAATTACTGCCAGCRGTTTAAGCTTTTATAGGTATGTAAACACCTATTACCTTTTTGTTTGACAAAAAGCCTTTGGGGATTTGAGTCAAAATCAGCTCTGAGGTCAGGAGAAGTAAATCCTGGTACCCTGAGGATCCCCTGCTCTTAGCAAACTGGCTTGAGTCGACAATGTCTCGTTAGGACAAACTATACAGAATACTTGAATAAGATCTGGCTTTGTGTTCACGTGATCTTTCCACACTGCGATGTCCAACATTGGACATTCCTCATTTTCCAAGCAATGCGTCCCCCAGGAACCTTGCCATATCCCGGTGCCCGGGCCCAGCTAGCAGGGCTTTGGGACGAGGAAGCTACCGCAGAGGCTCCAGTTTCAGCAATTTATGGTGTCACACACTGAAACGCTGTGTCTCTTAGGGAGACAGGCATGAGAAACAGGCCCCGAGCAGGGGAAAGAACCAGCTGACACAAACAGAGCTCAACAATCAGCAACAATGAGCGAGGGAAGAAAAATGCTAAATAGAAAATGACACATAAATGGGGTCTAGGTGAAGTACCGTATATCTACGCTTTTTCTTGTGTGCCTCTAACATTGTTGCCAGGGCCCCTAGATGGAGTAAGAGTCTCGATATACATGTCCATTTATCTGTCATCCCTTACCTTACACACGCGACCCTTAAAGACATCCTGCAAATCCAAGATAAAATAAGAATTTCAAGGAACAGGCAAAATGTAGATTTTTCAACAGAGACAAAGTGAAATGTGGAAAATGAAACTAAGGGGAGATCAGCACCTTCACAAGAGCTGTAGTGTGATACTAGTGTCTGTCTCATTTATAAGGAATGGAGTTCAGCCTTCTCTAGCAATATATGCTGAGGGACTGGCTCATTCCTTTCCTCATGCCACTGTAAGGTCTATGAGGTCAACTGAGTTACTTTCAATTTCCTTTCTGCCAGGAAGGGATACGTCCATCTTTCCACGTACTGTGTGAAGCAAGGAAATGCTCACATAGAGCCTTCATTGAAATTAGCCACCCTGGACAGAGATGGGGTGTTTTACTGCTACCACTCTTCTGCGGCCAACACCACCATCAAAGGTATCATTCAGTTTGAATTTGGGCTAAAATGGCTTAATTCAGCACATGTAAAACTGCCTCACTAAAGGCACCGCATATCACAAAAACACCAGCCCAAGGAAGCTGAATATCCACCATGTAGCCTCCCAGAGTTAAATTAAGACCATCGTACAACACAGAGGACTCTGCGTTGTACTGTCCCTTCAAACTTACAGAAGTAGGAAATGATTTTCACGGCTCATGTCATCTGTTCTCATACTCTGTCCTTAGCATGCCAGGTATGCTGTACGAAAGCTGCAGCTAGACCTAGAGAAAATGATCCTAGCTGCTGCTGCTGTTTTTATTGGATGAAAATATGAGTGAATGGTGAAGCTCAAGCTCATCTCTGAATCCTCTGGGTAGTATGAGGTTGAATGGTGGCACCAGCGATGCACAAACTGACCTGAYGTAACACTGAAAGAAAAGGAACATGGAGTCAGAAGGAAAAAGACATTTGTGTAGAATTACTGAAGGGGGGAATTACAGTAAGAACGAGATGCAGCTCCACACACTGGCTCTTCTTCCRTGGAACATTTATTGTCTTCACCCAAAGCAGCGTGTAATTGCCGGGAGCCTCCCCTGCAGGCGGCCGGCCCCCTCGCTCTGCGCGCCCATGTGTGCGAGTGAGCGGAGAAGGAGGCTGTAAAGGAGCAAAGCGCAAGCAGGAAGGGCAGAGGCAGCTCGGAATGCCCACGGGCAGCCACGGAGGAGCTCGTGGCTCAGGCGCAGAGGATGCAGCTGCACGGGCTGACAGCACCAAACCTGGAATGGGGCAAAGGAACCTCAAGGGAGAAACCAAGACGAGCAGGCACGATGCACAAGGGACCTGAATGCAGGGATTGGGCAGAACACTGCAGCTTATATTCTCAGGAAAGCAAATTTCTGTTGGGACACCAAAATTGCTGCCTGCTGCCCAAAAAAAAGCWGGCAGAGCCTGAGCTCATCCTGCCCAAGCCCTTGGTGCTGTGAAGGGAGGCAGGGCCAGCTCAGGGAGGTAGAGCAAGGCCATGAGGCACAGGTTCTAATGTCCACCCCGAGGAAGATGTCTGCTACTTTTTCCCTATCTAACATAAATATGGTATCATATGGAGAAAAAGAGCATAGCACCTGGACCACACCAAACCCAAGGAAGGCAGGGAAGGTTCACAGTGAGAGAGGCTRTGCCCAAGGAGAAGGTGCTTGGAGGCAGGAGGAAACCGGGGGAGGAGAGAGCAGCCAGCAGTGGGAGAGCTGCAAGGACAGTGAGCAAGCGAACACCACGTCTGATGACACGGTGCTGAGGAAGAGCAGGGAAAAGATAACGGGGCATTGAGAAAGCAGCACAGCACTCCAGGGAAAAGCCGAGATGGAGAGAGGAGCAAACGCTCTCGCGCGGAGAAGCAGCAGCCCGAGGGAGATCTGGTCATCTGCTCGTGGCGGTGGCATCGGTCTGCCTGCGTGGCGGTGCACACCTGCATACGGACTGCCGTCGTTTAAAAGAGCTCCAGACCAAGGCTAATAACTGCTTCCACTCTTTCATTTGAAGTGCTTGTAGGGAAGACCAGGGAARATGGGACGTTCAGACTTTCCTGCTTGGCGTAAGCAAGCCAAGGCAGGTCAGGTGCAAAACTGCCTGCGTCGGCACAGACATGCGGAGGCACCAGCTGTAGGGCAGCCTCTCCCACCTGGGCCAGGGCAGCTGCTGAAGGGCAGAGTGGGCAGGGCTYGGGAGCAGGCGAGGAAAGAAGGATCCCCGTGTGCATCTAGGCGGGCCGAGCTGCACACGTAGCAGCGGGCAGAGCGCTGGTCTGCCCAGGACCTGCCTGCCTCTGATTTAGCCATTTCCTCTGTAAAGGACGAAATAATATTAGCTGGCAATTCTCTGCAACTCGGTTCTGAATGGGGGCCGCTGAGAATCACGGGAAGGCTTAAAAAATCAATCTCAAAGCGAATGAAAAACTGAGAGTTCGAGATACAGATCTTTAACTCTTTCCGACAATAAATTCTAATGAATTCTGACAAGGAATTCCAAATTCACTGACATTGACAGTACTGGGATTGATCTTGTATGAGACAGAACTACAGCGGTAACCTTTATAAGCAAATAGCTGAGGACATATGAGCTAGCACTGCCTCTTATACAGAGGCAGCCCCCTTTTTGCTGGCACTGAGGAGAGGCGGGRTAGGTAGAAGGGGTCTGCCCCGGAACACACCGAGCACACGGGTTATACACCAGCTGTCTAGCAGCTGCTGTGACCTGTAAAGCACATTAATAAGAGTTAAAGAGAAGAGAAAATTCAAATGCATTTAAGGGTTTAAATTCATTCAGGATTACACCATTCAGGATACTGTGCTGCAAGTGAATACTTATGGACTGGAATCCTTATGAAGGATGTGTCCGCAGGGAATATGCCAAATCAAGCCCTTTTGAACTTTTGATTAAATAATTGATGCATAATGCAGGATGTATAATATATGCATCCTTTTCCCAGAGTTGCCTGGAAACCCATATGGGATGGTGCTAGCAGGTCTGGTAAAGCATTTAATCTCTAAGTAGCTGGTAAAGACAAAGGAGTTTTTTTTTTTTTTTAAAAAAAAAGTTTTAAAAATCATTAAGTCCTGTTTCTTTCCACTATTCAAGTATTGCAGGATACCACAATTACCGATGCTCTTATAATACAGATTGCTTTTCTTTTTTTTCTTTTTTAAGCCTGCTCTATCGTGGACATGTGAATGACTGTGAACCTCAGCTTCCATTAAAAAAACCCACAAATGTTTCTAACTTCTATATTTTTATAATAATAATAATAAAAGTAATAAGAAGAATCAGAGAATATCCAAGAGAGTCAACAGAAAACAACAAAAATAAGAACAAGTAACACTGTCGTTTTCAAGTGCTGGGATTTTTAAGCAAGTCTCTTAGAAGTCTGATCACTGAGRAGTTTCAATGTAAGAATGTACTGATCAAAAATTCAAGAGGAAGATTGTTCTCCCAGGAAATAATGCTTCGAATTGCAGCCAGCCAGACCTTTGGCACTCCTCAGGCAGGCAACGTCGCTTGTCATGCAGCTTCATTGCTCTGTGACCCAGCCTGAATCTACCTTGTGCTTATCACTTCCCAGACGGAATGAAACGCATGAGAAAACCCAGCAATAACAACCTGTGGAACGCTGGAATGACAAAGGATTGATTTATTTAATCCAGACAATTCTATAATCATGACTATTTTGTGGTACTATTTCTGATGATATTCCTAATAAAACAAAAACGAGGGGTAACCACTGAATTATAGAGCTCCCGTGAGAGGCAGGATGTTGGGAATGATGGCTTCTTGCCATGGCAGGGAGCTGCATAAKATTTGGGCACACAGAGTGTGCCACCACTGAACATTTCTCGTGGACTCTGTCTCACTTTAGAGAAAATAAATACTCACYAAGCCAAGGAAATAATATCCTAACAGTATGATGGCAAGCGGTCTCATTTAATTAAAGAGAAACAGTTGCCAATTCCTAAAGGAATCAACATATGAATAGGAAAGATTTGGGGGGTTAGGATCAACCAGAGTATCCTAAGTATTCCAGGTATCCTGCAGCTTTGCGTGTAGGAACTTTTTGGGAAGGTGAGATCAGTTCATATTTTCTCATGCAAAAGAAACTGAACCTGGGTTTGCCAGTGACTTCCTAAGCCTGTGGATAATGCAAGGTGCACAGCCCCACGGCAAGACTTTCACACTCTGCCTCCCCTACAAGTGCCTGRTACTGGGAATTTCCAATTTGGGGTAAATGGCACGTTGAGCAGGACTGGTTAAAATGATACTTTGAAGTGTCAGCTCAGTACAGAAAGTAAGACAYCATTAATTTTATAATGGTTTAATCAATTAAGTCTTAAAATGTGAATGCCATCCTGATAAGGACCAATAACTCACAGAGCCGGGTGTCATTACTTGCTACCCATRCTGTCAGTGTCTAGGATAAAATCGGTTTCAGCAGTCTGCTGTAGCGTTACAGGAGGTATAGAAGTACAGAATGAAAACAGCTTTAAGAAAAGCACCTAAAAATAGTGTGTTTACAATAACTGTCATTCATTCTCAGTGTGAAATTATTATATTTTAGGAGAGTGAGAAATTATGCTATCTTAAAACAAATGTAAAAAGGCAGATGAGATCAGAGAGGCACCCCAGAGCGCGTATGGAAATGAGACTGACACGCTCCTGTGCCTCAGGGATGGGACTTGTTAAGCCTAAAGGAAGGAGGAGGAAAAGCTGGAAGGAGGTGGAGGAGAACACCCTGGACACGCACAGCATCTCGAACACACTGGAGGCTGTTGTGCTTCCTATGTGGGAACATGTGAATTAACATTTGGACAGAAAAAAACAAAACAAAAAAGAAAAAAAAATTTCTCATGCACAAGAATATTGAAGGGGGAAATAAAGAGCCTGAAACCCTAAGGTGCTGGAATTAAACTGTCAGAGAAATGCACTCTCTTTTTGCCTGCATTAATTAAGCCCCATAATATAATCATCAGCATGGCTTTAAATTCAGGGCTTTCAGCTGCCGGTGATTTATTCTGATCTCAGGGTATCAGCAAAATTCACTGTTCTGCAGCCAGTGTTATGGAATAATCTCACAAGGCGCTCAGAGAAGCCTATCAGGGACTGCAGCAGCTTTCTAGCTGGACAGCTCTGTATTAGCGAGCACTGTTTAATTGTGTAATGGTTTTGATTATGATATGCTGTTACGTTCCACTCCTGCTGCCACCATCACCCACAGGGAATTTCCATGTGAACGCGGTATTCTGTCTCAGCCGGCTTTTCCATATAAACAACTGGGCCTTGATAAATACACTGAAATCACKCATTAAGATACATCAGTGACGATTGGGGACACTATAATGGTGCTTTTTGGCGAGTCACACTTTCACACTCCTGCTTTCCATCCTTGGTCTGAAGATGATGTAAGGAGCAGCAGGGATTTCTTCAAGGCTTTCCTTCCCAAGGCCTTAGTTCTCATTTGGAATTGCTCAAGGGACAACCTTGGCCTTAGTTCTCATTTGGAATTGCTCAAGGGACAACCTTGGGGCCTTCTCAAGACCTTTTTTCCCCTTTCTTTGACATACGAGGTATACCCAGCCTGAGGCAATCTCTATGAGCAAAAGAAGACCTACTCACTAGAAATCGTCAGCAGGAACACAGAAGCACAACATGAGTTTTTTATTCACACTAAGCTAACAAACCTCAGATTTAGGATTCCTACACAGGATGCACAGTTTTGTGGGTTTCTTGCTTCTTGGGATTTTGCCACACGTTGCATCCTACATTTAGGCACTGGCAGATTCAGAAGTGTGTCAGTAAATAATTTGTAAATGTTATTGTTACTTACTTGTAGTCTTGACATAGGAAAGGAAAATGCTTAAATCTGAAAGAAATTTCTTTAAAAGATCAACATTGCCAATTTTTCAAATTTACCTTCTTATCATGTTTGGAAAATGTCTTGCTCCTCTGAGGAATAAGGCTAGACTGGATTCAATTTTACCCTGTTTAATAAAGAATTACAGTGACTGGTATTGATTTTTTCTCACCTCACCAATTTTATTTGAACTGGCTGTTGGTTTAAATTCTCAGAGAGATTTTTATAAAAGAAACACTTTTCACATACACAGTAGTTTTCCMAAAGTTTTACAGAATTATCATGATGGCACACATTTGTAAGTTTGGAGAACGTTTAATAAAGATCTTCAAAATAATTTCTCTTGTGCCACAATTAACTGTGCGTAAGTACCTGTAATATGATAGAGCAGCTGATTCAGCCAGCGGTGTTGGTATTCAGCRTACAGCATGTGGAGGGGCATTCTTTCTCCTTGTTACCTGCTCTCTGCTCTTTGGCTACATGGTTTGACAGGCTACAAAGAAMGGCTCCCTGAGCACTGAGGAATATCCCTACCCTTCACACGCTCCCTAGCTCACCAGTAAAACCCCTCCTGACAGTAAGAGTTGCAGCAAAGCACTCCTGGCCTGTGAGAGGAATTCACAAAGCAAGAAAGGCAGGCGAACCTGCTTGCAGTGAAGGCAGGTGAAGCAAACATCACACGGCCTGCTATAAACACTGGGCTGTCTGCTCAGTGACAGCCCAGGACAAGCGCACACTGCTCTACGCTAATACGCACCTTGGGGTAAAAGAGACGGTGTTAATAAAGAACTGCTCTGCTTTTCTTGGTATAGACACTTCAGATATTCGAAGCAGCTCCCTGCTTCTGTCCTTATACGCTTTCAGGATATAGCCAAGAGCAGCTTCCTGCAATTTATTAAATTAGTTCTTTCAAAAGAATCCCTTAAATACAATTTCTCCAGGCAATTCTTTCCCGGCAAATCTGACCTGGCATGAGTGAGCGCCGAGCTAGTGAATGAAGAACAGAGCAGAGGAGCACAGCTAAAAGAAGCCAAAGATGGCCCGAGTGACCTGGGTGCTCTACACAAGCTGGTCTTTGCAATTTTTCTTTTTATCGCTTCCATCACATGAAGCAGCTCAGACACAGCAGGAAGCATTTTTTTTCCCCCTATGCTACTCTCTTTTATTTCTTCCCTGAACCTACTACTGGGTGCTGCATTATGGCAATTTCTGTAAGGGAGGAAGTAAAAAAGAAACCCACGGAGTAGCTGCACTGGCCAAAGGCCTGTCTGCACTCTGGCTTGGGCAGTACTTGGTTGAGTAGCTCTGCGTCTGGAAGCCACTGTGCAGAGCTTGACAGTGCACCAGGTAGAGGAGGGACTTCTCGGTAACAACACAGTGTCATCCGGGACAAGAGCAGCCTTGCAGAACAGAGAAGAGAACCGTGGTTGACAGTGAATAGGAAGTGCACAGTCCAGCTGTTGCAGTGCAACAGGAGTCCTCTCTTAAGCAGTGCAGAGCCTAATATTTAGGATGACATTTTTGTTGAAACCAAGTCACTGGCTGGGCAGGTACCCCCTTCCTTCACATCTCACGCTGTGATCCTGACCCTCCAGCTCATACTTTGGTTAAACATATATGAAAAATAAGAGAAATGTGCCAGAGAAGTGATGGAAAGGCTAACTCTGTGAGTAACAAAAAGCCTGATAAATACTCTCCAAGCGCTTTTAGTGCTTTTGCCCACAGCTTGGTCTCTGCAGTATGTTTGGACAGCATAAACTAAACATTTTCTGTAAGGCAAAGGGACGTGACCCCAAAGCCAGGCACTCTCTCGCGAGCTGTTAGACCCCAGCCACACCAAACCCTTGTCCTCACTCCTGCGAGCAGCACCGGGGCGGGCCGGCTGTCACTCCGGCTTCGACACAAAGGCCAAAACAACCGCGGGACTCCCGCTGTCCTCTGCACGAGTCCTCTCCCTGCTGATGCTGCCGACACAAACTCCCCCGTTTGGAGCTTTCTGAACTTCGTATGGAAAGGGCTACTAACACACATAATACAAAATCCCCCATTCCGAGGGCTGCAAAATAACATGGAGAACAAATGACATAGTCTGCTGCATGTTTTATATTTATTTCCACTTTARAATTCATAGCTCTTCTCATAAATGTGTGAATAGATGCCATAACTGGAAAGGAAGAAACACTGAATCTTAGAAGATGAGATAGATTTCCCACTAATCAAGTGGGAAACTTCTCAAAAGCAAAACTAAAAGGAAGAAGAGAGATTCGTTGAGCTTATGAGCAGGTTCATCCTCTTGAAARAGGTCTCTCTCAGCAGCCTTCAGCAACTTACCTTGCAGCACCTCACATAGATAAGAACGATAAACACCCTTTCCCCTYCATACAGTTGCTATAAAAGTGCTTAATTTTCAGGATATTGATGAACCCTTATTTATAAGAAAATTAAACAATGTTGTTAATATGCTTAATTAATTGAAACTATGGCCTGCATCAAGACCCACCCTTCTGYGACTGAAATCCTTAGCACATTTGAGGCAAGACCCTTGTATCATCACCACATTAATATATAGAAGTTCTCCAGGCCCTCTGATTAGTGCTTTTGGCCATGTATGATCCAGTGACGGAGCTGGAGGGCAGAACAYGAAGGGTGACCCTGATGGCAACCGGGAGGAAACGCTGCCATACTTACAGTTGCACTTCTTCTGAACAAATCTGAGCTTGCACGCTGTTCTGTAGGTGGATAAGCGAATGCGATCCAGATCTTGAGCCCCTAGTGGAAGAGAATAACAGTGACAGGGGTAGGGAACATGACTTTTAGGAAGGAAGGCAGGGAACAGTCAGCCCACTGCGTCTGTCACTTGGAGGAGCAATCTGGTCAAGCTGCAGGCTAAACGACACCCTGGCCGGGCTCCAACAGCAGGGACAACCTCCCTCTGATTTTAATATTAACAGCAAGGTTCAGGACAAATATCTGCAGCTGACATGCCAGTACAAAACAAGATACTGCCGGCAGAATGAACTAGAAACCGCATCACACCAGGGCTAAAAGAGCTGAAGGGAATGGCAACGTGAAGAAGGGGCAGGAAACATTGTGAGTTTTATATGTATGTAAATATGCCTGCTGCAAGGGGGCCCCCAGAGAGGCGGCAGAGCTTCCAGAGCTGCTGCCCAGGCCATGGGTGTTCAAGGCTGTGGGGTTGCCCTCTCTTGCCCACCCCATCTAATGTTGGTCAGGCCTGMGAGGAGATAGAATCATAGAATCGTTGTGGTTGGAAAGGACGTTCAAGATCATCGAGTCCAACCACAGATGGTGGAGTTCAACCGTACATGGGGTGTCGGGGCCCACTGCACTGCTCTTGGTGGCTACTGCTCATCCAGGAGCAGCCCGGAGGGACCAGGGCGCAGGGCAGCACCTGGCACTGTGCCGTTAGGTATCCTGCTGCCACGTGCCATTCATAAAGSTTCCCATAAAGCCCTTGAAAAGCAGAGGAGTAGACTGTTATTTAAATGCTTCTTCTTCTCGGCCGGTGTGTTTTACACAAGGGAGTGTTGTTACATAGCTACCGTGTAGCCAATGAAATGCAAGGCTGCTTACTCATTACCACTCCACGTAGCATGTTTAAGACACATATTCAATTAAAATGTTGTGTTCTTKTTTGTTCACTGGGGTTGCCCCTACAATAAGAGGAAAAAAATGTTTTACTCGGCCGAGCTGCCTCCTCTGTGGAAAGGCACTGAGCTACAAAAACAGAGCTTCTTACAGAACTGGCCTCGTGAAACACATCCAAAGGGGACTCTTAATCTGAGTAACGTGGGGTGAAAGATGGCCCTATGCTGCTGTTTCTCAAACACCTTCTTTACGATTCAGCTCTACATTATGAGACTGGCCAGACTGTGGCCAGTCCCTGTCRTACACGTGGCCACGCTGGCACCGTTCACCCACCCCTTCTTGATCAATCTGCCATCCTCTGGACGCAAACATTTCAAGAGTGCTCTGCCCTGTGAGACGAAAATGAGAATTACATCCTTCCTCCTCCCCAGACCCTGCTCTTCTCCTGACTGGATTTTCCCACACCACCATCCCAAGGCTCTCATGTACTTCCCTTTGCCAGTTGGCTGTCTGAACACCATCTGTTCCTGGAATAAGCTACGCTCAACTACTTAACATCAGATCTGGAAAGTTTGTATTTTTTCTCATCACATGCTTTATTGTTAAATTATGCAGTTTCTCTCTTCTTCATTAGGATCTTGTGGACAGTTTCTGGAAAAAAAATGCCTTTTCTGGAAGAGAGGGAAATCATGCTTGTAACACTATGTGTTTCCTTTTTGGATAAGACCAATGTGTAACACGAATACAACTTTCCCCTTTTAATGGGAAAGCTAGAAATAAAGGCTTTTAGTGCTTCTGTTTAAACTTGAGCCTTTAATGAGATGCCAAGATTCAAAGCAAAGCGTGACTCTGGCTCAATTTATTTTCTTGGAGGCAGTATTAAACATAAATTAAGGAATCTGTAGGCAATAATGTTGCTATTTTTACTATTTGAACATACAACTGTGGACTGTATTATTTTAGGAGTAGTTGTTTCTGTTGATAAATCCCAGGAATAGAAAGGAAAAGTACTATTGCTGCATCTTTATGCTTCAATTAATCATGTTTTGCCACAGTCTGAGTCCTATTTGTCAAATAACTTCTRTAGAAAAATGACTTCAATTACATAAAGAGCACCAAAAAACAAGTGAAAAGATGTGTGGGACTGAGTAGGACAAATGAAACTCTGAATTTGTAACTTGCCTACAGGGCCACCAGCGTGTCTGCTCACCTTCTTGGCCYCACGGCAGTATTTCACTCTCATATTCCTCTCATACATTGCAAGCTTTCACCGCTGTTTTTGTAYTGGATAATGTGTTTGGGCAGCACAACAGCAATGGGTATTTTGAACCCTTTTCATCAGAGCAGGCAGTAGTGTGAGCAAGTCGGGTAAGACTAAGTGTAGCCTGCTGATTTTAACATTCAGTGGTGCATTTTGAGCTGTAAGACCTAATCTGGACTTTGACCACATGACTGTAGATGATACTGGTTATGATAATAACTCACAAAGGTTTATGACTTGGGAGAAGAGTGACGAGCCTTCTGCAGGAACGAAATAAAGAGAGTTGAACTAAATTGCCCTATACAAAGGAAAGCTCCCACACTGCCTAAAAGTTGAMGTCATTTACTCCAGAACAAGATTCCTATTTAGAAAGACAAGAACAGGTAGGTGTTTTTGCTGTCTTGTATAGCCTGGAACTTGTTCTGCTTTCTAACAATACTGTGGGGTTTTATTTGCCATAGTCTGGGCAAGCAGTCTCCAGACTCAKAGTTTAGGTAAGAACCACAAACCCTAGTGAAGTCGTCTATCACACATACTCTTTTCTTGCTCTGATGTCAGCAGGTTGTGGAGTGTAACTTTTATCAGAAGCTTATGTCTGCGACAGCGCTGAGAAGCGTTGCGTGACCCSCACGGTATGCAGGGCATGTGGAGCACATGCTTTGTGGTAAACATCGATTTCGGGGGGCTTCACACACCTGAGGGAACCTGAGTGCTGTGACAGAAGGATGAACTTCTGTTTCAGTTAAACACACTCTTTACACCGCAGGAACCGAAGGGACTCCTTAAAATACACAAATCAGCATTTACGGAATGTCTCTAAGTCTTCCACAAATCTCCCTGTTTTCTGTGTAGTTGGAGCCTGATTCTCTCTGTGCATACCTGGGACGAGGGGGAAGGGAGGCAGGCAAATGGGAAAGGATAGCACACAGCACTAAGCATGCCAAGATATCAAAAACATGAAAGAAAAAAATTGTAGAAAATAGTCATTGGTGTAGAGTACAGAAAAATAATCCCTCCTACTGCTCCAACTGCTGTCTGTAAATTCGCRTAACTTCCTCCTCACTCCCCCAAAGCAACCCAAAAGCAGCAAAACGGCCTTTGAAACTGCAGGAACAAACCATAAACCATAAAACCCCGTAGCAAATTCTTCAGTAAGTACAAAGTAATTTCTGTTTTAGGAGCATTTCAGACTAACCAACATTAATTGGAGTGTTGCCATTGACTTTAGCTGCTGCAAAATCCAGTCCTTTATATAACTAATTAAAAGTATGGCAGGTTCTGACAGTGCCTTACTCTATTTTTCTTGTTTCTGGCTAAAGAACACCCTTCCCTCCATTGGTCCAAGAGTTTGTAGAAAGGAGAGAGGAGAATATCCCAGTGAGTTAGTTACATCAGAAAACCTTGGGTGATACTGCAATGAGCGGAGGACACAACAGAGCTAGCGGACATATGGGCACCTCTCTGCTACACCCGACCTCACCACCCAGCCTGCGAGGCTGTTAGGATGTTCTGCAGCAAAGCTGAGACATTTTCAACAGGCAATCCACACACAGAGCCCTTATTCTGGGGGCCTAGGACTGCAGATGTAGGTCGTTACGTTGCGCTGGGGCTCGCCGCTGGAGAAGAAGCTCCAAGCACTGACCTTGCCTTTCAGTGCACACAGTTGTCCAAGTCTTATTAATGCCCAGCTCAGTTTCTCCCAATGGATGAAGAAGAATTAGAAAGAAGGAAGAAAAAAAAAAAAGAATTCTGTCCTATTTGAGAAATAGTCTGTACAAAAACTATACCAATGCCTATGTAAAGTTTTCCTGGCTGTTCTGTGAAGTGGTTGTCACTTGAATATTTTAAACATAGATAATCTGCAAATTTTAAAATTAGGAGGCAAGATCTTAAACAGATGGATTGTCCAAAACCTCTCATATTTCAAAGAAACAGCTCTGGAAACTGCTCCTTTCGTTCTGCTCCTCTTTGCTTTGTATCTTTAAGTTATAAGAACAAAAGTTTTGGCAAACAGGATAGATCTGGGTAACGTGTGCCTAGTGTTAATCCTAACACATATTTTAAAAAATAAATATTCATAACAATCAAAGTATCTCTGTTGTGTCATTTTTACTATATTGCAAGTCATAAATAATAGGAGCCTTCATAGTTATAGACAAAAAGTAGGTAAAYCTCGTAAAAGGGTGCCTGTCTCAAACCTCACAGATATATAGACAGTCTKCTTGAAAAATGGACCACTGCATGAAAAATAATACATGGGAAGACGGGTAAAAGCACAGGAACTCTGATTAATATGGTATACTCATAATGTAACACACTGCTTCAGTAGRAACTATAAAAGATACACTGAAGAAGTGGTGTATGTGGTATATGAGACCATCGTTTTTGACTCAAGAGGCCATTGATCAACTGAATACAGTCACAGAAGCTGGGGTGGAAAAAAACTCTTCCCTACTATTTGGTCAWATAAGCCCACTTTCCTGGAGCTTTRGTTACGAAATATAARAAGCATTTGTGAAACTGAGATGCCAGCTGCTTGGAATGTAAAGTCTACATAATTTTTACTGACACCGCATTGCAACTGGCTCGATCTAGCASAGTGAAACATGTCTAGGAAGTACTTACGCATTTCTGCAAACAGCTGCCTTCTTTCTGCCATGGTATTTCCTCTTTTCCCACTATCTTCAATCATTCTGAAAGACAAAATCATATAAAATATTGAGAATTATTCCCAGATCAAAAACAGATACCTAACTATTCACAATGGGTTCTGGCAAACCTTTTCAGTTTACGTGTACACAGTGCCCTTTGCCAGCCTCTCTGTGGCTCTGTGGTTTCAGGGGAAGCTGGTCCCAGAACTGTCCTCTGCTCCCTAGCTTCTGCTTTCAAACATTTGCTTTCCCTCTCTTTCTCTCCCAAAGGCAATGTTCAGTTTTTCTGGTTGATGTAACTAACTGACTTATATAACAGGAGCTCCAAAACTCAGTTTCTGTTTTCTTAAGAAGGAATCTTTAGTTTAAGTTATGTAAGAGAGAAGGAATCATAAAAGCTTCAGAAATTTTACAGTTTAGAAAATGCTTTTCTAGACAATTCTAGACAGAGGAGACAAAATAAATCACACAAGGGCAACTAAATCCATACTCCTCAACATAACAACCTCTATTTACTCAAGTAACTGCACTTGAAATAGTCACTCAAATTCAAGACAGTATGGCTCTGATTAAATTAATTTCAATAAAAGGCTCAGAAGCCAGAATGTTTTCTTCCTTCGGTACTCAGATATACAAATCTTGCAAGTACTATTAAGAGGGCTACAGCTGGATASAGCAACTAGAACAGAGACGGCTTCTTACATTCAAACCATAAAAGACTTTGGAGTGAAAATAAGCATAATTAGTAGCACTTTGAAAACGAAGACAGGGTACCCTCTAGGGCACTTCCTATAGATAATTACTCTAGCAAGCCAATGTCCTTTGCTATCTGCCAAATCTGAAAGCGCTTCTGATGCACATTTTTAGTCTACATCCCTATCTCAACCAGTTTATGTAAAATACACTTTGGCCACCTGAGATAAAAGGCAGATGCTCTGTAGATGCGTGCAAGCCAAAATACTCCAAAGTCTCCCATGGCCAACCCACATATGTATTTAACAGGAACACTACTAGTACTGGATGCTGATGTTTACCATCTGCCTCACCAAAAGACTCAGGATAGAAGATCAGTTTCCTTTCATTTATCCGTGAAAAAAAAAAAATCAGCCACGTAAGAGCTTCTATTTTCTCTGTTTCTTTCTCTTTCTTTCCCAAAGTGCACTGTTGAAGTGAAGTGCCGGTACATTATAACTGTCTTTTCCCAACAGCCTGCTCAGTCGCGGGAGCGGTGACAAGGGCTCCGCTATAGTGCTGTCTACGGTGGACTCGGCGTGATGTGGGCCGCAGTCCTGCCAGGGAGCRGCCGAGGGCTGCGGCTGCCTCGCGCCTCCAGGTAGATCCAAGCTCGCTCCGTGCCCTCTCCTGGCCTCACAGCAGGGACAGAGCTGTGGGCAGCGCRGCACTAACCCCAGGTAATCCCTCCTGCCCCTCTGCGGAGATCCCAGCCCTCCATCCAGCACCTCACTGGAGAGGCCACTTGGCCTCTGAGCCACAGCAAGGTCTCCCCTTGCCGGCTCAGAGGTGGCAGGGAAGCCTCCTCCCCATCTGCAGGACACCAAGATGCAGGTTCAGAGGCACCCCTGCAAAGAGGCAGCAAGCAGCAGCAAGGTTATTTTTTTAAGCGTGGATCAGCTCTAAATCACTGCAAATGAAAGATAAAATATGGTATAACCCCATTCACCCTAGCTCGGGTTCCCCAGCTCCTTGTATTTCTCATTGAACTTGGGGTAGTCGACAAATTTGCTGCAGGAAATCAGCAAATCTCACAGCTCAGGTAGGTTAAATAAATCCTTTWAAAATAATCTGTCTTTCACTAAGAGAGACAGTTGAGTGAACACTCCAGAGCAAACCCATTTCTGGATTGATTTTTCTTAGTGGCAGTGTGGTTTGTAAGCCATGATAATTTTCTCTGACACGTCCCATATTCAGAGTTATTCTACAAACAACACACAGCTAGTTTGCAGGCAATGTACGGTTTGTATCAATTGACCAAAACTGGCTCATTTTGCTTGGGCACAATCAYTGCATTTCAGTTTCCCGATACAATTTACTCTGAAATCTTACAGATTTTTGTCCACTTGCTAATTAGCTCTTTTCGCTTCACAAATGCTCCCGAACCTTCACCAATCGCTTGTCTCACAAACATTCCAGTGCAAACTCRCCAGCCTTGCTGCGGAAAACAAATGCAAAGGGGGTGCTGATCTGTGGCCATATTAACCATGGGGAAAAAATTCCTATCAAGTAAAAATTGTATTGTTYTAAAATAATATAAGTTGTACAGCACAATCTCAGTTTCCTTCAGAGGGCTCATTGCTACAGAGTTCTTTCAACGGAGCAAAAATCATTAACTGGTTTTCCCTTTAGTAGAATTTGTCCTCCCCTTATTTTTATTGATGTCTATATCTCTTTAGATGAAGTTTCTYTCTGGACCTAGTTTTCGTCTTTCGGAAGGTCCCATCATCTGCTCAACTGCATTTCCACAGCTGTGGAACCCGAGACAGACCCAGGTCATGGGGCCTCGCAGTGGTCTCCACGGAAGGCTAAGGCAGCAACGACGAAACGCGCCAGGTCTCCCGCATCCTTTKGCGTGGGAGCTCTTCAAAGACAAGGACATAATCACACTGCCAGAGCTGCGGCCAGGTGTTACAGTTATCTATGGACACTGTGTTTATATATTTAAGGATCTAACTGTACCAGGTATGTTGCAGAGAGATTTTAAAATAGACTTTACTACAAATGACAACCTTAAAAAGCCATGCAACAAGGAGGTATGCCATTAAGCTAATGAGAACTAATGGGTGGCAGTAATTTCAGAAAAATATCTTCTATATCTCCTCTTCTGATAGAAGAAAAATGATCATCAATATGGTTATTTTTGAGTCTCTGTTGACAGGAATTTACTCCTCTCGGTCTTCCAAGCCCCTTTAATGCATTTTTAACTCCAGGATGTGCCAGGGCCAAGGCTCACGTAGTGACACCGCTCACTGGGTGCTACGCATCTCCCCTTTCAGTCTTSTTCCCTATTCCAGCTCCCAGGCACACAGCTCAGCTTTGTAGCTCCAATTACAGAGATCAGGCTTAGCGCATGGGATGCCCTCAGCTCAGTCCTCCGGGCTGCCCGTGAGCATAACTGACTCATTGACTCATGTTCCAGTATTTCTTTTCTTGCCCATAACAGATGACAATTCACAGAAAAAAAAAAAAAAGTTAATTTTGCTCTATAGTAAGGAGGAAATCACACAGTGAACTTCACTATATTTTACAAAAGAGAATAAACTATGAAAGACATAATTTTGAAAAGTATTAATTCATGTGTACTCTTCATGTACCAGGGATTAGATTAGATTCATCTTCTATTGATCTCCTCCACCATCTTTTTCCCTTCATTTTTTTTTTTTCCTGAGGAAATAACTTATCCCGTGTCAGTAGGGAAAACACCTACTGTGCATCTAATTAAAATTCTYGTCATGAGCTAATTAGTACGGTACTGATTAGCAAGGTATTATGGCTTCAGTGTATTACAGACATTGCAGAGCAGAWATTGTTCCAAGTGCAGGTTTCCAGTCTGAACAAACACAGGTGACTGATGTAATACATTGAGCTGAATACTTTTATGAGCACTTTAGAACAGCTGGAGGGAAAACAATAAATAAACAAATAGTTTAGTCTGGTTTTATTACAGTCTAATCTTCAATCTTATCATATATATGGAGTATAGTTGGTCTATTTGTTAATATAAATATTTATTTATGAAATCTGGAAGGGAATATCACATAAAACATAGAAGTTAAAACTACACGCCTCATTTTTCTTTTTTTTCCTTATTATTCCGCTTTGACTTATGAATACTGCAATAATCTTTCTGTCTCTCATACATGTTCTACTTGTTTCAGTATTTATAGTATGTAGCTCGTTTTATTGACCGCTGTTTTAAATAATCCTTCCTGTAGCAAGTGTATTTCCTTGTCTTAAACGATTCTCTGTGCTTGGTAAAAGCAGTGCCACCTACCATTTACAGTCATTAGCTGCCAATTAAAGAGAAGTAGTTAATGATCTGAGTAAGCAGTTATCCTGGCAGTCCCATAAACATAAAGGGAGACTCTCAAAAATTCCTGACCTGCCCCCCCCACACACATGCAATTTTATGACTGTAAGAAAAGCCCCTTCTTGTTCTTCCACACCAAAGCTGCATGACTGACACACCAAGGGGAATCCATCGGCCTGCCAGTCGGGCAAACCAGGTGCTAAAATTGATTGATTGTGGCAAGAAATATTTGGGAAGTCCCGTGTGATGACTGTGATGCAGCCGTGCACTTCTACATCCCCGASAGGTAGGAACTGAGACCGGACACATAACCGCGTGTCCCTCGGGCCCGCTGCAGGTGCTCTTCTGCATTGCAGCACACCTCGAGGAAGAGGGATAGCACCTCTGGCTGCCCGGGCCCTGTCCACCGGCGCCGGCTGCGGCCCGAAGCGCGCGAACCTGCTCTGGGCTGCAGCTCCAAAGCAGACGCTCTGCTCCAGCAGGCAGGTAAAACCAACAGTGGGTCTCCGAGACCACTGGGRAGAGAATATCATCATTCTGTAGAAGACATGGACCAAGCTCGAGCATCCTTTATCCGAACAGTTGGTATTTCCCTGCTGTGGAATCCTCCCACTCCTGGTATGAACAACATCTTTTTTTTTTCTACCATGAAATGCTAAAGGACCAAAGGTTAGACGTTTGCTTAGGTACATCTGGCTATTCACGGCATTAGGATAAACAGAARTGTGCCATCTGCTCAATGGATACTTTTCATGCCACTGAGAATCTGATCCTAAGATGCGGGTCAATATTCAAACCGAACTTTGACTAGACAGTGGCAGTATTTTTTCACTAGTAGAGGCTACCCACCTGATATTGCTTGGGACACTTTTATTAGAAATGTTCTCTTTATACAACAAATTGCTACTTCTTTTCAGGATTCATCAGCACCAGAAGTTTTCATTTATGGAAATGAAAGTGCCCTCTTGGGTCCAGCTTACAGAGATTTTATGAGGAACTTAAAAACTCCCGTCAAGAAGCAGGAATGGAGCACTGCACTTGTCTGATTCATTGCAATACGAGMGAGTGCCCTTGAAACCTTTATTTTTTGCCTCCCTTCTCTCCTCTGTTCCAAATTCAGCCATGTGTAGGTGGGTGCTKCTCAGATAACTGGAGCTGCTGATGTCAAAGTGAATGTGGCCTGGAGTACGGGAGGTGAAAGGGGACAGTGAGCGCTGGCTAGAACCACATCCGCAAAGCCACCAAGCTCTGCAATCCCTGAAGCTAATGACTAGATCACGAAGGGCCATGTTAGAGCCCTCTCCCCCTTAATGGATTTACTGGTGCCTTAAGAATGTCTTGTTCCACTTCTTTTAATGAAGCAGAGCTCTAATAGGTCTCTCTCAACTTTATATTCCAGGAAGAATTTTTGGTGCTATAATAAAATTGTTCAATGCTCTTTCCTGAGGCGAGGTATAATTGCATTGCACTTGTTTGTATTTTATCTAGATGAGCTTTTTACAGTGAAGGAAAAGGGGGAAAAAAAGTGCTTCTAAGCTCATATCCAACGTGAGCCTCAGCAAGCCTGTCTCTGCTTATTTTTGCCATGTTTTGCAATTCTTACATTATAAGAAAATGAAATTCTCTTTGATTTATTTAGCAACATGTGTCCTTCATTTTTAAGAAAGAATTTTTCATCAGATTTTGTATCTTTTCCCCTTCTGGGACTCCATATTCTTTGTAGGAAATTGTCAAAAGTGCCTAACAAGGCGCGCACTGCAACTCACGCAGCATACTTCAAAGAAGACCGAGTGTTATGAAAATCCTATCTGTAAAGTTTAAAAAATAGGAAAGAGTCCAACACTAAGCAAAAATAAGCACAGTTAGAAGATATGTGAGAGTCAAAATATACTATTTTCAAGTTTAATATTGCATAGAATCAGAAACTTAAATGTCATCACAGCTCTTTGGCTTCAAAGAACGAAGAAATCCCTAGTTGTTTTCCTTGTATACTAAACATTACCAAGTTTAGGAATTGAGGATGTTAATAAGGACAAAATCAATTCTAAAACCTTTTTGTTTTCTGCTTTTCATGCAAGCTCACAGGATATAATGTTCAGCTGTTCTCTGCAACTCTGAGAAAGAGGGCTGCTCTTATACAACACAGCATCTTCCTATTGCAGACATGAAAGGCATTTATGAAAAAAATATACTTGAGACTTACAATAAACGTGTGAAACTTGACAAAACTGTGTCTTRCACAAGTTGACAGATACATTTTTTCAGTCCTGCCCTCTTAGAGTCAGCCCTCCTGGCACTATGAGCAACTGCTCTATTGGAAGAAACTGTGTAAAAAAAACATTAAGCACTTCCAAAACGCTTGAATCCTTTGAGATTACAGAATGACCCAATAAAACTATGTTGGTGAGCTCCAAAAAAATCATTCTGCACTGCTGCACCAATATTGTTCCTAATAAATGGTTCTGAAAAACAGTGGAGATGATAGATTGATTTTAGCTAACTAGCAGGGATTGAAACACTGCTCCTCAAAGGTTTCTTCAAAYACTAATTTTACACTACACTTTTTCTAAGTTTCATTAAAAACTTTAAAATGAATAAGTTCATATTGATTTCCTTTATGTTCAACGGAAATATTTCAGAGCTTCTCTTTCGCTGAGGGCTACTTAGAAATAAATTCCTCTAAAACTAATTTCTTTTCTCTTGCACTAAAAACACCTTCAGGAAAAAAAAGAAACCCCCAAACTCAGGCACAAGCGTTTACAATATGCAGCACCAAACCTGTCTGATGTGTTAGCCTGTTGATGGAGTTCTGTCCTGCCATCACCAGGATCTAAACTGCACCCAAATCTCAGGATTTCATCCAACGTAATTTTTTATACCATTTGTGTAAAAATAGGTTCAATACAGTATTGATTACCCYTAAAAACTCAGATTTGCTATTGGACTTCAGTCAGTCAGTGAGCCAAAAAGAATACTTAGTAGGGAAAACCTTAGTGAAACTCCTGGGTTAAGAAKTTTGGAGCTTCTCACAGGAAGCAGGTACCTGAGAGCTCCCTCCTTTGGTACTCTGGTCTTCCCTCAGGCCTTTTGTGTAACATTGTAAAGCCACAAAGGAAGTGGCAGGATTTCACATATAATTAAAGTCCTACTTAGTCAAAGGAATCTTTTAGTTCTTCTTGTAGTGGTATAATTAAACCCAAATTCATTTGAGTAAGCTGTCAGTGATACAATTGTGCTGGGAAGCAYTTCCTGGCTCCTGCCAATTTTAATAAAGTAAGTTCTCAGGTTTTGTAAATAGGGATTTGGTGATTATTTGCCCGAGGTCATAAGGTACTTTCATCTACTTAGAATTAAAAACCTTTAAAAYAAGTAAGTGATGGCTGTGGGAGAAGACACATCCCTAAGCACAGTTCTTTGGCATGCATGGTAAAAATGTTTTTCTATATTTAAGTATTGCTGAGCAGTCAAACAAGCAAATTATTTAATAAGGGGGCCCTGGCTCTTGGTCACCACRTCTAATCAATGGCTTTGACTATTATGTGAATAGTCATTGATTGAGAGAAGTTTTAACAACCTTATGAACTGAGAARAGTTCTCAGCGTTGAACTGAGAACCTAGAAAAGTTTAAACTTTTTCATCCTTATCCATAAAACAGGTATCATTGGCCTTTTTCATTTTCTCCTCTTTTGTTTTCAGAAATGCTATAACAAACAGACTCATAAAAAAAAAGTAGTCWAAATTATATCTAAATAACAACATAGGTTAGAAAAAGTATCTTCAGAAATGTTCCCATGGAAATCCAAGTCTCTCTAGACCAAACCAGGAGAAAAGTGGAAAACAAATTGCAAATGACAGAATGGTAAGGCACTGATAAAAATGCTCACACACATCCCTGAATGTTAAATTCTCCTGAAGCTCAGCAGTAGCAGCCACTGAAAGAGAAGAATGGCACGAGAATGGCAGCTACTGAAATCTGTGAGCATTTTGGGGGTAACTATGTCTTCTGAGACAAAAAAGTCTTTGATGATCGTGTCTATGTGACTCTCATGCAGACAGAAATCAGATCCTTAATGCAGGTTAGAGCAGCCTACAGGCTGATCTAATTAATATCTGAAAGAAAAGTATTTTAGCAATGAGGCATTCTCCAAGTTACTTCTAATTCTGTTTTCGTGTACAGACTTATAGGCAGAAACCTAAGACTATATCTTTGTAAAAACAAATTCCAAATGTTTTTTAAGAATTCTTTCATTTGGCAGATCTAGCTATATTTCAGCCCTCAAGATACTCAGCTGAGACATTAGCTCAAAGGCATAATGATTAAAATCAGTATGTGTATATTCTCATTCCATACCTGTCTGCCTTCATATGCAGAGCCACAAATAATCACATAGCAGTAAAGAAATACAATCATTATATCCAACAGAGATATAACAAGTAGGCTGGCAGTGCTGCATGATAAGACAAAAAAAAGAGTAGAAAAAATCCCAGGAATGAAACATCTAAAATTGTAAAAATGTAAGTGACCACAAACTAAAGTGACCACTACAAATAGAACCATTTCCTAGCAGTGAAGGCAAAGAAAGGCTCCAGTTCAACCAAAGCAGTTTTTAATCCGTCCTCATTCACTAAAGCCTTTGTACACACATTAGACTTACGGCCCATGCTTAAATTCCCTTGCAGACACTGGGATTTTCACAAGTGCTCACCGAGTACTTAGTTGAAAAGGAAGGGAATGCTGAACTGGGGTCAGTATTTTTTTTTTTCAGCCTCTAATGAATATCCGACAAAAAAGAAGAGAGCATGCAAACAGTGGGTAGGTACTCACAAATGGCACTTGGAGGAGGAGASAGAACACCTGCCAAGGTAAGACAGGCTTTAATCACGGGCAGAGATCTGTCTTACCAAGAACCTCTGCATGTGGCTGAGAAGTTTACTGGGTACAGAGGTCACTTGGATGGCAAAAAGAGTTAAGGCAAGGGGGTAAAAACAGAGAAGAATATCTCCCTCTTTCATCATCCTCATCTTCATCACCCAAATGTATGTTGGGAAGCTGTTTAGGATATTTGTGTAAAAGTGAAGTGGAAAATAGGACTCCATTTTCTGTCAGTTGTACAGGACTAGTTGTTCCTTGAATATGTTACTGCAGAAGTTTAGCATAAGCTTTCATGTTATAAAACTGTCTTTGGTGCAAAAACATTCTGCCTTTGCCTCACAGCAAATTTAGGCCTCTGGTTGCTGAACCAGTAACAGCGTTACCTCACACAGCACTACCACACCCTTCATATCTGTCTGGTTAATTGGTGGTAGTGATTAATACAATGTAGAAATTTATTATGGGCAAGAATTTTAGTAAAACTATGCATTTGATAGATGGCAAGTCAGGCATTTTATGTCCTCACTACAATATCAACATGCTAAATATAATGCAGTGAATGTTGGAATAACTTCAAATAATGAATAATGCAAGAAAAAAAMCTCTATTTCAACCGATATGGGATGGCAGGAAATGGAGAATGAAAGCAAATAGTAAATAGAAAGCTAGAAAGCTACATATGCATTATAAGCTATTTTCTCAAACAAACAAAGAAACCTAATACTAACACACCAAATTGCTTTTAATCTAATTAAGAATAGACATTTTTTATTATGCAATAGCATTATTACAGTAGTGAACAGAAGAAAATGAAATACAATATAATTATGTAGCAAGTATCTTCTATATGAAGGCAGAATAGAAAGCTAATTTTTGAAATATCGCATGTAAAGCTGGTCATCTGGTGATGATTTTGTGTGGACAAAGGGGACGTAGCTGCGATACGTGATTTACTGACACAGGGCAGTCCTTACTGCTCTCCACAGCTACCTGAAAGGAGGCTGTAGTGAGGCAGGGACTGGTCTCTTCTCCAAAAGAACTACCAATAGGASAGGAGGAAATGGCCTCAAGTTGTGCCCAGGGAGGTTCAGGTTAGACATTAGGAAGAAGTCCTACATGGAAAAGAGTAGTCAGTCRTTGGAAGAAGCTGCCCATGGAAGTGGCGGAGTCACCGTTCCTGGCAGTGTCCAAGAAACGTGCAGACGAGGCGCTTAGGGACATGGTTTGGTAGCCTTGGTGGTGRTGGGTTTATGGCTGGACTCGATGATCTTAAAGGGCTTTTCCCACCATAATGATCCTGTGATTCGGAGGTTTTATATTCTGAGATACACACATTACCTCTGACACTGATGGGATCCCACTAAACTCAACTCATTGTAGTAAACACAAAATATGCTAAAAGACGAACATTTCCAATAAAACAGTATTAATTATATTGTGAAAGAACATCTGGGTTATAAAAATCTCCCTCAAGGGCAGCATAAACATTTCAGCTCATAGAAATATGCGTATCCTCATGCTGTGAGCAGACATTCATCTGGAGAAATTTCTGTGTCCTGGATTTACCTTTCAGGTTGGGAGGATGAAATGTGAGGAAAGCCAAGAGAAGCATGGGAAACCCCAGGCACACCACACTTTAAGTCTGTGCATGCTTCTGTCATGTCTTACATAGGACTACACTACCTCAAACTAATCTTGCCATACCAGTATTAGGCCCCATTTTTCCTTAATTTCTGCTCAGATACCTATTACTCTACATACATTTAGTACAAAGCCAACAGCTTACATTTAAATGCAGACCTAAAGCAATATAGGAAGATGAATGTTTCACATGATGTATGCTTCCCATTCCTAGGAGCAATTAATGGTCTCTAGCAAACATTTTTACCTGTGCCAGATATTTTACCTGGGAGAATTACTGTTGACTTCAATATGAATAAATTGAAGGAATAAAAATGATCAGAACCCAATTTGGCAAAACCAGTTAACGCGGTGACCTACTGCACGCGAGTATTGGAGGTCACAGCATATTAGTTCTCGCAGTTTTGTGGACTGAGCAAGGTAACAATTCTGCTCTTGCTGAGCTGCTCATGGACAGAAAACAGTGCCTCSGCTCCAGAAAACGTGAGGGAGTTTCAGTTTCCCTCCCCTAGAAAACACACGGCCAGGGGACAGCAAACTGGGCCTGCGAGGTGTGAGGACTACAGGAATCATCTCACAGAGCCATAACATGTCTAGGCTTGAATTTGGACAAGAAGACATCGCTGGATTGCCTGTATCAGGTGAGAGGCATGCTCTTCTGGGGAATTACAACCACAGTGTAGCCACAGACAACTTGTCCTCTCCAAGGCACTGTCTGTAATCCTCTGATAGGCCAGGAGGCAGCTYGCCAGCCTGGGGCTTGGAGGATGCCCCAGGAGGAACGAAAGGTGGTCCCCTTCCCTCAGGGACCACTACCTGGCATGGAGCATTTCAACTCCTCATTCACGAGGAACGTCCACAGCACCGACCGCAAAAAACAGGCCTGATTTGAACCCTGCTGGTAGATGGAGCAGGCACTTAAACTGGTACAAAGGCATCTGTGCTGAGGTGGCTTCGCTTGGCAATAAGCAGATTTAAATTAAGCTGCTTACGGGTGTCTATAAACAAGGATAAGTGCAGTCACACCTCAAGTGCTGTTTGCTTAATTCTCAGACCATCTCTAACACTCTGCTCCCTAATGTGGCAAAAGAAGCGGCCGTGTGTTCTGGTCCGTGCTGTCACATCCGAGCCGGAAGCAAGAGACTTTCTCCCTCCGCTTGGCTCTGGTTCAAGCACACTCGACTATTACGTTCTGTCTTAGGCACCAGGCTGTCTGGAAGCTATTGACAGCATGGAAGGAGCTGCGAGGAGAGATGGGGAAATCGGCCGAGCTGGAGACCAGAGACCCTCATTTCTGGGAAGAGAACACCATCAAATCTAGACAGCTTTGGTAAGTGTTGGTGAACCGGGAACTGGAAATAAAACCATTCCAATAGCTGTACACTGATAATGCTGAGSAGAGAGATGAATTATGAGGTGTCATGCACAGGGTTTAGCTAGGAACAAAGCAATGAGACTAAGATACAGTAGATGTTGGCTCTCATCACGAGAACTTTGAAGTGTAAGATGTCCTACGTGGTGGTACAGGCTGCGGTTTCTGAAAGCAGCCCAAGCAATCGTTACTATATGTCTTGTGAGCCTGTATTTTCAATGAGGTGAAAATGAGAGCTGTATGCAGTAGGACCTAAAGCAAGAGGCAAGACGGAACCGCAGCAAAACCAGCAGCAAGGAGCAGAAATCAGTCTGGGACCTGGGGCAATAAGAGCAGGACCAAGCACAGACGGGGCAGGACCAAGAGATGAGCTGGACCAACACAGCTGTCACACTGCAAGTTGTCAAGAGAAACTAGTGGGATCATCYGGCCTACATCCTGGTGGGGACAGTGGCCAACCCTAAGGTCTTCTGGACTGTGTCTGGTGCCTGTTGTGCCTCACAGACTGTTTACACCTGGRGGTGGATGAGGGGCCTGCGTTCACGGCACTTCCCAAGCTGACGGGGTCTGTCCTGCTCTGGATACAGCCAGGCCACGTGGGCTGTCACCGTGTGCCACTGCTGATCTCCTAGCTGTGCTTGGCCTCCTCCTTCACCTCACAAACTGCTGCAGGCTTGGAAAGGCTTCCCAAAACTTAGAGCTTTCTCTGCAAGAATTCTCTCCAAATTGGGTACAAAAATCCTGACAGCACCCAAGTGAAACAACTTCTAAAGAGCCACGTGAGGGAACCCAGTCTAGCCTCGTGTTTTAGCTAAAATAAATCTATTTACAAACCCTGGGGAGGCAAAGGATTATTCTGTTTTCCCAGTCCATTACCTATTGACTCCTGTTATCAGTTATCTCAACTCTATTCCATCTCTTCTGATACCCACTACAGGTGCCCGGAGGCAAATGGTGCGTAGGAATTAGAGATGCAGATTCATTTCCAGAGGCACCRAAACTAGCTTTAACAAAATCTATTGGGTAAATATTTAGCTGCAGGCCTGGCTACGAGCAAGGCCTGTGGAAGTGTGGTTCTACAACACAAATGAGGTGCGAAGTGAACATGAAAGAGGCAGACAGACTTGTTCTCCAGCATTTACAGATTTTAAACAATAAATTGTAATTGCCTCCAGTGGAAATTTTTGCTTCATTATTTCAGGTTGAATCTCTTGTTTCTCATAACTCTGTGACATACCAAGATGTGTGATCTAATACGGAAATTGGCGAATACAATCCTCTTCTCTCCTGGGGAATTCTTAAGACTCTTCCCCATCAGATCGTATTTGTATAACAGCCAGAATCTGCACGTATCTTTCCAAAGAATGGCTTTCCATGCTGTAAGATGTTGAAATATTTGGCAAGGAAAAGCTTTTGGATGGTGTTCCYTCATTTTGCTCAGCTGAGCAGAAGTACTGACAAGATTTCCATTGGCAACCCCCAGTGCCACGGCCATTTATGTGTATCAGGTGGCAGCCWTCCCTCACAGTATCAGTCACAGGCCATTTAAAGTGGCATCATCTATCGGGATTTTCCGACACAGTGTCACAGAAATTTGGCTGATGTGGAAAAGTGGTGCAGAGTAGCACATTTGGTGGCAAATACTTGTCAATTACATGAGCTAGTCATATGAGAGGGGCTTCTCAGAGCAAAAGCATCACAGGATCTACCAGAGACCAGGGTGCAGCAGACTGTGCTCCAAAGTAGCAGCAACCCCCAGACCCTTTCAAACACGCCGCTCCTCACAGAGCCAGTCTGCCTGCAGAGGTTTTAGACATAGCACTTATGCAGCTATATATAACCTGTGGCATTAAGAAGTTCAAAATAACGAGGAGAAAAAAATTTAATGGGCTCCTTTCCTTCAAAATTTATTTGCATCTAAGATTTTGCATTAGGGARAAAACTGATATGTATTTTTGAAAATAATGTTAGTTATATAAGAAAACTACTCGAGGCAGAGACATGAATAGCCAAATTTGCTTTCTTCTGAGTGATCTGCTGAAACTCTACGAACAGAGAGGTGTTCATGTCTTGGAGGGGGAAACTTTAACATTAAAAAACTTGAAAAAGTTTTATCATTGAAAAAATGATAAACTAACAAACATAAAAATGAAAGAGTTGAAGAATCATCATTTTGATGCACCTGGAAGTTCATGCATCTACCAGCAACAGTTCACGACATTAGGCAAACTCTTGAACAGTGGTGAGAAATAAGCTGTTCAAACTGTTTCATGTGAGCTGTTTTTAAGACTTCAGATGTGAATGACTTCTGTTCATCTTTCTTTAAGACTGCAACAGAAAAGCTAGGTGCAAATACACCTTTAAAACAAATGAAGAGCACAGACCTGAGTAAAGTGTCTATCAGGATCCTGGCCGGAACGACACTGCAAATTTTCCTTTGTAACATGAAAACATGGCAGGCACCCTGGTACCTACYGAATGCCACCCACTGTAAAATGTAGAATTAGCTGTTTCTTTGCTTCTGGGTCTACAGGGAACCTTCCAGTATAAACATCCGGAGCAAGATAGACCTGAGACCCCTCACAGCTCTTCAGATTTTGGAAGACATGTGGAGAAAGTGCAGAATTGCAGTCTGTCTGTGGAAGCACACACGGTTAAGAGCAAGACACTATTTATTCTGAGCAATATTATAGACCATTACTGGCTTAGCTGGCTGCAGACCTATTCCCTTAACATGATATCCAATATATTATTTTAAATTGCTGTAACAATTTATTTTCACAGATGCAATCTGCATACCATTGGAAAATGTTTTGCACTAAATTCAAAAGCTGAGTATATTCAGATATATTCAAAATATATCTGAGTTTTTTACTTTCAAAACTGTAAGAAGAAACCTTTTGAAGCTAAAGAGTAAAATCTACACAAAGTTTGTTGCTGCAGCACTGTCAACCAAAACATACTTCACTGATTCATGCCTCTATGCTACTGCATGACATGTTTCATAAAGGTTGTGAACTTAAAGTGAGAACTTTTCCAGCACAATACATCTGTAGCAGGAAAGGGAACAGAAAGAGTATATGTGTCTGCCTGCGAGAAAGAAGTAAAACCTCTTCATCTTCTATATAAAATATAGAGTATAATCACAGTTCCACTCAGCAGCAGGCTATCATTGACTACAGCAACAGTGAAGTCAGTTTTGCCAGGATTTTACCTACAGTTAATCTTAGATATAATGGCTTATGTTTTCAAAAGCAACCTGTGATTTAGGTTGCCTCTATTTCTATACATACTGAAAGACATACATTAGGTGTCTATCTTTCCAATGGAAGAGATCTTCTTCTCCACCCACAATCAAGATGGGCAGTGAAAGGCAATGTCATCTATTGAAACCACAGACCAGTCAGTATGTTTCTATATTCTGTAGTGTTGCAGTGTTAAAATTAGAATGCTATGAGGCTAAACTGTAATATGAGATCACAACCAAGAGAAACCAAGACAACAGAACGACAGTATCTGAGAAAATCGTTGGTAAACGATGAATTAAGGTGAGGTGCGGCTTGACAGCRGCCTCTGTTAATTATTGCAGGATTCTCAATGCAAAAGATAGTATTTGTTTTAAATGGCACAGTCCTGTTCATCCTTATGTGGCAGATGTGAAATACTTGCTGATGGGAGATTTCATGCATCATTATATCAGCTCATTTTTCCATCTTTACCCACTTTAGATAATCTTGAATTCAAAATTCTATGCTGTTTTACAAAGTTAGGAAATTAACCTAATGATGACCTTGATGTAATAATTTCAGTCACCGATTCCAGTAAAAGTAATCTGTTCCTTAGCTGAACAAAATTTTGATAGGAAAAACGTATCTACTGAATGGTGAGTAAAGAGAGCATGAAGAAGCATAGAGATTGAATGGGACACACTCAGAAGGGAGATACATTTAAAATATTGGCTATTTTATGCAACAAATCATGGTAGGGAAAAAAAGTTGTTTTAGAATGCATGCAAAACCATCTGAAATTTCCCTCCTGGCCTGCAGGCATTTTCACATACCAATTTTTCATCTGACACAAAAGGAGTTTAAAGGGCCAGGACTCTAATTAGCAATCGCTCAAACCGTCCTGCCCTTTGCAACGAGCTTCCAGAGACAGATGGAACATGTTCAAGGCAGCAGAGGGATGCCCTTTTCTGTCTCCAGCACTCCAATGGGATCTGGTTGTTTTCTCTTGTATCTCATCAGCCATAGTAGAAGGCAACATGGGAGCATTTTCTGAAATGCTCTTACAGCCGTAATATTATTTCCCTAAAACATCAGGATTTCAGAAACAGGAATGGAAGTTCAAATTTTTATTTCACCTTTCCAGATGGTATAATAGTGCAATATTTATTTTGTGGTTTGACAGTAACTCAAGATCTGATTAAGAAGAAACACTCTGTTAGGTGGTATAGCACTTGCTTTAAAATACACTGCCTAGAGCATTTAATTTTTGTCAGAAATGTGAATTCGTCCATAACACTTTGGATTAGCAGGTATTACAGACAGTGGCAGGACACTGTGGATACTTATACAGGCAGAAAGGTGGGTTAATTTTTTCCAGACTCCTAAGTAAGTTCACTGCAACATTTTCCTTATTTTATTTACAACTTTGCATTAGCCTGAGTTTGGGCCACACTTCAAAATCACAGATGTGAACCTAACAAAAGCAAGAAAAGCACTTTCCCTGTCTAGTGTCACCTTCCTTATCTCTGTAGATACTCTCTACATTGCTCAGTCATGACTGAACTATTCAGAGCACTGAGAGCCATTTTTTGATCTTACCCTAATTACAGTGATGAACTGCTAACTGCACTGCTTGTTATTACTGGGTTTTAGGAAGACAAAAGGGAACAGAATGTCCTGCTTAAATTCTGAATCCACTTTTTGGAAGGATTTCTTTGAACACTGCCCAAAACCTAATGGCCAAGGATATTCTGCCACTCAAAAATATTTCTGAACTGCAAAATCTATTCCTGCACCTACCCAATACATTTTCTGCCTCCAAAAAATTACTTCTAAAATTTCAATAGTATTAAATCACTATCTCTCTGTGCACAATTCAGTTAAATACGTTGAGATGTGCCCTATATTTAACTGTGAGGGAGAAACCAGCAGCCTGTTAAAAAAATCCCTTCAAAGAAGAGACCTCACTGCAGACCTGACCACAGTCCAAATGTGTCCATCTACAGAGCAAGGAAAACGGCAAGGAAGGTTCTTCTCCTCAAGCTCTGTCTAAGAACACCTATTTCTGTTGTAAAAGTTGGTGCAAATTGGAGGTGCTGGAGCGCTGGCTAAYGGGGCGTCACTCTCACCACTTTGCTCTCTGTTTTGAAGACGCAGGTTTCCTATTAGAGCCAGCTCTGCTTTAAAGCCATCAGAAAGTCCTTTGTGCCACAATAATTACACTCAGGCTCTTTAAAATCAAAACCGGACCTAAAATGAACAATTACTTCATTCTGCTTTCAGTCTTTCAGGCTATTTATGTGAGTTACAGTTTTTTACATTGCTGGCTGGGAGAAAAAAAAAAGAAAAAGACTAATGGCTAGTTTAAAACACCTTCCTTCTTCAGCTTCTCCTCGTGGCTCAGGGCTGCACTGTCTTCCTGCACTTGCTCTATCACGGTAATAACCTCATTCTGGGAAGGGCCCTCACAGCGGGGTGCCGCGGCAATAGGAAGGCGCCGCACCGCGGGGCAGGTTTTGTCTCCTCACACAGGGTGTAGCTGCAGCCCCAGCTCCTCCTTTCACAAGCGGGCAGTGTGGTGTCTCCGTGCCGTGAACCTGCCCATTGCCGTCCCTCATTCGCTCATGCACACTTCTCCTGCCCCTGGAAAGCACTGCTCTGCGTCCCAAGGGCAGGCTCGTGGGCTTGTTTTGCTGTTTTGCATTATCTCGGTGCTCACAGAAGCGGCTTCCAAGCTCATAGCTGACTAGCCCTGAGGACACTTCAGCAATAAGTGACTTTTTAACTTGAGCGGCCACGGCCGCTTCTCACCCAGACCCAGGGAAACSGCACAGCCTGCTGCGCCAGGCACCAGGGCAAGACGAAGATCTTCCCACCAAGGCACATTCAACGATGTGAGTGTGGGGAAGTCCAGCTAATATCTCTGAACATCCCCATATAAAACATAACAATATTTGCAGCTGAAAGGCTGGTAACAATCAGCATTCGTACAGAGCCACACATTTAAGAAGTGCTTTATGAACATACATCAAAAACTTGCTGCTGAAGACAGGACAAACACAACACAAGACATAAGGAAACAACTCAAGCAATGAAAACCAGCAAGGATTATTGACGATGAGAGCAGGAGTATTACAGAATGGATTAGAATAAAGAGCATTTGGCAGTTGGAAAATGAGCAGGGAAAAGTACAGCAGGTAGTGGGAGTCAGTAAGAATACAGAAGGAGCAGGAAGAGCTAACGAATAGAGTCTTGAAGCTAAAGGGCACACAGCAATCCCCTGCCCTCKGCGATGTTAAGAGCACTCTTCACTGCCCACTGAAGTCTCTGACTTCCTCGCTTGCACAGGGGTTTTCTAGAGCTTGCAGGTGATGTTTCCAACATGGGATGGACACACTGACCACATGAAATAAAACCTGACTATCATGGCCTTTAAGAGACCCTACTTCCAAATAATGCATCAGTTTCGAGCAGTGCATCAGAGAAGCATTTGGACATGTAGTCTGTCTTGGGCGGTTGCTAATATGGGAGCTGTACGTTCACTGCATGAAGAAGGACAATGGCTTACAAAGGCTAATTTGATCAAAATCAAGTTTTCCATTTAAAAGACAAAGGACTGGACTTGTCAAGCTACACGTGGTAGCACATTTAAACTGCACAAAACTGATCCAGCTGGCTAATGAGAAGGGAAAAGCTTTCCTTGGAGCGAGCTCCAGTCAACCAACAGGAGGCATCCCGACCTCTCTATGCCCCCCGATGCCTCAGACTGCCCGGGGTGCCCTCTCCGCAGTGCAGCGAGCCAGATGCGGATGCAGCTGCACTCCCGAGGCACTGCTGGGATGAAGGCACCCTCCCCACGCACCGCGGACCGGGGCGCTTAGACTGGTGTACAGGTCCTGGCATACACATCCAGGGAACGGGGGCGGTTGCTCTGAGGGGCTAAACACCTAGTAAAATACAGGTTTAAATGCTGTAAAGCCAATGRAGTCTAACTGTTTGCTTGCTAAAGATTAAGAATTAGCATATTTGAAAGACCTCAGCATTTAACTGTATTCCTGAATCTTGAAATCCTCACAATGGAAATCCTGTCAAAGAACTAGTTCAGGGAATAAGCTGAATTTAAAACATACTCTCTATTAGCTATTGCATAAAATATTCCATTTGTTTTGCTATTTAGGACCAAAATATTTTTTTTGAATAGGAAATTACCCAATATAATTTTTATTAACTGCAGATATTGTCAAACAAAAACCTCTTTAAAATAATCAAATTAAAGCACTTTCTTAATGTTTAAACATATCGCAGATAACTTGTGCTACCTATTATCTTGGAATACACTGCAAGTACTTCCTCTGGCTWAAAAGCTTTTGGGTTCATATAAATGGAATCTGATCAATTTGAAATTGGTTGCGCTACTACTAAGGTTAAGGGTTAAGCCTGCCCACCTCCCACCCCAGGCTGAGAATACTGATACTTCAAAGGACAAAAATCCTCATTTGACACTCCTGCTAAGGAATGTCAAGCAAGGAAAAGTCATTTCCCAGAGAAGTTAACCACTGTGAAGACTGTTTGCATTCAGGAAGGCAGGAATGGATGGCTCTTTCCCTTTCTTTTCACTAAGATGCCACAACTACCTCTTCAATCAGAAAAAAATACACTATCCTAGGCTACTGTTTTTAAGGAATACTAGAGGCTATTTATCTTTGGAATACAACACATGCACAACTTTTTTTTTTGTCTTGGTTCTGTAAATATTCAATTAAGCTAATAAACTTTTTAACTGAAACAATTAACTCTGCCAGTGCAATATTTCAGTTTCAATTAACCTTTTTAATTTAATGTTCATCTGCTCACTTTCAGTAGAATTTAAAGCTGGTTAAAATCCAAGAAATCTTCAATATAAGTGAAAGACAGCCTGAACAGAATGATAATAAATTCTTAGGTGAGATGTCAGCAGTGATTTCCCAAGCAAATTGACAATAAGGAAGTGTGATGCATTTATGAAGTGTAGGGGTTATGAAAAAGGGAAAAAAAMCCCCACTATTTCCTTGTCTTTGCTCTATCTTCAGTAGAATTAACAATTAAGATGTTCCTAGTTTTTCAGTATTAGTATTCCTCAGTTCACCCTCAACTTCTCTGTTGTTGTTGTCAAAAGGTGCTTGAAAGTCTAATTTGGCACTTTTAAATCTAAGCAGCATTCCCCATAAAAATATCCATGACTGAAGACAGTTAACATGCACTTAGTTTTCACAGCATAAGAATGCATGAGAAATAACATTCCCAATTTCCACCAGTAGGTAGGTGGCACTGTGCCTTTCACCCCTGCAAATGCAGTTACTTCCAATCCCRTGTTAGGCAAAAGAGTTTGGAATTTTTGGCCTCAGAGGCAGCAAAAACTACTTCACCATCTCACATTCTGCAAAAACATCAAACAATTTGATATAATTTGTAGGCTTTGTACAGTAAAAGGGAGGAGAAAATTGCAGTTTATGCCTGTTTTACTCTCCTTGACCCTGTGCGTTATTCATGTCACTTACCTTTACTAAAATAATATGTGCATTTAATCTTTTCTGCAGTCATTTTTTGGAAACTACTATGAAACCCAAAGTAATTTGTCTGAAACTCAATAATCACATAYCTAATGATGTACAGTCAGCATACAGGATTCATTTTAAGTGCAGCTGTGTGTGCATCTGCCCATATATGTACAAACAAAAGCAGGTATGTGAACGTTGTAGCAAGGAAGGAGGACACTGTGGTTGATTAGTTACTAAGGTAACATTGATGGAAGTTGATGGTAGTACAATCAAGGAAGAAGGGTCCTTCCCTAGCTCAGGATCTGGACAGGAACTTTAGCCTCTGATGTCCAGAACTGGAGACTGTGTCAGTGCAGGAGTTTTCTGGGGGACAAATCTGTGGGAACAAATGATGCTCCCTTTCCTCTTAAAGCGCTGTTGTGTCCAAGGGTCATCATGTGCCAAGGGGTGCTGATTAACAACATGGACAATTTCTTCTTCTTTCATGGGGTRTTAATTCCTCACTACAAGTAATCATCTGCACATATTCCTGAAAGAGTCTCCCCAAAGTTCCCAAGTTTTTGAGTCCCTGCATTGTTTGTTCACCTTACTCAGCTCAGAGAACGGTCCCAAGTTTCCTCTTTCCTTCATCTGACTGTGTCTCTAATGCCCTGTCAGAACAGAGGACTGCATCCCAGACTCCTAGATTACATTTGGTATTATTTTCTTAGAGACCATGATACTARAAGCTGGAGGCTGAACAGATTCCTTTTGCTCCACAGTAAACTTAAAGTTCCCTGAGGTTCCAGGGTGCAGGAAAGACTATGAAATGGGCCAGAAAGACTCCGAAAGTGGAGAACCTCTAAAATCCYACCCCAGACTGCTATCAACATATCCACTCTCAATCCGAGAAATGTGGCCCAGGAAATGTCAGATATCCCTTTGGAAACGCTTTGCCCATTTTGACTTGAGCTGGATCAACATTTTGATATGAAGCCCACACTCTTAAAGTAGCATCTGTTGCTATAATCACTCTTGTACATATTTATCCCTTGAAAAATATCTCAGCCATCTGACAGCTGAGTGAGGGACCGGCCTGCTCCTACTGGAACACATATTCCTACATCAATTAGTCACTGCAAGTTGTTCCTTACTGGAACTTTGCCTACATTATTATTTGCATACAACAGATATACTCATCATATTAAGTAGCCTTAAAATTTTGCATGTTTTGATTATCAGTAATCAAGATTCCAGATTTCTTTCTTTGGAGAGGCTGATGCACAGTTATGTCAGTCCAATTGTTTTGTTTTGTTTTTTCCTCTGGAGTCTGATTGTTTTCTCCACAATTTTTATGCCTCTAAAACGAATGGAAAATAAAAAGATTTTGTTAGTAAATCATGCAATTTTAATGTTTGGAAGAGGATACATGAGATCTGTCTTGTAGCCTTGTTGACATAAGTTGTAGTTTAATGATGGGTAAAATTTGAATAGCAAAGTCTTGTAGTGAAATGGTAAAGTAGTGCATTTTAGCAGCTTCTTACACCTTTGTCAACCGGTCTACATACAAGAGGTGCTCATAGGTTATACAGAATTATTATTTGTTTTACTGCARCTCTAATGTTTCAGTTAGCACTRGGTGCTAATAAGTTACACATTTTTWAAAAAATAAGATAATAYAAGATACTGTCCTTGTACTGAAATTTTTTTGAAGTTTCAACAAGTTCTAAAKACAGTAGAAAAGACCTGGAATAACAATTCAAATGGAAAGGTTCATTTGTCTTCATAGTCCCCAAAAAATGAAGGTGATGTAAATACTTACAACMTCCTTCATCAAGTAATGACTACATTTTAAATCCAGGACTGGCATCTTTCAGTTTTTCTGTCTTCTTTTGCTGTTGATATTTAAYAATGAAGGCCCTAAGTAAGATTCTTGCTACCTTCTCACTCTTCTTTGTGATTGTCACAGTTCTGATTTCACAGGTGACTAAAATTCATGGAAAGGAAAATATTTGCTAGAGGTATGTGCTGTATCTTCTTTTTATCTAGATTCTTTATTTTTGAACTCCCTGGACAAATTAATCTSTAGAGCTACTCTGTGACAGTTGCCTAGACGAATGTTAGTCCTATTGTGCCACCCATGAATTGCGTCCTGGGTGTTCTATGCTTTTGGCTGCAATGGATGTGTTGTACTAAGGACAATCAGCTCTTGGGTGGTTGAATTAGATTCCTCATGCACCAGATGGAACAAGGTCCCAAATCKAGAGAGATTAAGCTTCTTTGATTGCTGAGATAATTTCATATGAATTCTYCTTGCTCTGCTTTAATTGGTGGAATCAGAGCTAAACCATGGCCCTAATTTGCTTGACTAGCTTCTTTTTATGGTTAATCTTCCTCTTCAAAGATTTCCACCTTTATCAAAACCTCATTTACAACAATCTTGATTCAGCTCCCTGAAAACCTGTTCCATTCTGGCCTTATGAGCTCACTTATGCATTTYTGTATGTCACAATTTTTCCCTGGTGAGCTGACAGGCAGCACTGCTGCTTCTTTCTTCTCCTCTGYTAACCTCACCTCATTACAGATGAAGGAATCCAGTTTAAATCTGAGCTCTGACCACTTACTCCCTGCAGTGTCACATAAAGCATACTTACTCCTTGCTTGTGGCAGTTTCCTACCATTCAGACGTGTTTTAGTTATACCGTAACTCAGGCAGGCTTTTCTCACCACTCACAGAGGGGAGTGGGAGGCACAGGGTGACCTTCACACCAGTCACCAGTTTCCACAGGAATGCTTCCAATTTGCCTATGGTGAGAATGAGACTTTTTAAAACACTGGTTCACCAGGGATATAAATACACGTAGGCGAACAGGAAATTGTCTGTCTAGTGGAGCAAAGAAACACTACATTTTTGCACTCCTTTTTAATGCTCTGTGTGGAAATAGCAGGACAGGGCAACCTCTCCTCCTGTTTTGTCTCAGGTCTATAGGGGAATGCTGAAGTCTTTCACCCAAACTGGTCTCACACGTGTGACCACACCATGCATATGGTGCACATGCACACCATGCATATGCTGCTTTCTGACAGAACAAGTTGATGAACCTTTAGTCTCACCTTTGGCCCTAAACTGGCATGGAAGTGTTTGGGTAACAATAATGCCCTCCAGCATTCTGTTATGCAAGCAGAATACTTCACACTGCAAAGTGTGGAGGCTCTCAACCACCTCCTAGATTGCCACAGGAGAGAAGCAACTATTTGCTGGAACAAGCAGGAGCCCACAGTGAAGAAGAAGTACATTGCAGATAACAGAAACTACTGAAAATGTTGGAAACTGCTCATGGGAGGCAGGAGAAGTACTGGTCTGTGCCTTTCAGCTTTCCTCTTCCTAAAGTACTGTTGTTGTCCTCCACCTAATGGATGCTGCTTGAAAGCCTCCCCTAGAACGAATCTCATTTCCAGCATAAAAGAGTCTGTTCTGGGTGCAAAAGATGCTATCTCTTCAGGAATGTTCAAAGTAAGAAAGTACTCCTGCAACTACATTAAAAGAAAATTGCAAAGAAAAGGAAAAAGAAACAACAAAAGGTGCATGGAGAACAAAGGACTGTAAAGCTATTTTGAGCTTGCTGTGAGTCTGTATAAACATGTAAATCTAAAATGTATATCAATTATTTCTAATTACCTATATGTTGTTCAATAGTATCAGAGTAAAAACTGCAACACTTTCTGAGACTCTTTCCTTTCACATCCTTACAGGTGTGGTGAAGTCTGGCTAACTGTCCTAAAAAACTTCAGCAGGCAGCATAAAATGCGGAGGAGGAAATTACATGAAAATTCATTTCCAAGAATATTTAGACACACTGATGTTGCTGATTTCGAAGCAGGAAAGAAGAAATAATAATAAATTATATAGATAGTTGACTGTTCAAAAGTACTGATAATAAAATTTGCTAATAGGTAAAATACTGGATTCTGACTGATAAGATGTTCCAAATCATTGTGCTGATAATAGCAAAAATAAAATCTCATTCAACACCTTGAAGTAAAAAAAAAAAAAAAAAAAAAAGTGCCTTTGCACTGATTTGAAGACAATCACCTCCAAAGTTGCAAGATTTCTGCGTAAGAAAGAGTTGCGAAATTTCTGCATAAGAAGAGAGTCCCTCAAACAGTTTAAACTACTGGCAATGTATTCACTTGCCACTTTAGCAGAATAACAAAAAGCACGGAAAGGTTAAGGGAAAACTCTCTAGGAAGTTCTGCCATATGGGGGGAGATGGGATTGCAGTTTCGCAGACGCAGTTTTACCCTACGTGGTTCCGGTGTTTAATACAGCCACGTGCCCCGCGTCCTTTCCTTGGGGCACAACACGTGCTGGGAAGAGCAGCACTTGACCTCGCACCGCTGCGCAGCACGAGCTCCGGAGGAGCCTCTCCCTCAGCCAGGCGCTGCGTGCCTTTCCCCCACACGCTCTGCGCAGGGCAGTCCAACCCGCGGGCCTCCCCAGGCACAGCACGTTGCCACAGCAGCCATGAAGCCAGCTGCTGCGACACAAAACACTCACAGAAAGTTTGGCTTTTTGTTGCTCTTTCTCCTCTGTTTTTGGTCCGCCCACCCACTGAGAGTCGGGGTTACATTCTTGTGGAGTAAATCTAACCCATTTAGACTTGCGTCACCCATGACAGCTAAGTTACAATGGAGGCCTCATAGGAGGCACAATTAAACTACACATTTTGYTTTGGGGTTTATTTTTAAGAAAACAAATGAGTTAATAGTACAAAATCACCACTGATCCCTTAAACTGCTGATCATTATTTTTCTGCTCCTGCCATTCAGTGGTTTCAAAATTTAGGTCAGTGCCTCATAGCAAACGCAATGGCACAGTCATCATCCTCAGACAGAAATACAAAGGTAAGGCTGCACGGTCAGTACAGGTGATGAACATTACATTTGCAGCTATAGGAACAAAACATGCAGGCATTTCTACCAACTTGGCCTGGAAAAGGTTTACAAAACTGTTTACTCGTGGAACAAAAATGTATTGATCTGGAAAATGCTAAGTAATCATCACTGGTACCCCTACTAAATTAAATGTGTGCCAACCATAGCAGATTATTTTTTTTTAGTTGAGCATCGATGCTGTACAGTGTCAAATTAATTCTTGCAATGCTGAGACTTCACTGCAGCATCATTCAAATTCTGTGTTGGGGTGGTCTCAAAGAGTGCTACAG
Organism: Eudromia elegans; assembly: GCA_003342815.1. NCBI lineage: Eukaryota > Metazoa > Chordata > Aves > Tinamiformes > Tinamidae > Eudromia > Eudromia elegans. Next base: position 1,242,223 of record PTEX01000127.1, on the reverse strand, counting down.
TACATGAGTCCCAGCCTTGCCAGTGCATCCCGGAGAGCAGATTCCTACGCAGGAACAGGCCTTTGCACAGTCTCCCCAGCAGCTTCAGGAGACAGAGGAGGAGTAAACACACAGGGGCGCTGGGATTTTCGCCTTGAGGAAGTGACTGACAGCAACCTTATACTGTCCTAAGAACTGCTTTCGTTCTTCAGCAGTCATTCTAGTGGAGCTTTCTCTGCAACTCATTTCTGAGACGAAAAGTCTATCTCAGCTGCAAAAGATGCTACTTCTCCAGATTGTTCAAAGTAAGAAAGTACTTCTTCAACTACATGATAAAAAGGAAAATTTCTCTAGTTTTTTGTATTTCTCAGTATGATCGRAAGTGAATCACTGACCTCTTACTTTCATAGATGTTCAGAGCCACAGTTGTCCTCACAGGTTTCTAAAGGTGGAAAACAGCAATGCAAGCTCCTGGAAGACCTGCCTTACTTTGCCTTGAAGGTTTATATATTTCTTTTAAAAATTGTAGCTGATAATCTAGACAGAGGGACAAAAGTGCAAGAAGATCCTGCTCAGAACAGTTTCTACAATCACCCAATTCAYTTCCTCTTAATTGCTACTACACAGTGAATCCCTCCCGACCCAGATCTCACCATCAGCAGGACAGGCCAGGCCATAAAGCACATCCTAAAGCTGCATAATATGATTCTGTCTTGTTTGTTACATAGTTGTTTGCAAACTCTGCGATGAGTACTTTAAATACACACATATACCAAAAAAAAAAAAAAGAAAAATACAAATAAAAAAGAGAAAGACCTGCAAGGCATGCAAAGCTCCCATGCATGTCTGTGAGTGTTACTGTCTTTCTTGTGTTCTTTTAATCACTTCATAGAGCGTCTAGAGGGAAACAAACCCCCAACAACTCTCTCTATCAAGAGAGCTTAGTGGAATATTAAAGGCAGTCATGTGTTCTGAAAGAAATGAGCATAAGCTTCTGAAAAGCAACATCCCTCCTGGCTGAAAAAAGCCGACCATCCAGTTCCTGTAGCGGAACGGGGCTGCTGGAGCCCTGCGCACGCGGATCGCGGGGCTTTCCTCCGCACACCGCCCCGTGCACGCACCGCGCCCGCGGGCTGCGYATGGAAGGGCTGACAGCACGAAGCCCAGCAGAGCCGTCACTTCAATAATTCATGTCCGCCCCGGTGTCCCGGGGCGAGCAGCAGGCTCCTGTAGCACTCACCGTTAACACTCTAATTCGGTACCGCTTCCGCTGGCTCCCCACTCCGGCAACACAACTGTGCTTTTAAAGGTTTGCAGCAATCATCACACTCGTCAACAACAGGAATAGCTCCAAACACTTCCTTATTTTTAAAAACAGGTAGACACTTGGCCCGTATTCCCGAGGAACATGGGAACTTRCTTCCAGATGGTGTTTACTTTTGTACGGAAAGGGTCTGTTATGGCTCGAAGCGTCTAGTGCTCACTGCCCTGGAAGGCCGTCAGTTAACACACTACCCGGGGARCGCAAGGGGAGAGCGAGCCAACATCAAACGCATGCAAAGGGCTGCTCTTTAACAGCCTTTACGCAGGGACTGCCTCACACAGCACTCTGGGACCTGCAAGACGAAGGCCTGCTTTGCCACGCAAGAGTATTCCCACCAGAAGTGTTGCTAATGTACTAAGAGTTTTCCAGAGGACTGATATCCTACTCTCACGGGACAACCAGTGCTCTCACACGGAGCCCAATCCATGCAAAACGAGTGCAAAATCTGACTTCTAAAAGAAATGCCCATTTCTGGAGGAATTTTGCCAGCAGGACTCAGCTGTCCCTTTAAAACGTGGCATGAGGAGCAAAGACGCCGGCGTGGCGGCACCGCTCCAGCACCCCGGAGCACAGCAGGAGCCCACGGGAGCCACGTTTCCTCCCTCGGTGCCCGGCGCTGCTCAGCGTGCGCGGCGTCCCTGATGCTGCTCTCAGCCTCACCCTGGYGCTGCCCCGATGACTGGAACTCGGGCAGTTCCCGGGCTCCGGGAGAGGGCAGGACATTAAAAGCAGAGATCCGTGGTCTGCTCTGTCTCCCGGCTGGCTGCTGAGGCGCAGGCGGCAGCTATCRGCTTTAGGCTTTGCTTTGCAATAGAGGCCAGCGCTTACTCTTTCTTSCTCCACTTTTCCAAGGAGATGGCATGTGGTGACGGAAGCAGGCAGCTGAGAGCTGGCTGTGTGGGAAGACCTTACATCGAGACTGGCTCTCAAACCGCTTATTGATTAGTTATTGAAACCGCAGCTTCAATCCCCTAAGAGTCCAACAAGGGTTGTGACAACTGAGATCTKCCTAAGCCCTCCTTTCCTATGCTCTCTCCTTCCTGAACATCCAAAATACTCCATGCCCTGCAGAGCAGATCCCTGGGAGCCAGAACCCCAGCAAGCCCTGCAGTGTCTGGCCCGCAGAGAGCCCAGCAGAACGACCTGGAGGCCCTGTGAGCTCCATTCCTCATTGAGGCCATGCCTCTGACTGTGGCCGAGCTTTCAGTGCAAAACTAAGTATTTTCTGAAAAATTGGGCTGGGCTTTGTCAGAACAGACATAAACATTTCCCCRTGAACTACAGAGCCCRGATATAAGACAGAGAACCAGGAGAGAGGAAGTGAAGAGCTGCTCGAGGAGTGTTGRGTTAGGGATTATTTAGGCAAACTCGGTGCCTATAAATCTAYGKGCCCGGATGGGCTGCACCCAAGGGTGCTGAGGGAACTGSTGGGGKTTGYTGCTGAGCYGCTCTCCATCATCTTCAAGAGGTCGTGGGGAGCAGGGGAGGTGCCTCAGCCCCAGTGAGGCTGCTCCTGGAGTATTGTGGGCACCTGTGGGCTCCCCAGGACAAGAGGGACATGGAGCTGCTGGAGAGGGTTCAGTGTAGAGCAACAAAGATGATTAAGGGACTGGAGCATCTACCGTATGAGCAAAAACTACAGAAGAGAAGACTGAGAGGGGATCTGATCAATAAGTATGAGTACTTGAGGGATGAAGGTAGGGAGCATGGGGCCAAACTCTTCTCAGTGGTGGCCAGTGATAGGACARGGGGTAATGGGTGCAAGTTGAAACCCAGGAAGTTTGTTACTATGGCACTCATCCTAAGGCCAGAGATTGCTGGATGAAGCATGACGAATGTTTGCAAGACTGGAAYACCACTGTTTAACAGCATGACATTTGGAATACTTCTGGAGCCTGGGAACAAACACATGAGGGGAATGGGTCAGGAAGCAGTCTGGCAAAACTGCCATTTTCTAAGGTTTCTCAAAAGGACACATTCAGAGACTTCTGCAAATAAATTAGCTATTAGGTTCCCTACCACTGCAGTCACTCATGCACTCTAGCAGAGTATTTTATTCAAAACACACTCCTTCATTTATATTTTAACATGTTGYTTCCGCAGAGGCAATAGCTTAAACAGCCTCTGAAACCATCTGGGCTAAGTCAGCGCAGCAAGGGCTCTCCTGCCACCCACCCSCAAGTAACGTGGCTGCGGCTGCCGCCCCCGGGGCGGCCCCTGCTCTGCCACGCGCTCGTGCTGCTCTCGGGGCGGCCCCGGAGCACCGCGTCGCAGGCCGCCACGCGTGGCTTTCACCGGGCACCGCTCACAACTCAACGTGGMCGCGGGTTTTACCTATCGGGCAGGTGCTTCTAACGACCGCAGGGTTTCCTTCCATCGTCGACCAGATGATAAATCACATTTAAGACATGAATATACATAAGCCGTGGACTAGGTATAGAGAGCAGACGATCCAAACCTGCATGTCTTCTATTTTAAGCATCGAACACGAATGACCTAAATCACCCATGTGGAGACACCTGCCTCTCTGCACTGACTTTATAGGGAATTTCTGCTCCTAACACCGTCCTCTGAATTTCGTCCAAGTTGGATGCCAAAGGCAGATGGTATCAGTACATCTCCTTTCAGGCACACAAACACTACCCTCTTTTAAAAGGAACAAAATCAGTTACCACAAGGTTGAGCTAAACCTGTACTATCGGGTGGCCGGACAGACCCTCAGCAGAATCCCCTTATTCCAAAGTGGTCCAAACAGTTGGCTGCAGAACCACAGGAGGGTGTCATGTGAAAGCTCTGGAATTACTCTAACACATTTATTTTCCGCTACGTCAGGTACTCAGCATAAACTAAAGAGGGTCGAGTCAGTATGGGAAACGGGGAAAATGCAGAGGCCAGTCGAGYAGGCAGCACCGGTGCCGGGGGACAGCCAGCACCTACAGACCTTCTCAGCACTAGGGGCTTTAGGCAAGATGTCAAACACCATTCGTGATCAGCTACCAGTATGGATCATGCCGTTCCTCATAGTGTCCTGGCCTGACATCCTCACTCAGTCACCCTATCAGCAGGTAACTCTGATTGCTGCMATTTCAGCTGGGCAGAGCAGCCTTGCTCACCTCTGACCTGAGGTTCAGGCCCCTCTCAGGGGAATGGATATTAAGATTACTGTAAATACAAACTCCTATAAGATCTTCTGGGATGTTTGATCCCTGTGGTTGTACACATATGGGTATATTTATATACCACTGTGGTCAAATCTTGTGTTGTTTTGTTATTATTTGGATTTTTTTAAGACACAAAGTATAAAAGGTCTGTCGTGCAAGAAATYTAAGACTGAATACTCCACACAGTATACTACATATAGTGGTGTCTTCCTCTGAAGATAAGTGGTAAGAATCCTGCTAGCATTCATATATGCCTCCCTAGATACTTAGTCCATGCTTTAATTAACCCTAGGATTTGAGTCTTTTATGAGAAAATTAACAGGCAGGGCCACTACAGCACGGTTTAACCTCTCAGACAGCGAGGGAGAAGGATATTTTATTTTCAGAATTATAAAGGAGATGCCAGCAACCTTTCTGACTACAGTAGTTCACGAGCAGTAATGCCACCATGATAAAATCAAAGTCCYTGAAAGTGGCACCAAGACACTACTAGCTGCAGAGCTAAAATTGATAGGCATTAAGCCTGGTATTCGTAGTTACAGTTAGTTTAAAGTCACCAAGGGAAGTGTGTCACTGTGTATAAGATGGAGTGCTTTTATACCAAAACCTGGCATCTTATATTCACAACTTGGCATAAATCGTAAAGGGAAAAACKGATTTGGAGAGCTCATCCCCCTGCTCATTGGAGACCATCATTAAGCTGCCAGATCYCAGCACAGTGAGACCTCGCTGCTTGAGGGCAGCTCTGGAGACTGGCACAGAGAGCTGGAGCCCACGAACCTCAGGGCACCCCGGGGCCCCCTCTTCCTCACCTGTGGTGGTGGAAAGCGGCTCCCGTGCCCCATACCGAGCCCCAGAGATGGCTGAGTGGGGGTCAGCAGCCCTGTGAATGTTCACGGGAGCCCTTCTGCCCTCCAGCAGCACCAGCCTGCACCAGATCTTTGCTTGACTGCGTGTTTACTGAAGAAAGAATGACAGCATTTGTATGAAGAGCATTGAGAAGATACAATCAGCCTTTTTTTTTTATTAATCACTTCTCTGAGTTTAAAATATGCTGTTATTACACATGATACTTAAAATGACTTCAGGTAAAACGGTTCTATAAATATGCAGTTTTGCAATTTCTTTTGTTTCTTTTGTTTGCTTTATGGTTAAAATAGCACTTGGTACTTCTGTTTGTGCATTTTTAATATAATAGGGAGGGAAGAAAGGAGTAATTGAACAAAAGTAATCTTAAAATAAAAATCTGGACAAGAGATTAAGGGAAGTGCACTTAAGTGAAACTATTTTTAACTCTTTAATATTTTATCACACTTGAAGCAGCCAACAGCCATCTGCATTTCTGAAGGGAAAAGGGAACACGATTTTGCTGCCGYTTTCCATCGTGCTTTATTATCCCACCTCAATTGCTCTCCCTTTTAGTGCGCTGCCCTTACTGCCCCCACAGAGAGCAATACAGAGCTGGCGACGCGCACGCGGGGAGAGGCGTAGGGCATGTGCTGAGGGGTTGCCAGCTCCCCATAGTGGAATACACACCTTTCGATCCAGTGAGTCCTATAGGCACAAGCACAGGCTGTTGGAGGACTTTGTGGAGGAGTGGGGATCAGTGAATCTTGCACTGACAGAAATTTAACTGTTGAATAAAAACAACCCTTGGTTTTCACTTAAGAGCCTATTGGTTATTTATTTCTTAATTATTGCACCGGGATGTGGTGGATTCCCTTTCTCTAAATCCCTTTGAAAGCATGCTCATTTTTTTTTTTWAAATTTAATAAGAATAAGGATGGATGGATTCAGCAAATCTAACACTACTCAGAAAGAAGTGACATTAACTATATAGAGCACCATCATCAGCAATTACAATAATGAGCTGCTATTACTGTGTCTGACTTCTGTTGTCTGGCGTTGTGATAAATGCCAAAGTCATTCTAGGGAAACATTTCTGAAGAAAAACGTGAATAGGAATTTGGGGTAAACCACAGTGACTTTTACATGACTCTTACCAAAGCAAACCTGACTTTCCTGACGGGACTGCCCTGTTATACTTAGTTATACAAGGGATAGAAAGAAAGGCAGAAGGTGACAAGATGAGACAAGTGACCTGAAATTATTACCTACTGACAGGTAAGCTTTTTGTTTCAGTGGGTTTTCTCTTTGTGCAGATGATCCACTCTCTAGTCTCCAAATGTAGGCAGCACGAGAGCAAATTCAGCTCTTTCATCTGGACGTGCAGTCACCTACTACACACAGCAATGCCCAAAGAGCTGCACRTTTGTGAGCTGGGACCCCATTCATAATATCCACCGGTTCCCTCATTCGGACTCGCTTGTGTGTGAAGTGTAGCACAGGAAACATGAATGTTGCACATTTGGTCTAAAATTAGCTCACATGGCTTAGCAAACTCCCCGCTTTCTCGTCGGAACAGGCTGTCGAAAGCTTCACSTGGCAAGCCTGGAACAGGTTTTAGAAGAACTCCATGCCCAGATTTAAAACGGTYGGACAGTCCTCGCCCCGGAGGCCACATGTGGAGGAGCTCTCCCCACTCGCCCCTGCTCCCAGCACTGCCTCTGCAGCGGGCAGCGCGCAGGGCCAGCCATTCACACCCCCTCCTCACACCTATCCATCTAGTTCCCTTAGAAAGACCCCTTGGTATCCTTTTCCCTTAAAGAGTTGTGGTAYAAAGGGCCAGGAAGGCCTGGAAAGGTTGCACTGACTTAGTACATTCAGTTTCCAGCTCTGGAAGGCTGGATTCAACTCCTACYTAAACTGCAAATGAAAATTAATTCAATCTTCTCCCAGTGTTTTTCCACCAGAAAGAAGCTCCCTCTCCATTTGAGGAGATTAGCAGGTTTTTCCCCTCAGGAGAGGCCAGCGCATGAAGCTGAAAGCGAGATGCTGATTAAATAGGAGACAAAACGGTCCCCCCTTCCTGAGGGGACCGGCACAATTCTGCGTGTAACTACACCGAACCTGAACAGCAATTTGAAGATGGAAAGTAATTCTCAAGTGGTCACCTGCTGGATTGGGTTCACGATCATTTAAAAACACAGCATCAACGCAAACTGCGCTCATGCAAAGAGAAACGTGGKTTTTAATATTTTTTACTGAACAAGGSCATTTCCTCATTTTAAAYTTTAAAGGAGGCACTCCAATAAGYTTTAGCAGTTTCACTGTTGTTAGCTTAAGCTCTGTTGTTATGATCAGTGGAAAGCTGGGAAGTATTCTCTTAAAAGCTTCAGTTTGGCAATGTTTGATTTCTTTCATTTTTAACCTAAAATTAACTACAGCTGTTTTCCTTTCAATAGCAACATACCAGGCACTCAGCATAGCAAGAAGGTACCTTTAACTATGAACTGGATAGAACTGCATGTTATGAAAAACAGTTTTAGGAAAAATGTTTGACAATTTATAAAGTGCTACATATGACAATATTCAGGACCTCACTTTTGCCTGAACACAGAAAGAACTAAACATAAATTTCTGGCTTAAGCTACAGATACGGTCCAAARTACAACTGACCAATCCGCCACTCTTTTTCACTGCCAAGGTCCCCTGAATGATCTAAGACTCAAAGTCCGGTGCTCCCTAAGCTTCAGGCTKTGAGCCAAGAACCACATGCGGGGTTGCCATCCCAAGCACAGGAGGCAGAAAAGGACAAAAGTGATAGGGTAAGTTTGGGGGTTGAGTGCTTATAGAAGATGAGCAGAGACAACTGGGAAGCCAGATCTCCTGGTGCCCGATACGTGCTCTGCGTCTAATCCTGTCTCTGTTCACCTGCATCCTCACATTTCCTGACGGGTTTCTACACAACGAGGTACTCTGGTGTAAACCTGTAGAAGGTCACATGAGGATTTGCAGAATTCCCTGCGAATCCTCTCCGTTTGCCTGYACTCTGAGGAAGTGCTCTTTATTTCAGGTGACTCAACAGCAACGGAGGCACTTAACTGCCCTGGAATATCTCTAAATCCCATACTTCTCCCAAGTTTACATCCTCCTTAGCCAACTCTGAATGTCCATCCTCATCCCATTACAGAACTGCACTTAGTTCACTGTCCTAAAACACTTCCTCAGTGAAACTGGGCAAAAAAATAATTTGTATCACTAGATGTTTGTATAAAGAGAAGATGATATTTATGATGCAGAGARTCCTATTATATTTTATACTGCAGAGTGAAAGAGCAAAGCCTTTCAGGTGCCTTCAGCAGTTACCTGTTCTCAGGGATGAATCTCCCTGTTAAGCACTGCAGCATAAAAAGCCTCGATGGCCCCATGAGCTAAATCCACTGTGCCCTGGGAGACCTTGTGCCCTCCTGGGATTCAAATGCCCGTGAAACACCTGATGAACAGAACTGCCGACCTCTAATTGAAGCCCTTGTGTAAATATGAATAATATGGATATTACACTTACCTCTCTTCACAGATAATTGCAGGGGGAAGATAAATTGCCAGGAATTTGTATTCAAAGTGACCAAGTCACATACAGCTGTAGTGGGCTGAAACAGCTTTAATGTAACTAGTACCGAGAGAGTCGGTCAGCACTGGGGATGAGGATGCAAGCTGGGTGCTTGCTGGTCTAACCTGACAGACACCAGGAATCCCGGCCATTTTGCCTTTGCAGCCCATGCAGTCGTCACGTCACTACAGAAACTGCAGCAGCTCTGAAAAATATGCAGATCACAAAGCTCCACGTACCAAACAACCATAGCTAACATGAGTATGACAGATCACTCAACTGTGGTGAAAAGATGCATAATGAAGCAGATCAAGATTCCTGCATTTTAGATGAAAGCCCTCTGGGGCAGGGGAACTAAGATGCAAAATACAGACCACATGCAGGAATAGACTTATTTCATTATTCTGTAGGAAAGGGAGCAAATACAAGGAGCATCAGGCTGTTCTTTCCCCATAGTGGTGGTGATGCCATCCTGCTTATATAATAGTCCTCATGTAGCAAACAATCCACCAGACCTGGTTGCTTTGCCTGTGATGTTCTACTACGACAAACTATGACAGTTTTCCGAGTATTTATATATTTGTAGAGTCAGTTCAACAAATATATATCTTGGAATATTTAGTTAACCTATTTAGTTAACATATATAGCTATCAATGTTCAGGAAAAGCAGTGGCTATCTTTGTTATCTTCTTTTCTGTAGGAGCAACCCTATATAGAACCTTCTGAACCTGAACTTGTCCTACCCGACCCCAAGAGCACCGTTCACCCTCCATTCAGCAGAAGCAACAGTACAGGCACCATGGAAATTATTTTAATAGCAAAAGACGCTGGATCCTTTATATAAATACTTCACAATGAAAAGGGAATTTTATATAACAGCCAGTTTTTGTTCATACTTTAAAATCATCATAAACATTTTATTTTTAAAACTGTTCCAGAGAGGGAAGAAAGACAACCTGTAAATCTAAAGAACTGTAACAAAAGCAACATAATTTATAACTGGGTACCTTGTTTTTATCTTATAGAATAAAATTGCTTTTAGAGAAAAACCTGYCTAAGTACAATTATGTCAGAAGTCACTTGTATCCAACAGGAAAGAGCTACAATAAATGCTCAATATGGGTAGCTGAATGTGGAGGAAAATTAACAGTTCTGGTACCACCTCTACTATTTGTGCTGGGCTAGATTTTTATCAGCTAACAAACAGAGGCATTTGGGGGCTCAAATGCTCCCGAGCCTGGAGGAACGAATGGCGAGAGGCACCTCCGACTCGGTTCCAGCTTCCGCATTTTCATGCCGCGGGTGCTGCCCAGCGAGGACACGTTTCGGAGAACATGCCAGGCTCCGGCCAACCTCGCACAGACCACAGAGACCGACCGCCTCGGAAAGCCTGGATCAAAAAGCCCACGTAAGCCTGAGTTTCCCAGAAAGGTYCCCAATCAGAAACTCTCCACAAAGAGAATTTTTTGTTTATTTGTTTTGACTATGTTTCTTACTTAGCGTAAGGGAGGGAGAATATTGAATCAAGTAGCAGGTGGGAGAAAAAGGGAATATGGTTTAATCTCTGYACTGCAGAGTCATTCCCTCCTGGCACTATACAGAGTTCAGGACTTCTGTTTCCCTTGAAAGCATCCAAAAATATTTGTTCAAATCCTCCCTTATTCTCCTGTGCRACCTGAGTTTAGACCTCTTTCCTCCCCAGCAGTGATTAACTGAACTTCCTGTTACTACACTGAGATCCATTACCGGTATTTTAAATAAAAGCTGTCCTTTCTTTTTCTTTCTTTTCTTTCTTTTTTTTTTTTAATGGCACTAAGCTGGAAACAAATAGAAAGCAATCAAATAAAAGATAATGGAAATCAGCTCATCCGGTCAGACACCGCAGCAAACATAAAACTAACACAGTTAAAAGCTTGCACATGAGAGATGACAACATTTTCTACACTCTAGTAYGAAAAGCCAAGCTGTCTGGCACTTTTCCAACAGGAATTTGTAATATGAAAATGCTGATTCATCAAGCAGAACACCCATCATCTGCACAGCCTGGCTTTGCTCACAGTTTTGCGGGAAGGGCTCTTTCGGTCTAAGGCAGAATCTCYGTTCAAAGCCCAGAAGGGGTCCTCACTGATCCGGCAGCCAGGACACCCAGTAGTGCTTGGCAAGAGAGATGTTTGGTTCCCTAGCTCTGCCACCACAGCCCAGGAGCCCGAAACCAGAACGCCAAGAGGAGCAGCTCCGCTCCCAACCTTTCCGCTCTCATTGTGTGTGTGTGTGATGGTCTTTTGAAAACAGCTCTTAGCTTTGAACCAACGGCAAATGGAAAAAAAAATGCAGTATCAACACAGAGAAATTTCAACATCAAGAGAGCAAGACTATGTTCAGCTCTAATAGTAATGCCATTCACCTAACTCATTCCTCTCTCCTCTCACAGTGACCCTCTCCAAACACAGACAGCTTTATTAACTATGCTGGTTCACTCCTCTTTCCAAAAAGATCGGGCAGAAAGAAATTGCCCAGGCAAATTGAAATAAACAGTATGCCCCTAAGGCAAAGCCTTACCACACTCATTTGTAATGCTGGAGATCCTGGTTTAATTCCCCTTTCGCTGTGATCTTCAGTTCCCTATCTATATAAAATGGGATTAATAGCACATCGTATCCAGCCGAATTTTTCTGCGGAAGCAGACATTCCTGAGCCGGATGTGATAAGATAATGACATTGATGAGGAGCTTAGAAATATCCMGGACTGACATTTGCCAGGCCACTCCTGCTAGCTCTCTCCAGACCGTAGGAAAAGCAGGCTCAGCACAAGCTTGGCATTTAAAATAAGACTTATCTGTAGCAAAGAGCCCTGTGCCAGGGTGTTGTACACCTCAGGGCAAAGAGAGCAAGCCAAGGCAACAGCCAGGGATTGGGATATCCCCATRGCAGAGAGCGGCACGGGAAGCTGCTGCAGAGCGGCTATGAGGGGCAGGGGAGAAGAGGGTGGAATAACAGGCCAAGGAAATGAAAAACAGCATCAGAGGAGGAGAGATGCTCTGAGAGAGGACACAGGGGAGGCAAATGCTGGTGAAAACAGAGACAAAAGTATTAGCAGCTATAAAGGAGACTTTCTTGTTCAAGTCAGTTCCGATTTAAATGCAGGTGGCCCTGAATATGGCAGGTCACAGGTCTGTGTCACAACACRGTGTCTGCAGCGTGGGCTCTGAGCAGCCTGGCCACTTACTGATTTCTCACCATTCAAGCACGCAAGATGACAATTAACTCATCCTGCAGAACACAAAATATCTCCRCACAGCCTAGCTCCATAGTGTCAATTATCTTCCTTTCTTAATCAAAGCCCTCTTTCCCTCCATGAGGATTAACATAMAGATTCACTGCTAAGAGCCTAAGTGAGGGAAGCTGAAAACCAAGCGATACWCCCCCATCACTCACATTATATATACCAGTGACTGAATACCCAGCCCTTGGTATTTCCACACTTACATGCCTGTTAGCAACTCTCCAAAATGCTACATAAATAAGGAGATAAAAAAGAGAACCAGCACTACAACATGCCTTGGATTTTACCGTTCATTGTGAAAACATAAGTGACCGGCAATAAAGCTYGAGCAGGAGACGAGGGCACCTTCTGTCTCCCCCTAATTTACTCGTACAGTATAAAAGCATCCAAACATTTCCTCCTCGGACATGAAAAGGAGAGCGCTGTTCCTAATACARGCCATTATTCTGGAGGCTGCTAATACAAATCAAGGGAAACGCGGAGCGYGCTCTGCTCCTCGCACACCACGGCTGGGATGCACGCGGTAACTGAGCAATAAATCAAGGGAGCCAAAACCTCCTCCTCCCCTCCAGCTCCCTAAAACAACTGCGCACGCTTTCGTGCTCATGGTTAACAGAGATTAGCCCTCACCCAACAGACATGAAAGCCATAATCTTCGGATGGCATGCAAGGATTTCCCAAGTAATTCACCAACTACATAAAACAACTACATAAACTACATAAAACCCCCTCTCCTTGTTTATTTTGACAGCTTGAAAAATGTATTTACTGGGAAAATAAATATAGCCCTGAAACTGCTGTACAGTGCTTCAAAAACAGGGTGGCKTTTTGCAGTAATTTCCAGTGTCTTACAGTAATTTCCAATCCACCCACCTCAGTGCTGAAATGGTGAGAACTGCATCAACAGACCATTTCCCTAATCAGAGACCTTGCCATTCCCTACCTAGACTCAGCAGCTGCAAAAGCCCATGGGAAAAGCTGTTTACTGTCAATATTTTTATTTAGTGCTTCTTGTGTGCCGCTTATTTTACCAGCTACCGAATACGTCTACTTCAAACTGTCCTAACTCCAGCRGTGAATTTGGGGTTACAGACTCATCTCGTTGAGATGCTGATRTACTTTGAACTCACCTGCTGTGCTGCCCTTATTTTCCTGTTCCTAATTTTCTCTTTTAAGTCCAGAAACCCTTTTTCCTTACAGCTGGGGCTAAATGAATCCCACCAGCTGCTTGGGCCAGGCTGTGCTGAAGCCCTTGGGAATGTCACACACATTTCTCTGCTGCTCTGGCCCCAGCTTCCTCTCCCATCTCTCTCTCTCTCTCTCTCACAGGGAGTTGTGGAAAATTCTGCCTCCCCTTAACCTGCTTGGAGCAACTTCAGGTCTAGACAGCCAGGCTGACTGAGGAGCCTTGTAGTAAAGGGGTCAGCTTGGAAATGACGTATTTCCAGTCCCATAAAATCAAAACACGACTACCCCTAAGGTCTTATTATATGGAGAGTACTTCAGAGTTTGGAAACTGATGAAGTTTCTCTGAATTCTGGTGGGAAGAGAAAACGCAGAGGAAAAGTGGCACTTCCAGTGCACAGCAGCAGGCCTGACTCCAGGCAAAAAGAAGGACTATTTGCAAGTAGCAGCTGCCCATACCCTGGTGATGCACCCCTGCTGCTAAACACAGAGGTTTCTCTGTGCTGGCAGAATATTTTGAATTAGGATATATTACCTACCTCTACAGGTAGCACAAATCAAATGCAAAGGATGCCTCATCAAAAGCAGTGCACACCCCCTTTCACAGAGTGGAGCCAGTGCTTTTTACATATTACCAGGTGTCTTCCAGGGAGGCTGTGTCTGGTGTGACTGGTAGGAGGTCTGACAGCTAACGTGTGAAATCAGGATTATTTTTAGAAGAACACAGGCTGGTGGAGGAAGTCGCGTGTGATGAGATGCCCTTCTTGGCTATGGATCTTGTCTCCTCAGGGCTTGAAGGATATGGCTGTAATGAGACCTTTTCATGCACAGTGAGAACCAGTCAGGCTCAGCCTATAGCCTTGTATTCCATGGCAGCCTCTTCTTCTCCTTCCATGGTCCAGTTTGATCATGCCATTCATCAAGGAACCAATGCAGAGCTCCATTGCTTTCAGAAATTAAGAGTCAAGCAATATTCATTTTTTAAATTAATTTGCCTTTTTTAGGTGCCAGTTAGTGGACCTCCTGGGAGTTCTGCCTTGGATAGTGTCGAATCCACTTTCTCACACAGGAACAATTTCTCATCTGTTCTTTGATAGGAAAATCTTCTTTATATAATTATTAAGGGTGGCACACTGAGAGGGTCTCTGCTGTGTAATTCCACTCACAGGAAGAAACTAGAGTTAAGTTAATAAATCTAAAAATTATGCACTGCCAGGACCAGCTCAGTCACGAATTAGTTCTGGATGCCTTTGGAAAGTCACTCGGAAAGTCCTCCTTGCCACCCGGGCGAAGCCAAGCCTGGCAGAAGCAGGTTTCTGCTGGACGGTGGGTTAACATTTAACCCGAAAGCAATGCACCAAAACTAGCCCATGCTTATAGCAAAAGGCCAACTGTTTTGATTTGTAATTAAATTTCAAACACTGAAAGACTGAATTTTCGCACTGTCGGGAAAATATATATTCCTATTGCACACAGCCACAGCTTTCAGGAATATCTCAGGAGATCAGTCTTTGCAATAATTTTCTGTTTTACCCTTGGTTCAGGCAAACACTTTAGACACTGTCCACTCAACTACCCCCCAAGCCTTCCCACACCTGAACAGGCACGGCAGACATGCTGACTGTCCAGAGTTTGGAGTCTTTTCCAACCTCCATTCCTGGCTAGGCCACTGGTTAGACCAGCAAAACCTTTCCTAGGCACAAAGCCCCTTTCAAAGCTAAACTTGGATGTCTCATCTTGACTACACACAACAKGCACCACATGCTCCAGCCTTTCTGCTCGCAGCCTGAGTTGCTCCGCTGCTCACACGTCCTGAGGAGCAACAGTCTCAGTTTTCCTTCATACAGTGGGGCTCTCGGGTTGCAAATACGTCCCATGGCAAGCTTGCTTTGCTGTGGAACCCTGTGAAGTCCCTGCCCGTTTGCCGCTTTAGCTCAACTGCCAGCAGCACAAAGAGAAGGGCAATCCCCAAGAAAAATACAGCCCAGCCACAAACTTGCAGGTTAAAAGCCAGCACTGAACTACAAAAAGAAACAAATGGAAAGCAAGGCAGCATCAAATATATGGTGCTTGCTGTTTCCGCTCAGATACTTTCATGTCCGGAGTGGCTGAAGATTTTTAGGCCTTGTATAAACTATACTTAAAGGCAGAGTAATACACTGATACACACAAGACAGATTCCATTTAAGCTTAAAACTCCTCCAAGCTCCAGAGCATGCAGAAGTCCGAGTGCCTCATCTGTGGGGGGCTCTCCAAGCAGGCAAACTAGCCAGTGAGCAAACTGTACCGTTTTTACCTTTGACCACACAAACCCAAGAATAACTTTACTTCTACGTGCAGAAAAGAAACAGAATTGCCAACATAAGAAATACTCACCTTACAAGAGCAAATCCCAAAGATCATACTTTTAAGAAGGATCTACGGGAAATATCTGGGTAGGAATTACAGTGTTCTCCTTCACGACAACACCTAGAAATAGGTCTCTGAGGGGGAGTGAAAACTGGTGTGTCTCATAAAGGTGCTGCCTTCTGATTTCTGCTAGTTATGTCTTTCTTTCTGGCTTAACCTACTCAGCTGTAGGTTTTATCTAACTGCATTTTGCAATCCCTTATCTAAAATTAAAACTGCTGCTGCCTAACCATTTGTATGGGCTTTGTGCGCTGCATGGGAGTTTCAAGGAGAGACATCTTACATCTACTATCTCACAAAAACTTTCTACAGAACCTCATTTAGGACAACAATAACTGCTGTATTCCTTTAGTTTGGTAAGGGCAGGAGGAAAGAAAAAAAAATGGTTACAGCATTTTGCCAACCTCAGGATCAAAGTGGGAGCAAGCATGGGGTGAGGCTGTGATGAGTTTTTCTGCCCCCTTTGCAACCTGGAGAAGCCAAGGGTATGTGATGGGGTTTTGGGGGAGAAGAATCAGTTGGTATTTTAGATTTTCTTTTTTCTGTCAGTATTAAGACAGACATATAATAGTACACAGATTTTTCAAACATTAAGTCAAGAGGTTTCCCTGCTTTTGGACCTTGTCTATTCTTTGCATTCTCTGAAGGCTCTGTTCACTCGTCCTTGCTTTGTCTGTGACCTTTCTGAACACCTTGGTGGCTTCAGCATGCCAGCAGTGACGGAACAGCGCGAGGAGTCGATGCCTCGCCACTTTACAATTAACTGCTGATTTCATGAGGGTTACTCTGATTCTCCCCATTCCTGCATATACATCTCTGCTCACATTAAGAGCTGCGTCCTCCTCACGTGCCCCTTTGCTTTGCCCTTTGGCAGACGCGACGCCCTAAGATAATCTGATGGACGGAAACACAATTGCTTTTACAAGCACAATACTTCATTATGTATTTGTTTTGAAAACAGTTTACAGAGCCTAGAGTATGTCAGCAAAAGCCAAAGAAAGAATGTTGATGTTGCTACAAGGTCAGCTCTGCCGAGACTGTAGGCAGCGATGCTGGCACGCTGTCAAATTGTCACCATGGCAAACATGGCAGTTCACAGGCAATGATTCAGCTGCTGTGACAATACCAAGGCTGCAGCTAAACGTGCAGATAAGTTACTCATACCTCCCCTCCCACACACACACAACCTTGGGAGTTTAGCTGAAGGCTGTAACAACAGTGAGAGCTCCTTCTCCCCAGGCACATGTTTAGATTATATACATCTACATATATGCAGATACATGCAAATAGACACATCCTACTATAGATAGCCTATTATTATAAAAAAGTTATTCTTTAAACTGTAGAAATAGTGATACCTGACTTTCAAGAAATGTCCTTCCTTCATATATAATTCCCGGCTCTTCTCTCCGTTTAATGCAATTCCTTGTGCACTTTCGGTGGTGGCTGCAACTTCCTTCCCAGGGAAGAAAGGGCACGTGTGGCAGCCAGTCCGGGGCTAGTGGTGGTTACTGAATACGTATTCAGCAATGTATAACTGTGCTGTACGTGGGGAACCGAGTTATACATTGCTGAACGTTGCTCCTGTTGTGCTCCATGGTCATCTACGTAGCCTTCCCTCCACTCCTCAGCTGCCCACATTTTCTGACATGAGTAGGAGTTTCACAGTTCTTGTGCAACGCTCTATGTCCCTTTCAGTCTTACTTTGTAGTCTTGCTAGTATTTACTGTAATATTAACAATCCTATTTAAGAAGCCATGAATATAACTCAGAAATTATCGGGAAACTCTCTCTTGGACTGAGGGAGATGCTTATGAGCCATGCATGAAGTTTGAGTCTGATTAGAACGGTGATATCTGACAGGGTTTGGGGAACAGTGGAGAACAGTGCTCTGTAAATTTTGTGTGAGCTGTTTAATAGGATGTTTCATTATGAATTCACAGCTTTTGTTTAGTTCTGAGAGTCTGGGAGAACAATGTAAAATAATCAGGAACGAAAGAACGGCTTGAGATAAACTATCTCCCATAAACACAGCCGGGTTGTTAGGAGACACTGCCAGCACTGAAGAGTCTCTGCCAGGCTGAGCCGGGCTGTAAACTTTGCTTTGCTATACAAGGTGCTTTGTCTTTAATTTTGACATTAAAACCCCCAACAACTTCTGGCTCCGGGAGTGCCCCGCAGCCACGTCCCAGCTCCATGTTCGGGCAAGCGCTGGGTGTCCACGCGCTCCCGCCGCGCGTCCCCTTGGCCTGCCCGCCGGAGCTGGAGCCTCTGCAGGTGACGGGGACAGCAGCGAGCCCGTGCCGCGGAGCACGGAGCAGCTGAGGCCTCTCCCCGCCTGCAGGAGCGCCCCAGTAAAGACCTCTCCCTTGGGAGGCCGGCCATGGTCCGAGTCCCCCCTGCCCACGGTGCTTGTCCATGCAGCCCCAAGGAGCACAAGGCAGCCTGGTCGCCTGGAAAACAGAAGCTGTGGGGGTCACTGGGGCTCTCTGACAGTCACTGGCTGTCCAGGAGATCCTCCCGTTTTCCTGGGAAGGGCTGTTAAAGGTGGGGACACCAAGCAACACGGTAATCCTTTTGCAAGGTGCAGATCTCCTCCTGGATGGACCCGGAGGCCTTGGATCAAAGCACTCTCCAGTGAACAACAAGCACCTACCCGTCCCTACCCAGCTGCCGAGCCATGGAAAGCTCCGATGTGGCACCGAGTCCCTCCGTGTCAGCACTTTCTGCGGCTCGCTGAGCGTACACCTCGGGCAAGCAGAGGTGGCTCGGCCGTACCCTTCCTGCCCCACGTGCTCTTTCCCCTTCAGCACTTCTGGTGCTTAGGAGCAGAACAGGCTGGAGACAAGCACCCTGTGGCCACTGGTGTGCCCGTGTGCCTGCCCGTCCGTTCATCCCTGTCCTCTCCCCTCGGAACACCCTTCAGGCAGCCCAGGACCGCTCGGCATGGAGTGCCAGCTCCAGGCCCTCTGTGTGCTCAGGCTTAAAAGAAAACACGTGAAGAGAGGCAGGGAGCCAAATCCACTTCCACTCTCGGCGCTTTCGCTACAGGAGAGATTATTCCCTTTTCCTTTCAAAAAAGATGCTTGTCAAGGGAATATTATTTGAAAGTGGAAAACAGAAGCTGTGTCCCAATGTGTGTGATCCAGTATGATTAAAGAGGAGGAAGATAATTCACTTTTGCTGCGTCGGGTGGCCACAGTCACAGCTTCAGGAACCAGGGAGCCATCAGCGCATTAGGGGATTACATAAAAGGCAGGAGGAGAGAGAGAAGGCAGCAATTTCAAAACGAGAACGTACACATGGACGCAGGAGCCTAACTTTAATCCCCCACGTATGAATTGGTTGGCGCAGCTCCCCATCTCTTTGGAGGTGGAGCAGTTGTTTAGGATCCCCTCTCTTGGCCGTCCCCGCTCCTCCTCAGCGGGCTCCGGTAAACACCCGCGGTGCTTCCCAGGGCTGCAGGGACACGTGAAGGAGAAGCAGCCGCGTGGCACAGCAGCCCTGCCAGCCCTGAGACCAGGCTCCAGGCTCCAGGCTCCGCTGGCGGCGGTGTGGACTCCCCTCCTGCTCCTCACGCAGGTGCCCAGGTCTGGGGGAAGCCTCATGTTCCACCACCGCACGCGTCGCGCTTGGCACGGGGACACGGTCATCGCCTGTGGTGAGCGTGATCAGCAATGACCTCCTGCCCGAGCTAGGCAGGGCCCGGGGAGGCACGACCTCTTCTGCGCTGCCATATGCTGCTTTCCACCAGTAAACTGCAAGAGCACAAGGACCCCAGCTCATCCTTTTTATACAAGACCTACTTATCCTCACCAGGGCGTTCAATACATGCTATTCACGATCACTAATGATAGGCCTCTGGTTATTCATACAGATCCTCAGGCCTTAAAAATAAAAAGAATCTCTGCCATAATGAAGGAAAGAGATAATACAAATAGTTAGAAGTACGTTGGCCAGGCATGGAGGTTCTCCTGTAATACCTGTCAATATTAGGAGGCATTCTGAAGATCAGTAGAAAGGCGTTTTCTAGATATGGATAATCATTGACCTCCCGTTTTATCTTTAACCCGGGCCCCGCAGGCGGCCTCTCTGCGCAGGCAGAGCAGCGCTCCCCGCACCGCTGCTGGCGCCCTTCCGCTGCCCCACAGGAAAACACGGCAGGGAAAGAAAAGCGGCCTCGCGAGGAGGGTAAAGGCACATCAGAAACGTGCGCTGCAAGGGAGCTATGAGTACGGACCGGAGGCATCTCACAGCCCCGTTCATTACCCAGCAGCGGGCAAATGAAGCACGGTAAATAATTCATTGATTTTCCGTAACCTACAGAATAATCCGTGGTACTGAAGTTGGAGGGGGAAGTAGGAGAGAATTTTTTTCAGCACTAACTAAAAGTGAGTAGTTTAGACCACCTCTGCTTAGAGATTTAAGATCCAGTGACAGCAATACTAGTAAAATCCTGAATGAAAATAGACATCTGGGGAAAAAAAAAAAAGTAAACAAAACAGGATATACTTTCACAGGTGCCAAAATCACAGCAAATGGCAACACAACACTGCAATAAAAACTTGAAAATGCTTATGACATCCTGAAAAGAAAATGCACCCAGTCACGTACTGTGAATCACAAATCGCTGCCAGCAGTGGAAGTGCTTTAACTCCACTGCTTTGGGAGTCTGAGAGCTGGAATCAGGTCTACTTACATTCTTATAGGGAAAAATAATTTCAGCAATTCCCCTTTACAAAAAATGGTCTTTCACAGACAAGAAAGTCTTGGATTAACTAGCTCCAGGACTGCAGATCCTGCCTTGGCGAGAATGTTTTCAGAGATGAGATATAAAGGAACATTACATTACTCTTCCCTCACAAGCTAAATATAAAACACGCGAAGCGAATGCCTGCTTCCTTTCAAGATGCTGAAACCAGCACGCAGCTACTAGAGCCAGTATGTCGCCGGTTCGTGTTACCAGCTAGCATCCCGATTAATTTGCTCTCCGGCTGTCCTTGGCAATCGTTACAGACGTTTCAAAGGAAGGCTGGCTTAGGTGTTGGTTCCCTATGGGAGTGTTACATCTCTCTTAACTATTCAGACCACTTTGGTCACATTTTGATAGCACTGAACACATAAACGATCCCCAGCTCTTGGGCTCAGGCGAGCACTTTGGCTGCACCCTGGCTTCCACTGGCAACGCTTCCTTTTACCCTGTGCCCACCCTGCATGGGTAGGAATTGCTGCATGATCCGACACATATGGATTCGGAAAGTGAGAAAATAGCTCCACACCGAAGCATTCAAAGAAGGAAAAAGGTGTTTCAGGCGTTGCTACACCGGCTGTGCCGCCGAGGGTGGACTCTGGCTCTTCATGCTGATGCGTCACGGGTGCTCCGTAATGGCTTGGGTCGGTTAAGGGAGGACCTGCCTGCCTGCAAGGGCCAGGATGAGGAGGAGAGCACAGGATGGTTGGTGTTTTGGCCTGCCTTATCGCTGCCGAAACGAGCAGCATTCAGTCCAGCAGGAAGCCAATAAGCGAGCTCGAATTGTCTACGGACTAAAGGAGATACTTTTACTAGACCTAGATATTAACCTTTACTACATAATAGTAACAATAGTCTCAAAAAAAATCTTTAGACTTATGTGCCATAATTTGAAAACCACTTCCACATATTGAGGGAAACTAATTTATTTATTTAGAGTCAAAAATGTGATGAGGAGGTGCATAATATTCACCTCTCCCATCTTCATTCCGTAGGCAACCTGTAGGTTTTTTTTTCTGCTGTATCATAACAACTATGAATTTCATGACCTATATAAGTCAATATAGTCTTCCACCAATTTGCCTCATTAGTAACTTCTTTTAAATGCCTAGCAATACAAAATACTAATTCTAACATTTCTCTATATATTCCTTGTTTATCTACTCTTTGCACTATGGCATAATGAAGAATGGAATCTGAACATAAATAATTTGATCATTTACATTGTTATCTTGTAAGACACATACAAGTGTATGGTCCATGGTGCCATGGTCATTACTGAGATGCTGGTGAATGAGGCTCTCTATAATAAATATCTTCTCATCCAAGGAATTTGAGAAGAAAATTTAATTTTTATGAAAAATATTTGAACACTTGCTTAGCAGGCAGGGTTAATTACCTGGGCACAGTAAGGCATGTGCATGAATATTTACGAGGCTAGTGTTGGGAACAAAAGCAAAATGAAAAACTAATCTAAAATGTTCCTATGTTGTAGAAGAAAACAATTATATTTAGACAAAAGGAAAAACTACATAGCTGTTTTCAAGGCCTCCACAGACAAAGGAATTGCAYTGCTCTTCTTTTTTTCCTGATAGAGCACTTCTGAAAACTCCACTCTTCACAGGGAACTGGAGCCCTCTGCAAGGAATCTGTGTGCTAGAAACGGAGTATGTCCAATGGCCTGGGGCTGGGCCCGCTGTCTGGGGCTAAAATGTACACCGGGAAGGGTGATGAGAGGAGTCTGGGACACAAATCTGCTTCACCAAATCCTAACCATTGTGCATTGCCCCAGTTATTCAGCTTCAAGGGTTAATTACCTACTTCCTTAAAAAAAAAACCAAGAAGAAATTTCAAATAAAACAACTGCACTCTCAGATCTCCAAAACAATTAACTTGGACAATTCTGTAGGGGATAGTGGTAGAAAAAAMCTGACTTTCTATCACGCTGAGGATCTCAAACATAAAATTGTACCTATATATATATATTTTTTTTTTTCCTCCTGTGCTTTTAATCTTTGAGGAGATAAATCCACACACATTTTGACCTTATCATCAATTAAGCAGATTAGGTAAAAACCCACCACGGGCCCAAATGAAACTCCAATAGGGATTGGTGATCCTATTTCCATGATGTGGAACAGAATTAAAAAGCAACCAGCACTGCTGAATACCTTATTAAAGGCRGTCCCAGATAACAGCCACATGAAGTTATAGAAGAGTTTCCTACTACCTAGCAAAGCCAGGGAGGTAACAGAGGCCTCTGGAAAAAGCGGCTCCTGTAGCTCTCTGGTGATGCTCTCAAGGCCACCCCGCTGGAAGCGAACGGGGGAGACCCGGCAAGTTAATGACTAGCTCTGATGATCACAGCCAAACTGCTGCAAGTTAATCCCTCCAACGGAAGGGCTTGTGTGAACACAGAAACCAAGTCTCCTCTCCAGACCTTTCAAGCAAGCAAATATCTAAGGTTAGAAAGGATGTTCTAGAAGGAGTCTTTCTCATTTTATTCCTGAACTGTATCTGAAAGAGACCATTGGTAGGAAAGCTTCATTTTCYAGGACCTGTCAGAACTTTTCCTACAGCTTAAATACGCTCCCCAAGACAGGCTTTTGTGCCTGGGTGGCCCACTACCATGCTACCACAGACCATGGTACACGGACACAGATCCACGGGAACAATGCCGTGCATGGCTAGAGTGGCAATGAAGAGAGATTTTCATTTTAACCAACTTTCTTAGCAATTATCAACTACGGAAAAATGAGGTAATCCAGCGTTTTTAAAGTTAACCTCAATGTTCGAGTGGCTTCTCCCACACGACTTAGAACATTGCACAGAGACAGCAGCTCAACTGTCTCYCACCCATGAACTGCTCCACTCTTTCTAGCACGATACTACTGTGCTTGAAAGTGCCACTTTCAGGGAAATCTTCAAAAGCAGGGAGTTTGTAAACACGAGGACAACAGCAACACAAAAAATAGTAAAATTAATTCAAAGCACAGTTTCAAACTAAACCAACCAATTCACAGTGCTGTAGTTTTGCTATATGCATACACACGGATGCAACAAAATCTGAAATGTGAAGTCTGTGCTTTGAGAAAAACACTTGTTATTGAATTCAGAAAAATGTTGAACCACTAAGAACCCGGGAAACAGGGCAGTCTATTTAGAGCTTTAACCACATTTTGTTTACTGCTTAGGATGAATTCATCATGCAAACGGTCCACAGTGAAATTCTGGCAGGCTAGTGATCCGAAACACTGAGGCCAGACACATTCTATATCCATATTAGGCTGTGGATCGAGTTCTGAGCTGGATTCAACAGTTAGGCTTTGTCGGGGACATCCTAATGGCGTTCTACGTGCAAAAGCACCATTATCAAAAACATCTTAAAATGCATTTGATCACACTGTTCTAGAATTAGCTACACACATGAAACTAGGACAAAGAAACTGTAAGATAAAGCTGCTGTATTATAAGAGTCAGGGTAAGCATGGAGAAAGACTTGTCTCTAAGGAAAATGAAAATATTTGTTCGTTATAGAAGAAAACTTAGCTCAAAGCATAAAAAGATATATATGTCAAATCAAATTTACAATTTAAGTGAAGGAAACTACCCAACTAGCTCSCTTACTCAACACAGAACTTATTTCTAAGAAAAGAAAACCTCCCTGTCGATGTCTCTCTGTTTACAGTTACTAGCAGACTGCAGAGGGCTCATCGGTTGTCGCCGGCCTACACGGAACTGTTTTCCTTTCTCGTGCCTTGGCGCTGTGGATGGCCTCAGTGAATCAGGTTGGAAGGAAAGGTGGGCAGCTCTTCTGCACTTAAGCTTYCCCTCTGTGCTCATCGTTTTGGTATTTGACTACAGCTACAGTATCTAGAGGAGAAACAAGGAAACACTTAGACCTTCACGTACCAGGCAGAAATAGGCTTTGTGTGCTTAATTTTATAGACTTTGTGTGCTTAATTTTAAGAGTTTCTGTGGAATGAATTATATGCTTAGTACCGAGCATGAAAACCTGTTTCCTTTAAAGTCATGAATCAGGGAAATATTTCCCCGAAAAGGAATCAGAGCTGTGCAGTACTGCTCCTTTAGCTGGCCTCCTAAATGCAAATCCTCTCCCACCCACACATAAGAAAACCTAGASAGAATTCTGGACAATTTGGACTGAAGTGACAGTCCCTGGAACCTCACCATACTTCCAAAAGCAATTTCTCCTATCCAAACCATTCATCTATTTGTACACATGCACCAATAATATTTGGCATCTATTGGAGAGCAGAGCTACATGTTGCTTCTTGAAATATAGTTAGACCACCAGGTATTGTGCACTGAGGTACCAATATGTTTGTTTGTTTGTTTTTGTAAGCAGCAGAAGWTAAAATGACAAAAACAGAGGAATTTGAGGAAAAAAGTAACTTCAGAGATCAGTGCACGGTTCATTCTACCGTTCAAAKGGGTGTTCACATAAAAACTGAACTAAACACACTAAAACCGAAAACTAAGTACTTCATTTTAAAGGTATCCTGCAGAATATGAGTTTTAAGTATGGAAGCAAAACCTAAGAATGAGCAGGAATATGCACTTTGGGTTTTACCCAAGAGATAACCCAAGAACAGAATGCACTGGACAGTCTGGAAAAGCACCTAAGCGAAGCTAACACTGCGCGGGGCACCAGTTACTGCGAGCAGCACACTGGCTGKGTTGGTACGGTGGGAAACAAGCTTTTTTGTGGCAAGATTGCCCCGCAAATATTCCCACTGATTTAGAAAGCACACATGTCATAGCTCTGGCAAAATCCTGCTGACAGCAAGACCCTGCCCAGCAAAGAGCGAGCCAAGTGAGGGAATGCCCCTGGGAACCGGCACCACCGGAAGGGTTTTGGCCCTGGATATCCATCGTAATTCCAGGCAGTTCCTGAACAGGTCGTGAGAGTTTGCAGGGGAAAGACCATTTCCAGTAGGCTGTCTGGCTCTGGAGATGGAGTTTGACGGCACAGCCACGCCAGAGAGGACTCTACGGGACGCTTGATGGACCAGGCCTAGCCTCGATGTCTCACTCTGTGAACCGTTCACCACGCCAGGGTCTTTGCCTCTTCTCTATGATRGAGAGAAAGAAAGCAAAACTCTTTGGCAAGTGTAAAGACCGGGTAAACCGAGATTATAAAGAGCTGTCCTGCCTCATAACAGGTGATTCACTTTTAATAGTTTCTCAATGAATCAATATTGTAAATTTAAGTATTTTTAATTTAGGGGTCCTTAAATGAACGGAAGTGGTTCTGATGTAGGAAAAATGAGAGAATGAAAAACAAAGAAGCTCTCAAAAAATTATCTTATGTTCCCAGGTATAGAAAGATTGATAACATTATGTCCTCCTAGCTAGAAAGAAAAACCTTGAACAAACAATATTCTTCAAAGAAGTAATTTTGTTATATGTTGTGCGGCCTGYTAACCAATGACAGGATCAATGGGGCCTTTTGTGCCCAAACCGTATCTATCTCTTTGTTCAGTTCCTCCAGTGAAGGGGTTTCTCTGTCCTGCTGTGTAAGGTGAGAATTCACGGGACCAGAAGTGAATCTCATGGTATCACATGTCCAGTGAACTACAAATTTGATCTGAGAGCAGCAGCTTTACTTCCCTCAGCACGAAGCTGGAGGTGCAGCTTCAATTCCAAAGACACATTCAATGTTAGTAGAGCGAGACCAGTTGAGCTGATACCCGGATCCATTTCCCAGCTGACCTATGAGAGGAACTTTGTTGTTTAAAGACTATTTGATGCACAAAATAAGGGAGTAACTGTTGAGACTTTACTCCCAACTGCATAGGCAAGATTTATTTTTTTTTTCATAATCCAAGGTCTTCTTTTTAAAAAGCGTTTCCTTTTAATGCCATTTGTACAGARGCCTGAGTTTTTTTGCAAACAGAATTCAAGTGACTTGTGGTTTTCCAGCTGTTCAGACGGCAGAACAACACATCTCCTGTGCTCCACCTATTGTCACAACACCTGGTCACCTCACATAGTGCCTGACCTGAAACAGTGGCAAWWTTGCCACTGTTATGGGCTCTGCGCTCCYGYTTTCCTCTGTGGCCTTCAGGAATGAGGGCAGCTTCTTTGCYCATCTGTTATTTCTCATCATGGAAGCAGAGAGCTTCCTGCCTCTGCCGTTCCTTTTGCAGCTACCTCTCACYACTCTCCTATGCACCATATTACATTTTGGACATCAACGTGATCACTGGCGGGTTAAGCCTACACCTGCCAATAGCTGCGTCACTTTGGGGGTAAACGCTGGCCACTGCAGCACCATAAAGCAGAGATGACTCTGGCGCTTAGCCTGGCCTGCACAGCAGTTATTTCTGTACACATGAAACCACTCACAGAAGAGATGCAAGCTCACAGGGGGTGGTAGCTGCACCTAACCTGCCGGCGGTGCCCTCTCTTCCCTTCAGCATCCTTGCACTCTTGCAGCACGATGTTCACAGCTTTCCTGCATCATCTGGGAAATGTGTTTGCCCATGAAACCTCTCAGTCACCTTCCTGTCTTAATCAAAAAGCTTTTAATATGAGCAGCTGGTATTCCATTTATTCAGGTGTGAAAGCCCAGAGCATATTTAAGTAATGACTGTTTCAGTATAGCTTTCTGTACCTCTTAATACATCCACACACAATGGCATGTGATTTAACACATAAATTACAGTGTATAAATATGTGAAATGGACTRGTACCTTGGGTCAGTCAGAAAGGCAACCACTGTCTGGTGAAATTGTTGAGATGGGATTTTCTTGGGATTTTCTTCTTTTTATTTGTTTCCTTATTACAGACATGCATCTCTCAATAGTGGGAAGATCTGTCTTACAGCAATAAAAGGCCATGCCTTCAATAAACCACTTAACTATGGATTTTCTTGAGCTCTCCAGCTGATGAAATATCTTAGCATCTTGGGAAACTGTCGGCAGAGATAAACCCACTGAGATGCAYTCATACCTCCTTCTTCATGTTCTTTATGTCCAGGCCAGAATATTTCTCATCAAGAGACAAGTCAAGAAACATGAAGTCTAGTGAGGTGAAAGGCAGGAGAAGCAAGATGAGAAAATCTTGTGAAACAGGTAAGAAAAAATTCCCCAAGCTGCCTTATTACAGATGATGGGGAGGGAGGAGGTACCAACCATATCTCTTTAAGTCACCATCACTCCCATTTTTCAGAGGCTTGTTCATTTTTTCAACACTGGCCTTGTTAAAATGAAAAATAAAAGCATTGTTTCTTGCAAATTTGGCCTCTCTTGTAATCTTGAACCATCGCCACTGCAAAGGAAACTGGAGCAGTAGCCATGAGCCTGAAAGCAGAGGGGTGCTGCACAAACAAGGCATCTTTGGGGGAGRCAGTGATCTCGCAGCCTTACGAGCTACAAAGTTATTTTCTACAATAAAGAATTTATTTAGRCAGATGAAAGAGTTTGGAGGATCAACAGAGAAAGTTATCCAGAAGTATTACGTAACCACTAAAAAATCCGTAACCTGTTGCTCCTTCCATCATGCTATTTTCATATTGTTCCCAAGCAAACTTGTTCATGTGAGCAAAATATAGGAATAATAAGCTGGATGTAACACTAATCTTTGAAAAAGCGAAATGAGATCAAAAGACACTTCTTAAGGAAGAGGGAGTCAAGTACAAAAGAACTGAGGAGAAGAGAGGGGTATTCCTGTCGCTAGACACAGTGATGACATGAAGATTGTTTTCGTGCTCAGTATTGGCCAGTATTCCAYGACCAGGGTTTCAAACTGCTCAATTACTTCAACTTGCTCTGCTTTGCCTTCTCCCTTCGGGATCAGCTTAGTTAGTCTAGCAGCTTATGAGTTTAGCAGAAACCTGTAAATTTTGAAAATTTCTTCCGTATCCAACGAAGTTGAAACGAGCTTTGAACGCAAGCCTCCTTTTTKCCCCGGAGAAGGAAAGTTTCCCTGTCCCGTCGGGCTGTGGCCGGCGCTGGCTGGGGCTGGGGCAGGCTGCGTGCTCTTTGTACACGCTGCACGTACCTCACACGGTAACACGCCGAGCTTGGACGCACTTGAGGTCCCGGATCCAAGTTGTTTTGCACGCTCGGCCATGTAAGTRCTGCAAAACTCTTCACGCTCTCTCATCTGCCCCTCAACAGGAGGAGGAGAAACGCCGTATTACAGCTAGAGTTATTCCTTAAGAATTATGCAACGAGAAGGTTAATTTTGTTTCAATTAGCAGTTGCTGCAATTAGAAGACAAGAGATGCCAAAATGGAGGTTGCCCGAGGACCTGTAAATTGTGCTCTTTGTGGTGAGAGCAGAGTCTTTGCTTGCCTGCAGGCTACACTTTCTTGCACAACCACTTCCTCATGCAGTGCACAGTGCAGTGGTTTGCAAGCTAGGTAAGAGCTCCGTCTCCCAAGGTTGTGTGAAGATAAAGACACAGGAAAGCTTGCCAGGAGCTCCAGGACTGAGGAGCAGCTCCAAGGCCCGGAGGCAGCGTGGGGGCTCCCGAGCCCACGCAGAGAGGCCACATCCTTCCAATATCATCTCACGCCGGACCCAGCCCTGAGCATGTGGGAGCTGCTCYGGATTTCTCCTCCCTGCCAAGGGCTAATGTATAGGTTGAACTTGGGTGGACTTGCACAGGAACAAATAAAACATTCCTTGGACAAAGGCCATGCGCTCCACTGCATCTTACGTCCCTGCTCCCACGTATGAGGATGCTGGAGCATACCAAAGGAAAAGCCTGATTTCTTCTTTCAGCATGGGAAGAAAGGAGATCATTTGCTCATTAGCCTTCTTGTCAGTGTTACTAAATCACTGAAATATTCCAAAAAGGAAGAACAGCTGGCCTGAAAACATTCTGCTCCGGTGCCCAAAGTCCCACAAACMCCCTGAAAAGCAGGGTGCCCCAGGAGGGGCTGCGGGGCAGCTCCCCCGCGGGCACCCTGACCACGCAGCGAGGCTTCAGGCGTTCGGCTTACCGCAGCTCGCTCGCCAGGAAGGAGCAAGCACGGCACGAAAGAGAGGAGAAGGGAGGTTAACGGCAGGCAGAGCCCATGGCTCAGCTCAAGCAGGTCCCAAGAAAGCCCGTGTCCAGTCTGGGCACGAGGACAGTTTGCTGAATACGCCATGTCCCTTCAAAGCGATACTGAACACAGGCACATTGTGCTGGTACCGAAAGCCTTCACAGCACGAAGAGCCTTTGCCTCTCCCAAGGTCATGTGCTGGAAGCTTCCCAGCCAGTCGGACTGGTGCACAAACAGGAGCGGAGCCACACAGGCTGCTGATAAAATTACCACAGCCATATTCCGGGAGACGCGAAAGAAACCTGAGCCGTGAGCTCGTATCAAACCCGGCGAGAGGACCCGCGGGCGAGCAACACGCAATGCTGCTCACGAGCACA
This sequence comes from Eudromia elegans, assembly GCA_003342815.1. NCBI lineage: Eukaryota > Metazoa > Chordata > Aves > Tinamiformes > Tinamidae > Eudromia > Eudromia elegans. The sequence goes on along the minus strand of PTEX01000127.1, from coordinate 1,212,279 downwards.
AGGGCAGCGGGAGCAGGTTTCACACAAATGGGCCTTGAGGGGAGGAGCAGCAAAACAAACCTCCTGCGTGGGCAGCAAAGGAGCTCTTAGGGAGCCACGCAAGCACGGCCCGGGCAGGAGCAACTCCAGGCAGGGACCTCTCCTTTCCCTCAACTGAATTTAAAATGTTTCTGTAGCAGCACACACAAGCCACAAAGCACCTCAGCCAGAAGACAAGATTTGAATCTATAGGTTGGACCTCTCAGAGTGATACAAACAAAGGGCACACTGGTACAGATTTAACAGTCTGGCTGCTTACCTTCTGCTAACTTTAACATTAAACATGAGAAACAGCTTGAAATGCATTCCAACCTGTGGTTGCAGGCATGCAAGCTACACAAAAATTCAGGTTCTAGAATTTTTAAGTGTCCATTGGATAATAATTACTAGTTGTTGMAAAAAATGCATTTATCTTTAGCTGACACATGAAAGATGAGATTTAGAATTGCAATAATRTATTTAATTTCCCAGAGTTTTTCACTGCGTGCCATAAGTTAAGCTTAGAAAGTTCTCACATTAGGGTCAAGCGAGCTCCTGGAATCCCAGAAATTCTGCACTTCACAGTGAATTATAGACAGATAGAGCTGTCACTTGGAAGCTAATGATACAAATGTCTTACTCAATAACCACACTTGTGCAGAGTGCTGCTTTAAAATTTGTAYGTGAGTTTTTGCACCTCTTATCTTTAGCAGTATGTGATCCTATATTTGGACTGCCTGTTACACTAATATGAAGTGACAGTTCTTTACCAAGGGTTCAAATTTTATACAACCTTCCATTCTGCCCTAGACAGGTGAATGAATAGGGCTGTCAATTTTGTAATAACTAGTTGAATTTTACTTTTAATGTGATTTCCATTGGAGATTATTTTCCAAGCAATTTTACCCATCAATTTYGGTAAGGTCAGTAGAACCACTGTTGTTCTGGACTGTGAATTGTACATGACAGCATAAAACAAGGATAAATTACACGTGCAATATGATGAACACGATAAAAAGGGTAAGGAAACTACTTTAATAACCCGCTGAGTTTCAAAGATCAGGAACTGGCATGGAAAGAAAAACTACAGTAACTCAGCAAAAAGTTACTATACTAAACTAAACTAAAAAGTTACTGGAAGCACAGAGCAAGAAAAAGTCACAGTTTTGCRCAGTAAAATTGTGTCTAGGATGACCATCAGAGCCTAAAATTTTTGGTRTACATTGCAAAGCTCTCATGAGCTTCCACTATACGCATCCCAGCCAGACAGACCTCACCTTTAAATGCTTAAATGCCATTYGGATCACTGCTGCATTTGCCATTCTGAAGACTAGAAGGGATTTAGGTGCGAATCAGCCATTCCTAAAATTTTTCTATTCCWAAGAGAACTGCAATCTCTTTTACACAAACTTCAACGCTAAAACATGATAGTTTATAAACTGTTCTCTCCTGCTGTTTTTGCTGCTTCCTGAAAACTCTGGAAATTATTTGGCAACTATTTAAAAGCTAAATGATCAGCTGTGGCTATTAACTCCCCGAGGCATCCCTCCTTTCAAGTTTGTTGCCTGTAGCAGAGAAGTAATCTAAAGCACTCCAGCCTAAGCCTCCCTCTGCTAGTGTGGGGCATCACCCCACAGCAGCCGCCCTCCTACGGCAGCCTGGGCCCCGCGTAGCCCTGCACGAGGGGTGCCCATTGCCAGGAAAGCACAACAACGCCCTGCCTCATTTCCRGGGTAAATTATTAGTATTAATATTAATAACACACAACAGTAACCCTGCTTTGAAAGGGGAGGTTGGACTAGGGCCTGTCGGCTTCCAACTCCCCAAAGCGCTGCGCGAGTTTCCCGCTCTGTGGCCGCACTGGGAGCCAGCCCGATGCCAGGAAAGGAGAYGGGGCCGCCATGGAGCTGCCCGGAGCTCCGGTGCTTCTCACGGAGCAGCAGCTCCAGCCGCTGCTAAACCATGGGGATGCCACGTGTGGAATCTGCCCACAGTGAGCGCAGACCCCGCGCTGCGAGTGCGTGCGGCAGGCAAACCCTGCCCACGAGCAGCCCTAACGCAGCCAGGCGGCACCAGGAACACCAGGGGCTTCCCGTAAAGAGGAGCGCTTGTAGGAAAGGGATCAAAACACACGCCCCGGCGTGCACAGGCACATATAAATGTGCATACCTATATACTCATATGCCTACATCGACACTCGCCTACTTCAGAGTGCTTTAACCTGGAATCATCCAAACAGGGGACCGACCTTTTCCTTTTCTCCCTACAGTGAGAGTGTGATGATAGAAACTTAGAAAAATTAAATCAAGACAGAAAGTTTCAAAAGCCCACAAAGATCTTCACTGAAAAGGCTTCTCACATCATCTTTGTGCTCAATGTACAGTATTAAAAAAGTTCAGTTTAATAGCTAAACTCCTTATAAATGATTAATGTATTGTATTGCACGTAAGTGCTCTCCTATTTCTAGGAACATCCAGTGGGTAATATTCTCATTTGTGATTCATATCCATGTTCTCTTATAATTACAGTGAAATAACAGTTTGTGGGGAAGTGGTTTTTAAAAGCACGTTGGGCACTACGAGATCAAAATAAAATAAAACTTACACAGAAGCAAAAATGCATGAAAAATGGCACAAGCTCTGACAATGGACTGAATAAACACAAGTAATTCTAAACAGGATGGACTGAGTTTTCATAGGAATAATTAATCATGGAAGGCTACATTCAAATGAAGAAATGGAGCAGATAAGCTCACACAAAACACCATGACCATCTGCTTCCCAAATACATGCCTGGGTTCCCACCGTCAGGGAGATACAACAGGAAGTCAGTGCAAACCTTTGCACGGGCTGTTTGGGGTCTTCTACATGCACTAAATACACATGTAAAATTACCTGAGCAAACAGTAGTGACTAAACCAGCCATCACCCTTTACCTCACTGAACAGAGGAGTGGGCAGAGCAGCTGCAATGACCTCAAGTCCACGTTCCTGCCTGATGGAGTAGAAAAGCWCTGTACAAGGTGCCCACTAAGGCACGTCAGGACCGCACCACCTGATGTTCCACTACGTGAGAGAGGACACGGAGGCTGGCTTGGCAAGGACATTTTGCTTGGCTCTTCAGAATGAAATACTTCCCCAGAGCTCAGAGCTGAACCCGCAGAAGAGGAGTAGCGGCTGCAGCACTCACACTACTGTCCATGCAACCCTTTGGGGGTTCTGTATCACACCTGGAAGTGCTAAAAACTGAATGGGATTCCTGTTTACCCCTCTGCATTCTGAGCCAAAGAGTTCAGCAGTGGGGTGCTGACACCTATCTTAGCTGAAGTAAATTGCCAGTGCAGTGATGGGCCAGGGAGCAGTGGTTTTTGTGCAATCCCGCTGTCATCCAGCCTGATCACAGAACGCAGAGGTTAGCTTATCATCTCCCCAACATCAAATAAAAACAAAAGCTAGACAGCCTAAGACTGTTTTATACAATGAAAGCAATCACCACAGAGCAAAACACGTCAGATTCTTATTATACAGATAAAATAAAAATCATTGAGCTCAGCATAAAAGCTCAGCACTGAGATCAGCATAAGAGAAATGCAGGAAGAAACATACTTTACCTACACAAAGTTTATTTTGAATAACTGGCTTGAAATGCAAAGCATTGAGGTAATATCCTGACATAACAATGCTCCTTTAGTTCAAAGCTATATAGATTTTGGAGTCCTTATTTTGCTAAAATAAACCCAAGAAAAGAGACTTTATGGCTTAAGTTGCTCTGAGATTTCTGTGTATCCTCTTTGTGGGAATAGTAACCTGCAATTTAATGTGGGAAAAGGAACAAAGACAGCAAGTAAGGAGATTCAGGCTGACGGTACTTCTTCATTCCCAAGTGAAGGAAAAGCTATGGGATTTGTCTGCAAATATTTTTAAAGTGCCAGGACCAAAGAGTGAAAAGCGTTAAAGACACTCCCTGCCTTCTGCAGCAACATCGAGTCCCAGGCTGAAGGAAGAATATGTGTTTGTTTTTCCTGCTGCATACCATCATTCCTCGCAACAGTATCTGCTCTTCCTTGGGACGTAAGGGCACTTGCAGCGTGAATAAGGGGAACTGAATTAGCCCAAAGGCTAGAACCATCTGGGAGATGCAGCCCMGCTCCTGGGCACGTCTCAGGTCAGGTTCCGGCTGCGCTCTACCCTTACCCAGTAAAAGCAAAGGTAGAAACACTGGGAGTTTTCTGGAGGCAATCATGAGTTCAAAGTGCCTCTGGAATCCTCCAGGCAAAACYCAGCCCCGCAACAAAAGAAAATCTGGGGTGCCCACAAGGAGCCCGAGCCCGCAGGGTTCACAGCGTGGCGTGATGGGCTTGGCCGYGCTCTTCTCTCTCCTCTATGCGGGCACACAAAAGGTCTCAGGAAGCACTCCAAACATCTGCTTTTGACCCTAAGAGGCTAAAAAAACCCCACAGAAATTGCACAGGGGATTTCTTTTCTTTCAGAGGCTTCAGGAACACGCTGTTGATAATCCCCAGTGTTCCTTCATCAGGCAATGGGGAGGTGGGTAGTGCAGCACAGAGCAGAGGTTTTACAGGGGGTAAACATACACACATGCTCGTCTCATTCCAAACGTTTCCCAAGAGAGACTCAACCACACCAGAGAGCAGCTGAGACCTGTAGAGTCACGTTACCCCTAAGGACTGACGCTGGACCTGCCACTTGGGTGACTATATGAAACAGGACGGACCGAGGCGTTAAGAGGGACAGGGTTTGCGCTCTGCTTCCTTCGCAGCGCTCCGGGGAGTATTTATGAGTCCTGGGACARGAGCCAAATTGGGCCTGGCTGACCATTAAAAGAATGAGTAATTTCCTAACACGGAGAGAAGATTTCAATGCGTGCAACAGCTTTAAAGTGCTGAGGTCCTGCTTCCAATTACTTTATCTACATATGAAATACTTGAGGAAAAGGCAAAAAAATCTTCAGTTTGTTAATCACCAGCTGGCTCCTRTCGTGAGCTATGGAAGAACCATGGCCGTGACTAATGCTTCTGGTGACAGGAAATTAGCAGAAGCACCTTGTGCAGGAATGTGACCCTAAAAGGGCCCGGCTGCAGGTGTTTCTTCCTGCAGACAGGCAGTTTCTGAAGCAGGACACCCCTGGGCAAACAYGGCGTGCAAACACGGTGTCACGGCTCACGCGCCCCACTGTGCCGCCCCACTGCGCTCGTGACCTGTAGGAGCGACTCAAGCCCTGGGTGACGCGGCCCGYGCTGGCATTGCCATACAGCTCTGCCGTGAAAGAGGCACCAGAGCCTCCCAGAACACTGCCAGCAGCTCCAGCAACAGCACAGCCGGCCCCAGCGCCGTCTCCTTCTCGCTCCGCGGCCGCCCTGTGCTCTGCGAGAGCAGCRCCAAAGGGCACCGCCGCCACGGAGCCATCAGTGCGGGGGTTTAAGTAATTCCTGAGCACTGAGCACAGGAAAGGACTCCTGAAATGAATCAGAATCACAGAATGGCTGAGGTTGGAAGGGACCTCTAGAGATCATCTAGTCCAACCCCCCTGCTCCAGCACGGACACCCAGAGCACAGGGCACAGGGTGGCATCCAGGTGGGTTTGAAGATCTCCAGAGCAGGAGACTCCACAGCCTCTCTGGGCAGCCTGTTCCAGGGCTCCATCACCCTCACAGGAAAGTTGTTCTTCCTCACATGGACATGGAACTGCCTGGGTTTCAACTTGTGCCTGTTATTCCTTGTCCTATCACTGGCCACCACTGAGAAGAGTTTGGCCCCATGCTCCCTACCTTCATCCCTCAAGTACTCATACTTATTGATCAGATCTCCTCTCAATCTTCTCTTCTCTAGTCTTTCCTCATACGGTAGAAGCTCCAGTTCCTTAACCATCTTTGTTGCTCTACACTGAACCCTCTCCAGCAGCTCCACATCCCTCTTGTACTGAGGCGCCCAGAACTGCACCCAATACTCCAGGTGCGACCTCACCAGGGCTGAGGAGAAGGGGCAGGATCCCCTCCCTCAACCTGCTGACAACGCTCCTCCTCATGCAGCCAGGATCCCATKGGCCTCCTTGGCCACGAGGACACATTACTGCCTCACAGGTAACTTGTTGTCGACCAGGACTCCCAGATCCCTCTCTGTGGCTCTGCTTTCCAGCAGGTCAGTCCCTAGTCTATACCGGTGCCTGGGGCTGAAAACACCACGGTTCATTWCAGCACTCAGCAGCACGTCTGCTAAACTGCAGCGGGTGTTCGACCAGGAAGAGGCAACAAGGACGACGGAAACGGGGTTGCCACTAAAAGGTTTCTYTGCACGGCACAACACCTCTTCTCACCTCTTACTACTCAGCGTGTGAATAATGTTGCTCTCCTTTGCAAATCCTCCTGGAGTGGTTAGAACAGCCAGTCTGCTCCGGGGCTGCTGCATTATAAAACTGCTGAACAAACCTATTCTGCTGTAATGGGAAGGGACACATTTTCTCCCCTGCTGTAAGTAGGTCAATGGAAACATGATGTTGCGAGGATGGAACTGTTTTCCTCTGTCTTCTTCCCCCGATGGCAGTTCCAAATCCTTCTGATTTAATTACGCTTCCAGTGCTCGCTGTAATAACGTTGCAAGGCTATTAACAGCTGATATATTGGTGGTCCCAAAGTCTGCCTCTTGTGCCTCCCGGCAGGCGTACTCTAAACTCAGGTATATGGGTCTAATTCCGAAGCAGGGCACATCCTTGCATAGTCAGAGAGGCCTGCAAGGAAATCTGGAGGGGGAGTGCAAAAATAGCTTGTGGCACAAGAGCTTTTAACCCCTCCAGATCTGAGAAGAGCATTCTGCTTCTCATCAACACGACTTCAGGGTGAAGTCTGTATATCTGAAGTAGCTACAGTGTGAGCAATGGACTTCCTCTGAGTTTACRCTTGCACAAGCCAGTGTATTTTCAGCACCACTATCCTAACAGTAACAACAGGAGACTTCTCTGCATGTATTTCATCAGAAGGGCTTAACCAACTGCAAAAGGAAATTTAATAATTTCCAACTATAGCTTTTTGAATACTATATCCAATTTTAAGGTAAAAGACAAAAAAAAGAAGAAGAAAACATATATTGAGGGAAACCCTCCCCAAACTTCCTCTTTTCTTTAACAATAATAATAATAAAATATACTGGATAGAATACAGAACACCTTAAATCTAACCAAATGGATTTTTAGAAGCCAAAACAGGTGCTTCTTTACTGACTTCCTCTCTCTATTTTAGGCCAGATGGTGTAAATTAATTTTGCTGCCGTTATCCRAAACAGAAGGGAAGGGAATGAGTTCGCCTCCCTCGTAATGCCCGTAGTCACCTCTCGCCCCAACACCAGCACTCAGACCCTGTGGCTGGGGGCCAGGGCGCATCGTGACAGAGAGGACAGGCTGCCACCCRTCGCTGCCTATGTCCCATCCCCACAACAGGCCCACCAAGCCGGGCACACACTGGCGGACCCCACTCCACCCTCGCATGAGATTCTTACCCCGTAAAAACGCAGGACTTCAAGGGGACTCGGATTTCATTCTAAGAATCCGATTACGTGTTTCAAATTTAGGATGGATTGTCAAGCGCCAGCTGACACAGTGATGTCCCCAGGTATTTCAGGACAATGATATTTGAGCTGAAATCAAAGGCGGCCATTTAGACTTTTAATTATTTTCCTAATGAACATTTCCAAATGAGGAGACTATACGGAGATTAACTGCCTGTGCCCCTCAGCGAGGCACATTGTGCTCCACACGGGGCTCTTTCCAGCCAGAATTTGGAAGGCGCGTGTTTCATTAAGAAACCAATCCCACACGCAGTATCATCGCCAGGACCAGCAAAGCACAAGAACGGGAGAAAATCTCTTACCCACCTCCCACTGCGAGATGAAGTCCCATACACTTCCCTCATCTTTACTGAAGCCATTCCTAACACTGCCAATGATGGACACGGCACAGCATYCCTTGGCAGTTTATTTCAGGGATAAACGATTCCGAAGGTTTCCCCAATCTTTCTTGCTTCACTTTAGACCTATTTTGCTTTGTCTCAGGGCACAGAAAAGAGATTATTGGCTTTGTKTTTGCAACTGTTCTGTGCTTTCTGGGCCTAAAAACCTGCCCACCTCTTCCCCCCAGCCACCAGCAGCTGCTCCGTTTCTCACCCACCACCAYAGCCCTTTCAGGCTTCCTCCTGGGGACGTGTCCTGTGGCTCTGCTCCTTCTCAGGRTCCTCTCTGCCTCCAAGCTGGCCCACGTTCCTGACGAGCTGCGCTCCAGAGCACACCGGCCACCAGGAGGGCTGGAGCCATGTGGGGATTCCCCACGGGCCTTGCTGGGCGCACTCCGCTGCTCACCCCGCTATGGGGCTCGTCTTCTTTGCTTTCTGTTGGGCAACAGCTCAATGTGCCCAGCTCCTGCTCAACTTGAGAGCCACAGCGACTCCTACCCTTTTCCATGGAGCTTCTGTATTGCTAGTTTTGCCCCAGCCTGTTCTGGTGTYGAGAACTATCAACAAAATCTTTGGGAGTGCTTTGGGGCTATAGTCCTTTGCAATGCTGCCTCATGAAAGGCAGTGAGTTGTGCGCTCTTAACAGGTACATAGTGAAAAATACTACAAATCCAGCAAGGACTGCCCAATATTTGTATAACCTTCCCTTTTTTTATTCCTCTGCTCTATCCACCACAGGCAGGGAAGAAAACTAAGAATATTTCCTCAAAGGATGAGTTACCTGTTGTTATTTCCTTGGTCTCTATTAAGCCTCTCGGTGAATAAAGCCATGCCCAACCCCAGCCCTAGCAGTCATCTAGAGTGCGGTATAAAACAGAAAGAACTAATGACCTGTGAAATAGGTARAGCCAGACCTGGTTAATCCGGGGTTGTTCCATTGCAAAATCTGGGCATGACAAAGTAGATGACTTACTTGGTGCTTTGCATGCACGGTCACAGAAGCTGAGGCTTTGTACACAAGGAATTTATTTCAATTTTAGGGAAAAACGAGCGGCCTAATAAATTACCACAGTCTCAACACTTACCTTATGCCTATTTCCCAGAGAACACATTGTTTCAATGGGGATGGATATTAAGCAGTAAAACAGCACAGATTAAGYGTCTTTACCTCTGGTTACTGCAGAGGCACCACGAATAATTGTGCACGACCCCTGGCAGACAGCTATGAGACCGTGGCAGCTGGAAATGGAGCGGATTCGTGGCATCAAACCGCCTCACTTCCCTGGGATGCTGCACGGCTCGTTCAGAGACGCAGGAAGGGAACGCTGGTGGTGGGAACATCCCAAGGGGAGGCCAAGGCGCAGCTCCCTGCCCTGCTCACCCGTGCAGCGGGGGCCACTGCGGCTTCTGCTGGAGACGCTGGCAACAGGCGGGCCTTCTCCTGCCACGATCAAGCGCCAAAAAAATCCAGGAAATCCGGTACACTCGATTGAAAACTGGACTGAAAACATGACCTCAGAATCCAACTCCAAGCATTCCCAAAACGTTGACCATTAATGTCCAACTGTCTGTGACTGAACTTTTCAACCAAGTAATTAGCATCAGCTATCTTACCATCTCTGACACAGAGCAGAAAATACTCCCAGAGGAATAGCAACCTGGCWCTTGTCTACCAGCCTGTCAGCCAGAACCAGCACTTCTTGGACAGCATTTTATTTTTGGTCTTTTCTRCTATTTGACTGGTTAGCAGAGATTCATGAGGTAGAAGGCAGAGGCAGAAATGTGTATCAGTGACATAGTTGAGATGCTTTGTTTTCCATCTTCCATTCAATATTTTTCCTTTCCAAGCACTTATGACAGAGGCATATGCAGCCTACTGCCTGTCTAAAGCCATAAATATGATAAACATGAAACTTAAAAGGAAAAAGGAAAACCACCATAGGGCAGTTTTCTATGCTTGACCTGAAATCTAACACCCTAGATATTGGAGGCATGCATTATTTATAGGTATCAAAGAAAAAGTTGGGGGGGAGGGGGGAAAAGAGTTTCACCTGTGCTCCTGTGCTAAGAAAAGCCCCTTATCGTTCTTTGGCTGAGAAGGCTTCCTGCATGCTTTCTAACCAATGCTCAAGACTGGCAGGCTGGAACATCTGTTATCTTTCCTCCATCAGCAGCAAAGAGGCATTAAATTTACCAGCAAAAGGTAAATTTACCAGCCCCTCCAGCACTGGCCCCTGGATTGCTTAACAGCCTCCGAGCGCTCCAGCAGCGGGACTGGCGAAGGCTGGGGCAGGAAAGGCTTGAACGCGGCCGACGGCCCCTGTTTTGAACCCATGCCAGCAGGAGGCTTCCTCGGGGCGGCTTCTTCAAAGCACACGCTCCTACTTGAGTGTGAAAATTTGCCTCTCCAGAAATTTCCTCCCTGTCCGAGACTGCGGGAGACAAGCGGTARGGATGGACAAGGGGCTTCGTCCTGTTGCCACCTCCGCGCGTGCGCGAGTCCATCCTGCTCACTCTTACTGCACATGCAGTGGGTTGGCCAAAGACTGGGGGATAACCCAGATGGAATGAGGAGGGAAAAAGGTTTATTGGTTGGGATGAAGATATTAACAACAGCCTGGCCAAGAGGCGAGCACAAAGTCTGCAGGACTGAAGAAGCTGTAGAGGAGAAAATTTCCAAAGTGGTAGTTGGCATTTTCACGTGTCATCGTTTTGAAAGAAAAACAGTCTGTTTACAGAGTAACTTGGAAAATATATGGTTGGACTCTTGGCTATGGTAAGGGTGCCTTGCATTTCTGTATCAGCGTAATAAAATTTACAGCAACATTAAACTGATGTGATGATGTTCTTCTCTTAAGAAGATTTGTAAATTGACCAAACTTTTAAAGATAAATAAAAAAGATATAAAACACTTTTGATYTTATTTGATCTGTTTGGGAATACCGTTTATTTGTATATATTTAATGCAATGTAAAATGTTTGCAATTGTAATAACAAAAAATGCCTCATGAAATACCAGGTTAAGCTGTCAAACATGGATCTATCATGGGCTTTTTCCCTGACTTCCAGTCTGCAAATGACTGGTCATCTCTCAGATTTAATTTGATTTCTCATGTGGCTGGGGGAGTTTTCAGTTACACAACATAGTTAAAACTCAACAATACGGGAATACAAAGGTTTCAGAATTATGAATTCAAAAGTTAGATAATGTTTGAATTAGTGTGTTGCCTTTACAACTTTTTTTTTTCTTTTTAGATACAAACTTAAGTGATTCYGAAGTCAGTCTGTAGGAAAAAATAATGATCTGACACCAGGGAATGAAGTGCATTTCCATATCAAGTGAATGATACAGTAGTTCTCTTGATCTGATATAAATGAGTTGTGTATAAAAAAAATACAGATACATGAAGTGAAATATGTAAATGCTGTCAAACTACATAAATCTGGAAAGCTTTATAAATCTGGAAAGAATCAAAAGCCTTGTTGGATCTTGTGCCCTTTCCAAGGACATCATCACATTAAGAATGAACCAGATCTGCAAAGGTAATAATTACTAGAAAACATCTCTTCTTGATGCATCTTTAAAATGGTATATTTTAAAAATGTATCAGGGAAGGATGATATGACTAAGTCTATCTGCAGCTGTCCTTGTTTGGTAATGAGTGTGTACTCAAGGAAAAAGAGACGTATTCAGCTCTGCTGTAGCTCTGCTTACTTGAGTTGAAGAACCAGGAACTAGTTGGCAATAAATTATTTTAACACCCATTTGCTCAAGCCAGAATTTTTTGTGTCTCTTTCATTCTTCCTTTTTTTTTTTTCGGTCTTGGTCAGTGCAAATGTTCTGAGAAATTTACAGGGAGGCATTTTGTCTTATCCTTACAAAAGACAGGAAAGCAAAGAAGAATGCAGCACTTAGGTACCACTTTCAGCCCTTGATCTCTAAASACTTTGCACAAGGGGGCAGGTCTTAGTGCCACCATTCTCAGAAAGGGATATGCCAAGCCCTAGCTTGACTTGTCCAAGATCACAGAAAGAGAAGCTCACTTTCTGTCTTCTCCTGCGCCCCTCATTGCCCGAAGAAAGGTAAATTCACCAAACAGATACCATCATGTCAACAGATAAATTAACAACTCACTGTTTTCAGTGCTTTCCCATCTGTTCTTTATTACCCAGAATATAGTCTTCAGCTCTTTAAAGGCACATACAGTAAGAGACCACACAATTGGTTCAGATACAAAAAAAAAAAAGATACAACAAGATGTGCCTTCATGTAATATCCCTCTGCTAGAAGGGGCAACTTACTCAAGCCCATTAGGTATTTTCTAAACTACCACAGCTGTAATTACCCTCATTTTTAAGCATTCTGTTAGTGGGAAATACCACTCTATTTCCAAGTAAACTCACTTTATTCAGTAATAATTAGTTCAGGAAGTAGTTTTCCCCTGACACACAGGAAGCCAGAATCGGGAGGAAGGGAGAGAGGGAGGGAGGAAGGGAGAGAGGGAGGGAGGAAGGGAGAGAGGGAGGGAGGAAGGGAGAGAGGGAGGGAGGAAGGGAGAGAGGAATTTGGTCTGATGCCACTTGAACTGGAAGACTATCATGACTTCCCAGTGAATGGGACTAGGAGAACACATGGACTCAGAGGTTATGGCATGGCTACCCTGGATATCACAATTTCATCAGGTTTTTCTTTCTCCTTGAGCTGCCTCTGATATTACAGAATGGACGATTTCCACGGTGAGGTGCAGTGTATCAAGCACCGTGAGCTACATCCTGCCAAAACAAGTTAGCTGCTGGCTCCGGGAGCGGATTCATGACGACCCAAAGGAAATCACACCACTGCAAACCTCTTCCGGGCACTTCTGAGTTCAGAAACATGCCAGCATATCCTCAGGGAACCCTAAAGAAACACTCCTTAAACTCTTCATAAAGCAGTTTCTGATGACACTCCTATTCTGCTATTTTTGGCTGTTCAGCTATGCAGCATGAGCATAGGGAAAAAAGAAAAAAAAAAAAAAGCTTGAAGATGTGACAGAAACAGAGACTTATAAAGAAAAAACGTTAACAAGAGAAAGCAGTAGAATGGGAACCACAGAGAAAAACTGCAGAACGTAAGAGGGAAGGATTTTGACATCCACACGYGCTTCCCGCCCACGCCAACGCAGAAGTGCTACGAGCAGTGACAGAGCAGGCCTTGTCCTTGGGTGACACGGAGCAGGCAGCCCCCGTGCACAGCAGGGCACGGCACCCCGGTACCGGCACGGCACCCCAGTACCAGCAAGGCACCCCGGTACCAGCACGGCACCCCGGTACCAGCACGGCAGCTGCTCACGTGCTGCCGCAAAGCCAGGAGCACCGACGTGCTGCCCGCCACGAGCGCCCTCCCCTGCGCTCCTCCTGCCCCTGCTCCAGCTCTCGGAGGACCGGCCCTACACCGTGTTCCCTCTCCCATGAAGAGGCAGGGGTTGGGGGTGACCTGCCCTCCCATCTTCCTCAGCCCTTCAGCCTGCGGGACTTGACCTTCCCAGCGAGATGTCACCATGCCCGTGGGTGAGTGCAGGTCCACGAGCCCCAGGAGGGGAGGGAGGGAAGGAGAGGCTGCAGGGAGCCCAGCAGACCACGGAGAACACCGGCCTCCTGAAACATCTTCCTACAGAAGCCCTGGCCACGGAGCCTTTAAGGGCTCTCTTCCCTCTCCAGGGGAAGAGGCTTCCTCACTGGCAGCTGGCAGAGCACAGGCTGCCCAGAGAAGCAGCGGGACCTTCATCCTCAGAGATGTCAACCAGCTGCATGAGACCCTGCTTGAGCAAGCAGGTGGGACAAGGTCATCTACAGAGGTGCCTCCCAACCCCAACCCATCTCTGCTGCTGTCTGGTTCTGTGAAGGGACATTTCTCCCTCTCCCTTCTCTACTTCCACCTCTCAGCAAATCCTAGTCACTGCAGGACAGGGGGATGGYAGAGGAGCAGGGAGACAGGCAGAAGRAGGAGGGAAGAAGAGAAAGTTCCCTCAAATTTTCCATTTACCCATAAGGCAAACAGAAAAATTTATTTCAGGTGACCTGGATACAACAAAATACTTTTTCCTTTTGATATTTTAAGGTCAGTCCAACCCCATTCAACATTGTTTCTGAAAGATATCCAATACCGCAGCTCCCTAGTCTGAAGATTCCCCATTTAGGGGTCAGATATCCATTCCACATGAGGCAGGAACCAGGTTTCTCAAGTGGTTTTGTTTCCCAGAACACCAGCAATTTTCCTCATCATAAAGTCTCCAGGGCCCTTCGGGCATTTTAATTACGGAAGGAGGGTCTTGGATAATGAAATGGGAACACCATGCTCCTGAACCATACAACTTCTGAAAAGCAAAACGCTGCAGCAGGGAAATGCAATTTAATTTTGAACTGACTCAGGCATTTCCCCGGCAACATTAGCTCTATTATCTGCTCACCTCTGAGTGTCAGTCTGTTTTTCTCCTCCAGTTTAGGAGGACGCAGGGAGGCTTTAGTTCCAAATCTGCGGGTTTCTATCCGCTCCCTCCTGCTGCCAAGGCCTGGGGAGGGGACGGGTCGCCTGGAAGCAGAGGCCTCCCGCACCAACCTCCATCGGAGGTGCTGCCTATCCGGAGGACTCCCTGTCTGCACACACAGCACAGGCAAAGTGAGCAAGGAAGGTATTTCCACTCCCTCCAGCTTCGAGGCGCTCAGAGAACGGCACAACTTGCCCGAAGTTGCACAAGAATTTTGTGGATTTGCCAGAACCTAACTACAGCCTTGCTAAGCCCCAGCTTATTTTTTTTTTTCCACTTAAGAAGTTTGAAATGCAGACTCTATTTCAAACCTACCCTCCAAAACAACAACAAAACAGCAGCTACAACAACCAAAAGGAACCCAACGATGCCTTAATGTCACTCCTATACATGTAGATGGGAACTAAAATATTTAGCCAGTCTGAACTAGTTAAAGGAACACACAACTAGCACAAGCCGTTACAAGGGAACTGGTTTAAATGCCATTTCCCACTTTTGTTTTTTTTTTTTCTCCCCAGATTTACCTTAAGGGTTCTATGTTTCTGTCTTTTCCCTCGCCTTTACACCCAGATTTAACCACTTAATTTGCAGCAGATCTGCTCACCCACATGTTTTGCACAGTTCTGGTAAGCTGCTCAAGAGGCGTGAGACCACTCAAATGGGAAGAAAGACGAAACACACCAGCCACACCATCAATCCTTCAAAGAGAGGAAATATTTCTGTTTCAGTTCACGCAGTCCCACAGATTTTGCACAGCAGAGACTGACTCATGACACGACAGGAGTCTCTGCAGCACTCACGTCCATACCCGAAGCGCAAGACGCTCCAGCAAGCCGCGGGCGGCACTCTGCTCGCTGCCGCTGCCRCGGGCAGCATTAACCCCTACGGGGCTCGGAGCACGTCTGGGGTAACTGCCACCAAAACCGATGTTAGAAGCTCCTCTATTCCAAAAGCACAGCCTGTTTGCCCAGAGCAAATACGAGCAAGCATGCTGGCATTTAGGAAATCCTCACCCGAATCACAGCTTTAGCAGAAATTCTCAGAATACAATTTCTTGCTACGAAACAACTGTTGTACCCAACATCCAAGTTTTTCATATTTAAAACTCCTTTTAGTCCTCATCATCACAATTTCATGAGAAGCACTGGGGAAACAGTTTGAAAGTATCRCTGACCACGTAAGTGTTAAGTCTCCCCGACGCTGCAATTACTCCTGGTAAGTTTTGAGAAGAACCAGGGCAGCCTGAATCTTCTCATACCCCCAAACGCACGTGTTAAGTAAAGACTATAGGGGAATGTGCACGTTTCCCAACTGCTGCTAGAATTGCTTTGTTCAGAGAACACAAAAAGGTCAATGCAAGGGGAAAAAAGTCAGATGTTAAGTAAAAGTGCTATTTGGGAACAAAACAAACAAAAAAGGCTTGGATTTAATTAAAAATGTATTGTGTTCGAACCCACACACGAAGAAACAGCAGGTAAGGGGAATTATGACCAAATAAGCAAGCAAACACTGATTGCCTTTCTGTTTATGTGGAAAACAACTTGTTTTTCAACTTTGTAATAATAAGCAGCATTTCAAACAGCAAATCCCACTACTAAAGATCAAAAGTAAATAAAAAATATATAACTGAAGGCTAGAAGCACTCGAAACTGTAACAATAAGATTATCAGAGCCCAACATTAGGTTCACAGAGACAAGCAAACTTGTCTGTTAACACACACTTCACTGAGGAATAAAGCTTAAATAATCCAGAAGGCAAAAACGCAGGAAAACGCACCGTAAGGAGAAATCTTTACCTAAATATACGYGTATTTAGGTGACCGCCCGCCTCCTCGGGGGGAAGCGCTGTGAGAGCACACGCGGGGCGCGGAGCGGCCCCCGCAGCAAGCCCCGCAATGGCGCGCGCCCTACTCACCCCAGCGTGCGCACCATGATCCCGCTGCGCCCTCAGCGCGGCCAGCGGCGCGCCGCTTCCCGCGGGAACGCCGGGCTCCTCGCAGGCGACGCGGGACAGCAGGCACGGAGACGTGTGCGAGGAGCCAGGCGCGGGGTGAATTTAAACCCTGGCTCAGGACGCTGCGTGCTCTGCGTCTATCTTTAACCGGCGATGCTTCGGTTTCGCATTCCTCCCGAGTCCCGCTGGCAGATGCCTTCCCGCGCGTACCAATCACAGGCACGGCCCCCTCGCCGCCTCCCCGCCTCCCCCCTTCTCCTTCCCCCCTCTCCCAGCTCCGCGCCCTGCCGCCAGCCCTGCCCGCTCCGAGGAGCCGCTCCCCGCGCTCGCCGTGGGTGCGAGGCGGGACACGCTCCCACGCAGGCGGAGCTCCCCTGCGCGGAGCCCCTCGCGGCGCCTGCCGCAAACCCGCACGTTCGCCGCGTTTTCCACCGCGTTTTCCACCGCGCGCGGTGCTCCGCGTCGAGGAGGCTAATTTGGSTTGCAAAAACAAGCTGAAAGGATCCGCTCCTGCCCTCACGCCTGCCTCAAAACACGCTGCTACAGTGCATCCAGGGGAAAACGACAAGCTGGCACCGGCTGCTAACGCTCGGCGCAGAGGCACCTGAAATTATTGCTTGTGCCAAGTCTAATACTACTCAAAGGCAGCACCTGCGAGTGTGAATCCGCGGATTAAATCACAGTAGTGACATCTCACGAGAGCATTAACTATAGGCGGTTTCTAGCGCAACCGGCCAGAGGGGGGCACAGGCTGGGGGAATGGGAGGCTCAAAGAGCATTTCAGCCCCTTTTTGCTGCTTTATCCTCTGTCATCTYGGGCTTCTGCACAGATCCATATGTGGGCATTTGCAGCAGTTCTGCCCGTGCGGAGATCTTTATAAAGGAACAGTGTATTAAAAGCAAAACCAAACCAAAAAGTTGCCACATCTTAAGCACAGGGCCCAGTAAATTCGTGTCTCCTTACGATAACAACGGGTTGCGGTTGTGTTCAGAAGCCTGACTGACCCAGCTGGACTATTCATTAATGACAGCACCCAAGGGGACTGCCGTGAAAACACACGGGAAGAGGCCCTCCCACCTGACCCAGAAGCCAGCGGCACCATCAGGGACTTCAGGAGCCCCCTGTGGTGACACAAAACCCCTGTCAATGTTAATGCCAGCCTTCTGAAGCAGCATGTTTTCAATCTGCAAATGCACACGCAGCCGCCTCCTGGTTGCCATCCAGACCTCCTTATCTCAAGCGTCAGCGAGAGCAGCRCAAGCCACACGCCTGTATGTAAAACACACGAGTTACTGAACACTTGCAGCAGCTGACGGCTGCAAGAAACAGCGACTTGCAGGCCYAGCAGTTTGGACAGGGCAGAGCAGCCTCGCAGTGCCGAGCGAGGGCTCAGGGGGAACCGTGTGGGGCTGGGCAGAGGCTGGGGACGGGGCCAGGCGCCACCGGGACCGCCCGCCCCAGACGCGGCCTCTCGGACAGGGCTTGGCGCTTTCCGGAGCACCCGTGTCGATGGTGCAGCCGTGAGGCAGCCCTGGGTTCCTGCAGGCTAGCACAGACCAGCGCTCTGATCCGGAGGGGCCGAGAGGCTGGTAGAACAACGGTGCAAGGGGCCGTGTGCTGGTGCGAGGGCAGCGGGGCTGCGCGCCATCCCCACGGGCTGCAGTGCCACCGGGGCACATAAGGAGGCCTGATGAAACCAAGCACTTCGAGAGCCATTTCCACGGTCCGTCCGTGGGGCAGGGGGTAAGGGCTGCTCTTAACTCACAGTTCGCTAAGGCTCATGCTCCTGGAAAGGCTGCCAGGGGCACACAGACACTGAAGCCTACGCAAGCCGAGAAGGTAACTCTGGAAAAGCCAACGGATTATGTGAACCACTGACTTCTGTTACTGTGTGCTTAATGCCTGCCTTGCACAGAGCTTTAAAACCTGCAGCAAGGAMAAAACACGCTGTGGACTCCCCGGCAGACACCAAGGAAGCCCTTTAACTTCTCCTTTGCCCCGGGTCTTGGCTCTGGGATGGCTGATGGGATTAGGGAACGTGGCTGYGTTTGGCATTAAGGATTGCATTGACTTTATCTCTCGCTGTGACTTACAAATCCCTCAGTCCAGAGAAAGGCAAATCACAGTGTCTCTTATCCAATCCAAACGAAGCAACTTAATACAATGTAATGACAATATCGTATCTCCGATCTTTTTCTTTTCCAGCTGTTCTGTARGGATGTGAGACTTGCAGAGTGGATAATCACTTGAAGCAGAGATTAGCTGTTAGCATTAGGTCTTAAAAGTCACAGTGCTTTAGATGCTCGGGGAGACAAAGGGGAAGGCACAGAGAAAAGTGACACTTCTGTGGCTGAGCTTCCCTTCTAATTAGAGTAACTGGTAAGGAGGAAAGAAGCTTTACAAAGAGTGTGATGGACACAGGAAAATTGGAACAACTTTGACAAATTAAGTTGTGAACATGCAGGATTATGAGTGGGCTRTTCCCAGGAGCTCAGCCTACCTCTAGAGAGTAGGAAAAACCAAGACAGGGAAATCCATGCAGACATGTCCATTATTTTGTCCATATCTATGTATTTCCCTTACGAGATATGAAGAGATAGCTTTGAATCCTCTAAAAGGATGCCTTAATGCCATATCTCTTACAAGGTTAATTATAAACTTCAGAGTCAGTGCGGGTGGAGCTTATACGGCATGCCTAAAATTACTAGGGAGCCTTGGACGCCACCACAGGCAGCACAACGTCACTCCCATGAATGGGGCCATCAGCGGTCATATGGGCAGGGTGTCCCGTTTCCCCTGCTGAAGCGACGTGCAATAATAATACTACTTCCTAATGTGGCCGGCGCTAAACACGGGAGCTGTGAGGGATTCATGGAAGCTACACGAGGCACTTCTGCCCTTCGYTTCCCTCTCAGCGACGCCACGGTCTGCAACACTGAGGCGTTACATTTGAGATCTATGGATTAAGTGTACTAATATATGAAGCAATGGCAGGAGAAGAGAGAAGAGAGAGCAGAAGGGAATTCTGTGTTGGTATCCGGAAATTATGGCCAGGGCCATGTGATTTCCTACCCACTCCCAATTTAGCCCAGTGCCTAACAGGCACGGCCTGTCCCTCCGCGTGTCGCTATTTTTAACGTGCACAGAACTTGTGCCTTGTCTTGCCTGGTTAGCCGCTGTCTTCAGTTCATTTGTCTTGGCACTCCTAAGATTGGGCTTATTGGAACAGGGAACATTTTTTACCCTGAGGGCTCAGTTCTTCTAAGTCCTGTTCAGAGGAATTATTTCTCCTAGGAACGACCTCATTAACCTCCACACATGACTTCAGCACAGATTTGTTGAAGAGTGAKAGCTCTGAGTGGGAGCCACCATCACGTGGACAGGAACACAGTCCCCACCCATCACCGTGGATCAAACACGCTGGCTTTATTCTGCAGTACTGGATCTACCCAAGCGGTCCCCAAGCCAACTTCAGCCTTGGCCGCTCCGAGTTCTTGTGCAAGCAGAGCGGCCTCCACAGATGGTCCAAGAGGCTGTTTTGGGCCTCGAGGTCTCCACGAGTTGCTTCTTGCCCCCCAGCAGCAGGCCAGGATGGGCCCCAGGAGCTAACAGAGGAAGCCTGGGCAAACACCTACAGCCACTAAAAATGGCTGGAGGGCTCAGATGCTCCATTCACAAAGCCCATTCACAATGAAGTCATTGCTAACACTCATGGTAAATATTGAGAAAGCAAACGCGCTCGGCAGACAGGGTATGAACAGCTTTGCAACAACAGAGGATTTTCTGTGTTGGCTTTTCTACTTCCAGTTTCTACGTGTTTGCAATTCACACAATATTGGGAGAAGTTYGAATGCCCACAGTCACACATCTAAGCTTCACGAATGAATCATATTTTCAGTTAATCCATTTTACCAGATAAAGGAAAAAAATCATGATTTAATTTTGAGCATTTATTCCATTTTTTGCTGTATCTTCTTTATTTGGGGTGGGAGGGAGCGAAGGACAAATCTGTGGCTTAAACCTGTGTTTATCATCAAATATTCCTTCGTCCCATCTACGTCAGTCCAGAGTAAGAAGACTGGGACTGTTTTCTTCTGCACAWGAACAAAGTAAGAACAAAGTAAATCAATAAGAATTAGGCAACTGGTGAAATACCCTGAGCATTTCCCTTGTTTTTTGCAAAATCAAACCTCTATTTATCAGATGCACTGCCAAACACAGTCAGTTTACTTGAGAAATACCTAAGAGGTCGGCTGGAATAATTCTGCTTCCGTTTTTCTTTAATCCAAACACCAAATACAGGAAATAAAAAGACTATTCTTTTTGGCTGATGACCAAACTGATAAGCAGAACTAAGATCTTTGAGATATAATAAAATCAAGAGAACTTTTTTTTTTTTTAAAAAAAAAAGATAAATAGTTTAATTTTAGTACAGTGAAAGGAAAAATATTTGTCTAAAAAGGATAAAAAAAAAGACTGGTATAAATAATCCTTCACAGTGCTAAACTCTGGAATCTTTTTTTCTGATCTGCTAGGGCTCATGTATAAATTAGAAGACWGTAGCACCCACTGCTGATTCCCTACCCGAACAAGCCGAACTTGAAAGGTTTGAAGTGACAGCTATATTCTTTCAAAGCTGCTTCGTGAGCAGTGCATCTAATGACTTGTATCCTAGGATTTATGTTCCTTTGCTCTTCACTGCTCCGTGCTGGAGGGATCCCCGTTGCCTCTGAATTCTCCTGCCCACTCCCGTACAGGGCACAAGCCGAGAGCAGCTGGTTGGGAGCTGCGTGTGCCCAGACYGACCAGGCAGGACGTGCGGGAGCCGTCTGGATCCAGAGGGAAATCCTGCAGACTTGTCCTCAGTGGGGGGCTCCCTTGAATGCAACCCCTCTCTTCAAGGAAGCTGCATACCCGAGACTGACGGAGAACCAATATAGCTGAGACTTCTCCCTCTGTGTTAAACTTAGCCAGAAGCGCCTAATGAACTCAAAATTACTGACAGGGATGAGCAATGGGAGAGACAAACATAGCATGACTGCATTTACTTACAAAGCCAGATTAAGAAGCAAAACAAAGCAAGCAAAAAACTACAAGCCAGTTGCAAAGACTCGTGCTTGCTACGGCAGGTGATGCCCTCGCTTCCTTGTTGGTAGGGATCTTGCAGGATTTTGAAGGTTTCATATCTGCTCTAACCTGCCCGAGAGGCAGTGAAGATGCTAAGGAAGACGGTTTGTTGAAACCATTCCTGAAAAGAATAACTGGGAGCTTTGTGAAAGTACAGATGATTCTTTAAATGAGGACATGGACTGAGTATCTTCGTCAAGGGGATGGCTCCGTTATGCTGGCACCTTCCAGCACTTTGGTGTCGCTGCAGCGCCCATCCTGCCTGGGGCAGACTCCAGCACGCTGGTCCATAAGGAAGCCGCAAACGCCGGGTATTTATTTCCCTGTGCTTGGCCAGCCAGGCCCAGGCCGCGCTGGGAACCCGGCCCGGGCCCCGGAGCGCGCGCAGGGGGAGGCGCAGCGGCACGGCCGACCCGCGCTCCTCCTCAGRGCGCTCGTGCGGGACCCGCTCCCGCTGGCACCGGCCTCGTCCGT
The DNA here is from genome assembly GCA_003342815.1 of Eudromia elegans. NCBI lineage: Eukaryota > Metazoa > Chordata > Aves > Tinamiformes > Tinamidae > Eudromia > Eudromia elegans. The sequence goes on along the minus strand of PTEX01000127.1, from coordinate 1,190,222 downwards.
CCCCGCCGGCGTCGCCGCTCCCGGCGCTGCGGCTGCTCCGCACGCTGCCGGGAGGGATCTCATCCCTCGCAGAGGACGAGCCTGGCTCGGCTGCACGGCATGGCCAGGGCCGCTCCGCAGGCACCACCGGGGCACAGGGAAACGCAACCCTGAGCCCCGTTAGAGTCACTCTGAATGTGCAAAATTAGGAAGCAGAGGCAAAAAGAACGGCACGGAGCAGGGGGATRGCATACAGAAACATAACAAATTAATCATTTGGCAGTTATCAAGCTGATTGGCAAGGGGAATGGGGAGTTTTTAGCCCACAGGAACCTGAGCCAGGCTGCAGTCAATAACCCCACTGCGTGCTCCGGTTCTGAGGGCCGAGCAGCTGGCGGGTCAGGATCCCACCTGGAAAAGGCGTTTGCCATGGCCAGGAAAGCCTCTCCCGGAATATGGTGACAACTTGTATCCCAAGGAAAACATGCACTGCCAAACACCCAGGCGCTGCGACCGCGTGCTCTCTGCTCCAGAGCAGTCGTTCAGGTGCTCCAAACTTCCCTTTCAGCAGTGATTTATGGAAATCCACAGAGGCGCAGAAACCATCCCAAAGAAAGAAATCACCCTCAAGCAGCTCTTCCTGAGAAGGTGCGAACTCATCAGAATAGGAAGGGATGATCAGAGGAACAGGGCCGTCAGGAAAAGCCTGTGCTTTMCATATGAAAGGGAAGCTGAAAGCTGGAACTGGTGACTTTAAAGGGCAGCCCAAACACACYTCAGAGTTCCTGGGCAATTTTAGAAACTTCATACAGCTTTTGCAAGCAATGAAACTAAAAACCCTGCTAATCCCCAAATCGGACTAAAAGAAAGAAAAAAACAGTAGTGAATTCTAGAAAAGCAATGCTAAGAGATTAACTGCATTCTCTTTTTCTTCATGCTTTAAGTATTGTATTCTTTCAGATTATAGAACAACAACCAGCTAATGAAAACATCAGAAACTGGATTTTAGCATATAACACTGTGATAAAGTGAATTGCCTTAAAACGTCCATAGGATCCACWGAACAAGGCAAACTTGGAAGAAAGTCATTCAGTAATTTTAAAGCTGTCAATAACTAGTATAGCGTTTTCAAACACCCTTGTTCATGACCTAATTCTTCTCGGCTTGCTTCCGTTTAGCCTGTGCAGAGCTGGGCCAGCCACGCAGCCCCAGCGCGGCTCAATGGAAGCAATGCCACGGCMGCTGCGTCCTGCTGAAGAACCCCCCTTAACCTCACGGCTCCAGGAGGGGAGCGCGACACGCTCATCAGGGGCACGACTGGCTCTCGCCCCCAGCCACACATTCCGGTGGGTCACGGGAATGACCCGCGCACTTCAAAGGCACTGCCTGGATTCACAAGAATGCAGAAGGATGCGCTTGGGCCTCCGGACAGACACGGTGCTCACRCTCACTCAGGTTTTCAGGGAAGGGGCAACAACCTCACCTGCAGTTACGGCTGGAGCGGCACTGACAGCATAAACCGAACAACTTTCATTGGAAAGTTATTGTTTGGAAAGCACTTTATCTGTAACAGTCCCGCAGGAAGTAAAGACGGCTCCGGCACCGTCCTGTGAAGCAGGACCACGGCAGCCCCAGATGTGTTTCTACACAGCTACCGAGCACTGCTCTGGATGAGATCTGCCCCCTCTCACATGGCTGCTTGGAATGACCATTCTCCTCATTAGAGCTCTTCCTCCAGTCCTCCTGAATTCTTTTTGTTTATCCCGAAATTAAAGACATTATTTTTCACTTTGCCTGGAATAGCGAATGCTCTATCTAAGAACTTCAGACATGACGCTGTAAATTATTTGTTCTTCCTCCTACAAAAAGTCTGGCCTCGGGACTTGGTGCCCATACACTGAACACCTGARGGAAATCAAATTAACAGCAGGTGAGACAGAACTGCTAGAGGAACAGTTTTCCCCCATGCATCGCATGGCACCAAGACACTGAGGCTGAAACAAGGGCGTTTCCCTGATCCATCGCTGTATCCACATCCCTGTTTCCAACTGAAAGGTTGTTCCTGGCTACGAACACCACAGTGCCATCAAAGTGCAGCCTGTTTTCCCTTGCCTCTGTGCCCTGGGCTTCCTCCCTCCCACTCTGCATCCCTCTTGTCCATGTAAACTTCCATGCTTTTATGAGGGATGTCATGTTACGAGGTGCTTAGAACAGCTGAAGCTTTGAGCTAAGGCCCTCTAACATTCCTGTAATTCAAGTACCAAAAACGGTTTGGGGAGTATTTTTATTCCATTTACTAAATGGAAAAATTAACTTAAAAGAAGAAAAAGAAAAAAGCCCAGCTCTCTTCAAAAGTCCCTTTAATCAGTCCCAAAATCTCAATCAGTGCTGAGCACAAAGACTTAAATTTGGCTTAAAGAAAACTGAATAGACCAGAAACAACAAAAGCAGCCTCCTYACAGAGGTAAGGATTCTACCTAGCCAGTAAATAATTAAAGCTCCTCTCTGTTCCCTTCCATTTTCTGTTTCAAGGCTTTTCATTCCAGGGGATCAAAGCGGGCAGGAGGCAGAAGCTCCATCCCGGAGCCGGGCGGTTGTAGGGGCTCATCCCAGATGGGCCGTCGGTGCCTCCCGGTCCAGCTCCAGCACATCCCGCTCCCACGGCACCGCTGACGTCATGCACACGGCTGGAGACCGGGGAAACTCCGGGCACTTGGCAAAGCAAAATGGAGCAGCCACCCCAGGGAATTTCATCCTCGGAGCTGGTCACGGAGCCGCACGGAGAGCAGCCACGCGGAGGGTGTGGAGCCAGGGAACGGGAAGGACCTCACCTTTCTCTGGAAATCAGCTCTGTGGAGAAGGACTGGTACAATTTTGTCTGGAGAGGGGGCAAGTGAGAGATGTGATAAATGCAGGATAGTTGTGTACAAATTATAAATGGTAAAAGAGAAGAAAATGGAAGATGAGGTTGAAGCCGAGAGGCAAATTTAAAGGGCATTAAAGAAAATTCTGTTCTGTTTTTTTAAATTTAAAGCATCATTTACCCTGTGGTGCTGTCTGGAGTACAACATAACTGGGATCAAGAAGGAAAAAAAAATKATATTGTTAAGGAAATCCTGCGTGTTCTCATTAGAAGCTTAGTTGTTTTAAAGAATCTGATTGCTAATGAACTTTGTTATTTAAGCAATAGAATATAAGCATTTCTACGTTGTGACACAAGCACTGATTCAATGGCAAGGATTAGGAAGAAAATGCCCCTTTTGTCCCATTATTCTGCAACGATCCCTCGGCCAGTCCCGAGCACCATCGTTCACTTGCAGGCATGCTGCGCTGGGCCAGATCCAGCCCCACAGCACCTGCTGAACACTGAAGGCCCATCAAGAGGTGAAYGTGTGGGGCTTTGGTTTCCCAATAAACGACTGCAGCCCCGGGAGCGGACGGAGGAGCTTCGCGCCCTGAGAAGCATCCTGCCCCACAGGAACAAGCAGAGCCTGCGGATGAAGGCAGCAAACAGGCATGAGCTCTGCAGCCCTGCTGCCTTGGTTACATCTGGGCTGGTTTGGGCCTCTTCTCCCCATTTCGAGCAGCTTTAAACGTGTGGCACAAACCTGACTTCCAGCCTGCTACCACAGTATCTGCAAGTATCTGCAGTCACAGGAGCTCCTCTGGCTTATGAAGCTGCCCACTCCACTGGTTGTGATACAGCAATTTGTAAAATCAATACAAGAAAACAAAAATCTCTTTGCCGTGGAATTCATGCAATTCACGTGTTGATGTCCATCCAGATGCTAAAACAGGAGGCAGTCTAATACACGATGCGCTGAGAGCGCYGTTTCCAAACACACTGTAAGGGCGCGGAGCAGCTTCCCAGGAAGCGAATGCTCCCTGGCACGTACAGAGCCCTGAGAGCAATGTTCTCCTGCACGGCCTCATTAGCATCTGGTGTGTGGGAATATCTTTAGCTGTGAAATTCTCCTGTTTACGCCGAGACARTTCTTTAATCAAATTCATAAAATCGTTTCATTTTGCACAACACAGATAAAAGCCCCAAATTATTCAGGTCCAACAGTTCTCCAAATGAAAAAAAAAGAAAAGGATTGCAGTGAATGCTAAATTGGAAAAGGTGGCTGTTTTGGTGCTCTGTGTGGGAGCTGGGCTACCCCCAGACCTGCATGGTATTTTCCTGGTCTGGCTGAGCTAAGCGGGGCTGACAAGAGCGTGCTGAGCTCGAGCCRTCCGCAACCCGCGGTGACCTGCGGGACGAGCCTGACGTCACCGCAACGCCGCAGCTCCCTGCCTGTGCCACGAGCAAGCGCGGCGCGCTTCCCCGGCCTCCGAGCCGCCCCGCCAGGAGCGCTGCCCRCGGGCTGGGAGCCTCAGCACAGCACGCCTGGATTCATCCGCATCGGGCCTCTGGGAATGGAACGGCAGAGCAGCTCAGAGAGCCCGAGGAGAGAGTACAAAGGCAGGAGGGAGACGCAAGGGAAGCTCCCGGGAGGTAAGGGCAGTATGTAAAATGCTCRTTTGAAGGGCACGCGCCCATGTCACTACTGAGCACAAACCAGCCCCACGGCCAGGTGCTGGACACCGGTGGGACATCCCGCCTCGATGCAGGGKGCTGTGAAGTGATGCCAAGCCCTCGGTGGCTGAGATGCACAAAAACCAACACATTTCCACAGTACCATCCATGCGATTTTGTGGAATAAGATGCAACTCTCTTGCACAAGACTGAGATTYCTGGTGACTGCTTTTTAGCAGCACAAACAAGAACGCAGGGTCCACGGCAGAACAAGTCCCTCCACCAAATTTCTATGACTGTATTACTGCTCCAGAGACCTGAGGGAGCAGGAAGAGCTGCTGCTACTCCTACCTTACGGATACAAATACAAAGCACGTGCCCTGTTTTCCTCCTTTAGACGTGCATCTAAATATGCAACTGCTTCCTCGCTGTCGGGGGCAGGAGGTAAAGGCCACCCTGCCTCATCTGCATCRTATCTGAAGGCTCCTTGCTGCGTAATGATTCCCAGATTAATCCTCTCTGGATTCACCTATACATCTACGTGGAAAGCAATTCTTCCTGTAGTCACAACAGCCAAATAATAAAGGCATCTACACAGCATCAGCTCTTTGCCAATAGAGGCCTGGAAGAAATCCCCTCCTAGGAAATCCCTCCTTTGGGAATGGTGGGACACTGTGCAAGTGATTCGGTAGGTTTGGGAAGATGGAAAAGACAGTTTTTCAGGGAGTACCATCACTGAGTGCACAGCCCTGGATCACCAACCAGCGACTGATGCACTTTGTGCCTTAGTGACCCAGGATAATCCAGCATGTGAGCAGGGGTGGCGGAGCAAGGGACAGAGCTGGTCCAGGCGACGTGTGCAGCCCAAAACGCCTTTACAAAYAACGACCATTCGGCAGAACTAGAAATCCTCTTGCTTCAGTTTTCTAAGGACGACATCTCGGGTATTTGAAACATGTTTTYTTCCTTCCCCTTTATATTATCACTGGACAATACATAGTCTGCTCTGTGACGACCTTCTATATTGTGAAAAACTATTTTGCTACTATAAACCATTCCAAAGAACTGTGGTGCTACATGTTATTTTCTAACACTGCATAAAAATTCATTTAAAAGAAGTTCAAGGAGATAACCTTAATGATGATTTTTTTTCATGACACTGAAGCTCATATGCAATGGAAATGTTCTTGAAATGATGCAATTTTGCTTAATAAAACTATAAATCGCTATACAATTTCACCACTTCAGGTCTTGAATAACTGGAAATCATCCTCCTACATAATCAGTCATGATTTCGTCTGTATGAGTTTAATGTAATAAGGGTATAGCTAAATTATGCAGGACTATAAACTTATTTAACTGTTTTAAGAAAGATCATAAAAAAATACAGCAGCTTTAACAGCCAGGAGTATAGACAAGCCTAGCATAAAGTGGAGGGAAATATGATTTAAAATTATTCATTTAGGTCGACAGGTTTACTAATATTTAATTAGTATAAATAGAGGTGTATCTGTGCATATATTGTCATTCCTTAAGACACACRAAAACCACGAACTGGCAGGATTAATTACCAAGGAACTACATGAATAAACAAAAGCAGAATGTGTTGAAAGATCCATTTACGCACACAAAYCTCTTTCCTTCCTTTCCTCTCTYGCAGCCCTGGTRGATGCACCCACATGGCTCAATGGCRTCWCTTGCACAAAATCTGGAGTATCAAACACACCCAYAGCAAACAAAACGCAATTTGTCCCTTTGCATGAACCAGGAGGTTCATGCACAGTCCACCTCTTACACGTGCTGTTAATTTGCACTTTCCTCCTTCTCTTGGAGTGGAGTCTCACAGTTCCTCTACCTTTTCCTTCTACTTTCATTGCAAAAAAACAGGACAAATAAATCCAGCAATCCTCTACTTGGCTCACCAAGTGCCCCTCACACTCTTCACACTATCCTTGGTGGCCTCACAAGTCAAGCCAAGCTCCCAGCCCTGTACTGCCACCATTACAAACCCATAAGCTCCTCACCCAGGTGCTATGGCCACATCCCCACCTCGGTTTGCCCTGCCCCAATGTCTTATTTAAGTAAGTCCTCGATAAGACTCACTCTGGTGAGACTTTGCTCTCACTCTTGGTTTCTCCACCTCTGCTGCAACACCAGGAGCCTTTTCCAAGGTCACATTGGCCAGATGTTCTTTGCCTTAAAGTGAAAATSATGTGAAAGCTCTCGTGAACCTGGGGTTCAGGTACAAGGCACTGATATCACAAATCAGAATTAGACATAACAAGCAGCTGGGGTGAATGGGGGTTCATTGCCAAACATTACCCCTTGCACCTCTGCATGACATACAAAGGTTCTTGTCATTGGGTTTGGGATATTGTCATTGCCACATGGGAATTACAGTCTGCAGCTCCCTTGCACCATTCTTCCATCAGAAACGATTTGTTTTACCGCCTCCATTCCACGAACTGATTAAATTTTAAAAACGGCAACAAGCCACCACASTGGGCACGGCAGTACCACAGAACCACAATGACCTCGGGCTGGTTCATTCCCTCCCACAGCAAGCCCTGCTGCAGCTCTRCCCGGGATCCTTCCACCAGCTTTGCCCTGGGGAAAGGCTTCCTGCAAGGGAAGCCGCTGTGGGAGAAGCGCCAGAACCCACAGCTCTCCCMTCACTCCTCGAGCCATCCGCTTGCAAGGGCTGAGAGCTGCTCTGCTCTTGTGTGTTGCTGGCAGCCCCTTTCCCTGGTGTCACTCCTCCAGAGCCACCTGCCAGCCACGCGTGTGGGCCTTCCTTCCCCTCGGAAGGCTTCTCAACGTGTAGGAGCTTTACGGTAAAGCTGACTTGTAAAGCTAGCGTTTAAATTTAACTCTCCATGGGCGGATAGTGGTAGCCAYGTCCACAACTCTCCCACTCCTTCCCTACCAGACCAGTCTCCTGCGATGTCTTTACCTCCGGATGCTTCGGCACTAGGAGAATTCCATGAGGTAACTTGATACAACTGAAATTCTTTAAACCAGTGGGTTGAAACACAAACATTAACCCTAAAACAAACTAAAAAAAAAAAAGAACCCAGAAGCTAAACACCACACTGGCATCTCCGAGCAGGAATTTCTTTTAAACATTTTTTGTCAGTAATTCTAGCAGAAGGAAATAATTTGTCGGAGACATGCAGGTAATACCCAGCTAATACTAGAGTGCTCATTTGCTCCAAGGTGCCCGAACCTTTGCTCCCTGCTGGATTTCCAAACTGCACACAAATACTTACCCACATATCTTAAATCGGTGTCAATCGAGGAGGGAGGCAACTGAGAGTTTAAAAAGGGAAGGTGACAATCCGGGCAGGGACTTGGGGTTTCAGCCCATTTAATTGAGCCCAGTATGCTTTCCCCCTGAGAAAGGRATTTCTCTACAGAACATTCCTGGAACAATGGCAGTAAATCCTACAAGGAATGTGTGCAAGCCATTTCCATTAATGTTAGTGGAGCTATAGGTGAGAAGGGATTCACCCTTGCTCCACTGAGGACAAGGCATGTGCAACGGAGGATCCAGGACAGCAGCTATGGAGGGGGGACTTCCCTGCAGTCCTTCAGCCACCACGCCGAGCGCCCTGYGCCACTGCCCACGGCTGCCCGTCCCACGGGACGCTCGGGAGCRGGCTCGGGGAGGAGATCACGGCCGCTCGTGGTTCACACGTCCCGAGCACGGAGCGCTCACAGCAGCAGCCGCCTCCAACCCCRACGGGCAGCGGTGGAAGAGTCACGGGCAACTGCTTCATCTCTTAGCCCTTGGTCAGTGACCTGCTCAGCCTTACCTTGCAYGCCTGCCACACCGCAGCGGTGACCTCCTCTGGGAACGCCACGCTAAAGGAAGGGAAAAGCAGTCCACTTGCCTCCTATAGCTTCACGCACAAGTGCCCAGAAAGTCTCCACCTAACGCATGCATCATTCAGACTTCAACACTCACGAATTTTGTTGACTCTTCTTGAATGATGGAACAGCAGCAGCTTTCCGAATGCTTCTGCTCCTGGGCAAAGGAAGCGCTGCAGTGAACACTGTGTGCCCGGCACGTGTTACCTGCCAGGTCCCAGGAGCCTTTGGCCCGCTCCCCATCTTCCTACGGGACTGCCTTCACTGCAGTGCCGGGAGAGCCTCGGGCCCGTGCCCTGCAGTTCAGCCTTACAGCATAATCCTGGCTATCTATACCACATAAGGCCATTCCTSCTTTTTCTTCCTTTTTATATTTCCTTACCATGTGGCTTATTATGATTCTTCACCAGTAATAAACATTTATTTGCCCTTTAATTGCTTTGAAAAAAAATGTTACTTTTTATACGATTAAACCCAGGTCCGTCTTGATAAACACAAAGAATTTTCACTCAGAAGATTGAAGATTGCAATTAGAGGTTTACCTGCATCCTATCTCCTAAAACTTATTAACTACCATCTATAAAATAATATTTTTAACAGCCCAAAGAACACTGCAAGTCCAGCCGTTTAACACTCTGTTTTACATCTCTGTTGGACAAAAGGCATCAGGACACAAAAGCCATTAACCTCCTTTGCTGAGGGTCACTGCATTTATGTCAGGACAGAAGTACCAGCAGGAGTCACATCCTCTTAATTGTATAGGCTATTTGCACATAAAATAGCCAAATGGTCAAATCAAATGACTTGCCAAACTTCCCATCTTTGGGCTTCACACTGCCACACAACTAACAAGAAACTGTGTATTACCTTCCTCACAGGAGTTTAGAATAGTTTTCTAAACTCATAGGAGTTTAGAAAAAGACAGATAAGTGGATAATAATCTTGTTTCTTCCTGCCTAAAACCATGTCACTTCATTAGTATGTGACAGAGTGAGTCTCTCCCTTCGCTAAAAAGCGCTTGCTTCTCTGTACACACGCAGGTCAGGTCGGCAATTGTTGTTATTGCCCCCCTAAGCTGTTCCGCAGCACTTTAAGAAGAACTTTCCTCGGGCGAACTCATTACTTTATAGGTATTTTTTTCTTTAAACTATTTTGTACTTAAGATTGTAGATAAGTATGTCATTACAATTGCTGTTCTCAACTTAAACGTTTCCCTTTCATCCCCACTAGTGTAACTTTGCTAGATCTTTATTTCTTAGTCATTTTTTTTTTGTCAAGACTTCACCACAGGATCTACTYGAGGATCAAAACATGTTATTGGAGGAAAACACACATATTCAATAGCTACAAATACCACCCTAGCCAGTTTTATAGATATATTTCTGCTGCCTTTCATTTTTGTTGTTTCCTCTGARATATTAAATTGGACTCTCCAAAACACAAACAAATAAGCAAAGTTCGTAAATGTTTGCACAGTCAACATTTTGAGATCATAGACTAAAAGACTAATTTATATAAAGATCTGTGATAGTCAAAAAATGTCACCATGTACCATAAGGATGGCAGTAGGATTTAGGTGGACTGTAARTTAAGCTGAATGCAACGGCACTAGTCCAGCCTTTTCTTTACTAGGTTACTATTCACWCTTAATCTCCCTTTTTGATTTGCAAAGCTAATTCTTTCTTTCTTATTTCTACTGTTACTTGCCACAAGTGAAGCCCATCTCAACAAACCTATCTATCATAGTGCCTTGAAAAACTAACTTGCTCTGTATTACTTTGCTTTCCACGCAGAGTTGCTGCTTCATGTCTGTTATTCTCAAAAACACTCAACCTGGATCTACCTTCTGGCAGGAAAACTAGAGACCTGAGCAGGACAGTATTAAAGTAAAACTGAATAATTCTGAAACATCCGATGAGTATTTTTGACTTTTCAGCACAGATCTTGCTAARACTGCCAAATATCTGGCCTTTCCATATGCTCTCCACACTCAGATTTCAATGAGAAGAAAAGGGACAGAAGTCTCATTTGTTGTGGTTTAGTTTACTACATGAATTTTATGCATGGCCAGTTACACTGCATCAAACAAAGCTAATGCCATCTTATGCATTTTGCACTGTCAGCTTTATCAGGCAAAGTGGGAAGATCCAATTCCCAAGAACAATTACCTTTTAAAAAGAGTTCTAGTTTACAAAGAGACAGTGTGAGTATTTGGTGGCAACCAAATCATATTCTAGGTAAAAACGGCCTGAGCGGCTAAGCTATGGAAAAGGCTGGTCCAACAGGGAATATTTGACTGTAGTTTTTGCAATATCATCACAGCAACCTTAGCTGTCCCTATTAAACAAATATCGCAACAAAACCCAAAAGACTTGTTCAGCTTTTATTTCCATTTTATTTTGTCCTTTCTCAAGCACACTGACTTTGCTTTGAGGAGCTAAGAAAGCAAGTTAAAACTTATTACTTAGGAAAGAYTGTCTCCCATTTATTACCCAGCTTCTGTGAGTAACCTGGCAAAGGAGATCAAAGAAGGCAGCATGTCTTGTTCTTCTTCACTGSATCATCTGAGCGATCTTCTTTTCTCTTGGTTCACTGGTATGAGTCGCTTGGATGTTTGGAGAGGAACCCTGAGCACCCTGAAACAAAACTGGAGATGTCATCTGGAGTCTTCTCATGGTTTTGGAGAACACATAATCCATCCATCTAAGATTTGAATGTTGCAAGAGAAATGGGAGATACTGTTGAGCAAAGGGCAGAGTCATCTTGCTCCCTCTGTCKCTGCATTGCAGGTATTTACTCCTGTCTCCATAAAGCAGAATCTGTGACTGCAGAGGRTCTCCTATAAAAGGCACATTCTGTTCATGCTACTGCATCCATTCAGCCTCAGTTAAATAATATTTCATTTTCAGTGAATTCTATCGTATACATTTTCTAGGGAAATGCTAGCATATAAAGCATGGACACTCTCTGAGGGAGCCCTAAGAACTGGGATTCCACAGGCAGACTAAGCAGAAGGTGGGCTGGCAGTTTGGCCAACGTCAGCACAAAACAGACTTGTCCAAGACCATGAAGGAAGGTAAAGAGTCAGATGCTAGAAGCGCATAAGCCACCTGAAAGTTGCTCCTGTGCCAGGAACTGTTGCTACTGTCTGCCACTAATCCCTGTTGGGCACCTACTGGGATAGTTACCAATGACCACTCTACTACTTGTGATCTACAGTTTGCAAATGACAAATTTCAATGTGGAAGGAGGAAAAATAGATTTTTTTTCAGGGTTTTGTAGATAAGAACCATGTAAGCAGATATGCATTTCCAACTAGATGTTGTAAAGTTGCAGAACTTAACAGATTTTATACATGTACTAACCACTAGCTACTGCAAACGTGATGTGAATATTCTCATTTCCATTTAAGTTTTTTTCTTCATTTAACAGATATCAATAGAAAACAAGTCTGACGAGCAGTCTGGTGAGTGCTGACGAACTTGGACAGATCTTGTAGTAAACTACTGCCCCTTTTCCAAGGCCAACAAGTTCGTTTGAATGCAAAGCACGAAGGCGTCTCATAAACCACCATCTCGTCCCATGGAATTGTAATGATGATGTGAATGCTCTTCACCCATTTCAGGGCAGAGATAATGAGTCAAGGCAAAGCAACGCTGGCACTGGTTTGGACATCTTCAGTTTGCATCAAAATGGACTAGGGGAGCCTAAAAACAAATGTATATCAGTTGGGAAACTACAGCTTGTTCAGCTGTCTGAACCATCCTATAAAAGCTCTAGACAAGCTAGAAAATGAATGTCCACATAAGGTTTTATCCTATTTTCATTTTGCCTGTTTACATTCAGATAGTGAAACCATTCTTTGGAAAAAGTGGCCTAGGAAATTAACTTTTAGCTCACACGGAATTTTTAGCTGTTGTTTGTAATTACTTTTGGAGCTCTTGCTAAGATGTGTTGCTCTAAAATGAACCAATTAATTTTAGCAGTTTTATTGGCTTACTCCTACTAAACATGAGCCAAATTTATAAGCCTGTAGAGGTTAATTTGTACCCCTTTATATGCACATATTGTTGCTGAAAATAAACACAGATATTTGCAGGGTGCAGAGCCTAAGTGAGATCATGGAAAAATGTACTGAAGACAGTAACTGGTGCAATGAAATGAAGTTAATAAAGGAAAAAATGAGTATCAGGAAATGAGTATATTTCTTGACAGCAGATCTATTATGCTTTGGTAAAGTTTCTCGAGGGAAGCGGTGGGAGTCCCATTACTTCGATAMTTTAAAATTAGACTGGCAAAAAAAGTAAGAAATGTACAGCACAATATAGAATAAGTCTATATAGGGAGGGCACGAAGTAGATGAGTAATAAGTCTTTCTTTCTAACATCTCTGATTCATGTGAGCCTGCCTGGGGCTTGACACGGCAGTCTCTGCACGGACGGTGCTGCAGACAGATCGGCTCTCACACGGTGCCAGGTGGTCACGGTCACACAAACCAATTTTTAATATGCAATAAAATATAAATATACATGTTATTGAAGTATGTCCCTACACTCAATAGAGACCCCACGTAATGACGGTTTACTTCAAATTCCCCTTACACACGAGCTATGCCCGTTTCTCTATTGCAAGTACACTCATTTTGCTGAGACCATAATCTTTCCTTACCTAAAATAATATAATGGAACTGATTTGTAAGATAGCTTTTGGGGTAGGGTTGTTTTTTCTTTCTTTCTTTCTTTCTTTCTTTCTTTCTTTCTTTCTTTCTTTCTTTCTTTCTTTCTTTCTTTCTTTCTTTCTTTCTTTCTTTCTTTCTTTCTTTCTTTCTTTCTTTCTTTCTTTCTTTCTTAAATGTTTAACCATAGATAATAATTTTTGGTCAGATAAATCTGAAAATGATGCAACTTCATTTAGTTGAAAAGCAAGATGGCCAAAGTGATAGCTACTATAAATAACAAAGGCTTTTTGTTAGGGAAGAAAGAAAAGTCTAACTGTGAAGTATGTTTTGTCTTTTTTTATATATAAAAATATCTCCAACTAGAAATTTGCAGCACAACAAAGAACAAAAATAAGTAATCTTGCCCAAACTGCCAGGTAGGCAGGAGAGTAGAGGATTCTCCAGAAGTTTTTAAAGAGTCTTTAAAACATTTCACGATGTATCCTCATGAAATAAAGCACTTCCACGCTTCTTCAGAGATACTTCACTGGGGCAGGTTGAGGATGGTTCATCACACGTGATGTTCTGATGGAAAGCAGCTCTGAACTGAGCAACAAGCCAGGGAACGCCTTGGGAGCAGCCTGGTTGCTCTGCAGGCAAATTATGGTAGATTTCATGCCTTCCCAGAGACTAAATACTCCGTGGGATATCAGCCACCTTGACTGACTGTTTATGGGCATCATTGTCCAAATAACTTCAGAATTAGAAAATGWTACATTCAAATCAAGTATTGAATACAGCCAGAGAATGATGCAGTGGCAGCGCTGTGAATGTCATGTAGGATAAAACTAAGATACTTGTTTTTCTTTCTCACRGGGAAACACATACCAATATATGGTAATTAAATAATAATCTTTTCTTCCTTTTGTTTTTAAAGGAGCAGAGGAAACATGAAAAAAAAAAAAAAGTGCTACTGCAGGAATATTTACCCATGTTTTTCACTTAAAACTTTGGTGGAAATCCACTCTAATGCAAACAGGAAAAGAATTTTAGCCAGGCAGGTCTGAAAAGGAATTTTACCTTAATGTGACCCCATCTGACATTTTTTTATACTTTGTTTTTAATCAAACCATACTGCCACCAAAAGCGTTAAAGCAAAATAAAATAYGTATTAATTTATTTTAAGATTAACAGACAACAAACAGAGCATTAGTGTGAGGAAAGTATTATCATGGGAATATATTTATATGTCTCTTTTTTTTTAATGCTTATTAGCATTTATAAATAAAATCCATTAGGGGACCCTCACACCGCTTTGGTCGGCGAACTTGGATTCATGGCTGAAAAACTTCTAGTCTKAGAACACACTGAAGACTCCTCACACACGGAGCTGGCCCACGCRAATCTTGCTCTGTCATCTAGCCGCAATACAGAGTCGCGCGTAGAGAATTAAAGTTTCATGTAACCAGCTATCTCGGGAGACAAATTATCAGTTGAAGGGCCCTTTTAAAATCTAGGGCAAGCGAGAATGCACAGCACAGTCTGCGAAACTGTAACTGGAGCTGTCAGAAGTGTCTGGCTTTTGGTTTTGGCTTTGCAGTTCAAACTGTAGGAATGAATCCTATTCCCATTTTTCCAGTTCTCTTTTTTTTTGCCTTCAAGAAATACTTTGTTGTGCTTTATTTTGTTTTTTTTCTTTCTTGTTAAATATTGTTKCTGAAGAAGGGATGGAGCTAAAATAAAGGAAAACAGAAGGCGAGAAAAAGGGAAAAAATATGGAAAAACAGAACCTGAAAATCATTGTTTCGTAGGAAAGAAAAAAACTCGCTTCTTAACACCCTGTCTCACCTGCCTTTAAGAACTCTTTTCAGAAATCAGAACTATCGTTTGCAGGAGGCCACCACGAACACGGACGCTTCCCACGTAAAGGTCAGGCGCCCACACGGCCCTCGGCAGGCACACCGCAGCGGCGGCAGCAGTGCCCGCGGGGTGCGGGCGCGAGGACGAGGCAGCCCTCCTCCCGCACAAGGACGAGGCAGCCCTCCTCCCGCTCCTGTCCCTACGGCCAAGCGAGCCAGGGAGGGCCGAGGAGGGCCAAGGAGGGCAGCCCGTGTCCCTCGGGGCACCGCCGTAGCTTGTAGCTCCCATCCCCGTGCTCTGCTCTCCACAAGGGCGACTTAGTCCCCCAACCATTGCTACGTAGCGGRGGATTCCCACGTGTAGGCTGGAAAYCYGTAGGAAATTCATGTGTCAGGGGCACCACGACCACGCAAGGGCTCAACACTTCCCACAAGTGCYGAACAYGCCTCYGGTCTCCTCAGCACTGCAGGACCTGAAGACACCTCAGCACTCCCTGCCAGTGCGGCTGACGGTACCACCACGCCGAAGAAGGTACGGATGGGCTGATGGAAAGCCATGCACAAAGCCAAGACCGAGCAGCGGCAGGGCGAAGGCGAGGGCAATCTCACCCTCATCTCCACTGTGCCATAAACCCCCCGGCTTCAGAGAGGCCAGGGCTTCGGTCCCCCGTGAAAGTTGGTGTCAAAAGCAGCAAAACGCTCCGAGTGATTAACACCACAAACTCTATATCGCTTTTATGCTATTAAAACTGCACACCTTGCTATCTGAGTTAGAAAATTCTCAGTGTGACCAGAGTTGTTATTTTTCCCGTAGCTTCATTTCTGATTTTGATTAACTGATCAYAGCTTTTTCTACGTAAGGAACTTCCAAGTACTGGTCCCTTGAAGCCTAAAGCTCACTTCACTGTCACGACAGGAGTAATCCCGTAACGTTGAGTGCAGCTACTCACATGAATAAGGACACACACGCTCCACAGTTACTGCAGGATCKGGACCTCTAGGTTGTGAATAGTCATTGGCTTCTCTGCCATTAACAAGTAATTGATAAACTGCAGTTCCTCTGCATTTGACAGGGGCTACTGGGATGGMTATACATCACCATCCTTTTTCTGATACAGCTTTTTAAAATACAGAATTGGATTTAAAAGGCAATCAATAGCAATCCAGTTGCAAGCATCTCTAATGAAGCATAGCAGAAACAATTTAGTATTAGATTTTCACCTAAACGGCCTCAGAGAAAGCATTTCTCAGTGCCATTTTATCTGCCCAGCAAGAAGATAAAGCTGCTTATCCACAGTTCGGAGCCAGGCAAGATACACACATGACATCACACACCACAAGAAACTCCACCGGGTTCCATAAGACAGCTCTTTGCATAGAGGTACTGCTGTCAGAGTCCACTTTGCCTACTCTGATCTATTCTTCAAGTTTATATTTCTACTGCTCTAATTATTATAGTGAATTAAGTATAGGCAAAAGGACGATGACAGCTATCAATGCTTACAAACGTTTTCCAAGGCAATTTAAAATCTGTTTTGAAACACTGAAAGCTTCTGGTTGGGTGCCCTCTCAGTGTCTGCATTGTGTTTTTAATTGCTAGGAATTTTTGGAATTTTCCTAGGAAGGCCAGGAGGAAGGACACAACTCTGTCATCAAACCCATCTTTTCCTCCTCTCCTTCACTACATTTACATGTCTCATGCCCATTTCAATCTTACTGCTGTATTAGTGACACGAGTTCACCCCAGAAGACTACGAGTAACCAACGTCCTCGCRGCAGGTTCTGAAAAGTGCAGCTACGCCAAGTGTGCAGGATGGCACAAACATCTTTGGAGGGCAGGGGGAAAACGCAGGAATATTCCTTTCATTTAGCCGCTTTTGGTGGCACCAGCCTTCCACGACGCTGGGCAGCTGGAGCAGAGTCTCTGATGCCAGAGATGCACGGGAAGGGCCACGGTGAGCACAGACTGCCCACACAGCTCTGGGCACGCACAGCAGTGCCCCCGCCTCCCCGGCCACCAAATCCAGCCTCGGGAAAGGCCCGAAGCCAGAGCAGATCCACGTTTTCCCACACCGAGGAAGGTCATTAATTAGAAACATCTCTGCTCCTGCCGTGTGAGCTAACAATGAAGGCAGGATGAAASCCAGCACCGCAGCCAACAGAACCCATCTTCAGCTTTGCCTTCTGGAATATCTTTACAAACACACTAGCATGGTAATTCTCCACAAACCACCTTATTCACAACACAGCTCACAATAGAGTGAGCGGTGATTTACACTGCCTTCTACAATATGGTTATTATTTTTTGGCTTTAGAAGCTCAACCATCCCTGAAAAACAACGGGATTCCCATTTTTGGATATACAAGCTACCAGAAGAGAAAGGAAAAAAACTGTTCTGTAATTTCTTCCACACAAGTATGCACGATATATATAAGCACACACTGATGTAAATTGGCTCTTAACTCACACACCAGCTGAAAATCCACTGTCTTTGCGCAGGAACTGGATTTTCACCACCAAAACTCAAGACTCAGCTCAGATTAAGGCATACTGGTACGTACGGAACTATAATCTACACTGCTATTCCTAATTACTAAAAATGATTTTATTAATCCCTATACTTCAAATAGGTCTGCAGTAGAGCTGTACTGAAACGCTCCAAGTGACCTACATGTGTGGTGCCTGAACTAATTTTAGAAAAAAAATATGTTTGATACTGATTTTATTTTCATATGAAAACAGAGCATCACCAGAGGCCCCAAAACATGAATCATCCTGAAATAACAGCCCTTGTTCAAAAAAATACGAGTTCTTCAATGTTTAAGTTTATATCTATCTTAGTGTTCAATACTATGTATTTAATTTCCAAAGTTCTCTGTACAACCCTAGGTGTTTTACTTGAAAGTCTCATGTGCTCTAGAAGCTGTTCCTTTTGAAGAAGACCAGTACGCTGAGGAACAGGACTGTACAAGGGCTTCGTAACTCTACTCCCCTTGCGGAAGAGCCAGGAAGAAACTAAAATCTGAAGCTCCTGAATTTATTCCTCAAATTCACTTTGAGGACTTCCACACACAGTGTTTTACCCCAGTTGGTTTTCCAAGACCCTGTAAAGCCTCTCAGTCCATCAGCAGACACAGCTCGGCAGGATGAGAATTGCTACCAGCACCGTGATGGATTCTCTTGCCTTGACTTTAAGGCTAGTGGATTTGGATGGGGGCACTGCAGAGAGCCCAGCCTTTACCAGCAACTCACCACACCAAGGGAAGCCYGTGCTTCTCCTTCACTCCAAAGACCCCTCTGAGGCAGCAAGCTAGCACAGAGAGCCAGGAACAGCCTTCTCCAGGGCGCCTCGCTMCACAAAGCAGCAGACCCTGCAAGTGAAACGGGGGCAAAACGAGCCCCTCTGCTGGGCAGCGCTCACGCTGGCATTGAGATCACTGCTCTTCCTGCAACTCTTGACATGCTGCAGCACCAGAATCCACAGAAAGACTGGAGATGCTACGAATGACTGCATTTTTTAAAAGAGATTTGCAATGTACAATATAGTTCTATCAAGCTATAATCTTCCCAAGCATACAGTAGCAGACCGGAGCATCTTTGAGGACGGATATCCACAAGAGCAACTTGTGGAGAGGCAACTCTCCCCGAGGATGCAAATACTTGGGTAGCTTGTGGCAGTGGGGGAGCGTGAATAATCAAGCAGTACCTTCTTACCTTGGCTCTACTGTAAGCCTGAAAAAGACAGCACCAGGAAAAGATTTTCAAATGGGAAGCATTAGGRTTCTCATGAAAACAGGTTATTTTTAATCTATGGGCTTCCACTGGCCCCGAAGAATACAGCAACAACAGCAGCGATCCAGAAAATRCACAGGAGACAAAGGAATGATAGGACTTAATTCAAAAAGAAAAACCCATGACTTAATCTAGATTTACAAAAACACTGAGAGAACACACATTCATGTGCCCAGTCTTGCAAATGTATTTTGCTGATCACAGTCAAGAGTCATTCTCAGAAATGTTCTTTAGAATGAAAACAAAAGCTCAGTAGTAGTAAATTGACAGCTAAAAGCAAAAGCCAATATGAAATGAAATTTCCTTCTATAMATTTTGCAGCCAYCAAATGCTTTCAATGCATTYATCTGCCTTTTCTTCTTTGTCTGAAATTCTGCTCTTCTGCCTTCTCTAATCCTAGCTTTCTATGTGCATTTCTTTGGATCTTAATTGCTGTCACCCCACTCATAGCTCACATTTTATGCCTCCCTAGAAGAACGGTTGCTTATTTAGCAAGAAGAGCTGCAAAAAGATTCGTAGCCCATTCCAGAAAACAATGGCCTCTTTCACCTTTGTTTCATAAATCACCTTTGTAAAATTTGCTAAAAAATGTCTGACTTCCTATGTYAACAGAAAGTTATTCCACCAAAGGAAATACTAACAGGCACTATCAAGACTTAACAGACTATTAAGACTATTAAGAATCCGGAGATGTCAAAATGTTCCATCTCAGTCCCACACTTTGAACTGAAATGTTCTGAAGTTTCTGAATGGGATGCTTTAGCTATGATTTTTTGTTGGTCAATTGTTTCCACAGAACCTAAATASAWYTYGRAAAAAAAAGKTATATAGTACTGAAAAYAAAGCTTTTCTTTTTCTGCCACATTATTTTTCTGTTTTTTTGAATGAAGTTRAGAACAAACTATGTTAGAAAAAAGRAGGAGTATAATGAAGCCACTATTCATATTMAATGACAAAACAGGACCAAAACAGGACCAGTCGCTTCTGATGCTCYTGACATTTAAAAAGTAGCGTGTTTATTTCAATATCAATGTTACATACCTAAAATTCACTCGTACTGAATTTAAAAACAGATTTTCTTACAAAAGAGGAAAAAATATTTTTATTCTTTATGAAAGTACAAAAGTGGAAAAAAGTGAGTCAGAACTGAATTCAAATATTTTAGACTCACAAGTGCTTTCTGTTAATTATCTAAAATACGAATAGTACTTCCAAAACATAATTCTATTCCTGATTTTTTTCAGGGGTGAGGCATAGAAAATTGTTGCTTTTCTCCTACCCTAACAGCATGGTTTGGGATCTATAAGGCTGCTGTGCTTGTGCGTGTGTTTTTCKTCTTCTCTTTTCATAGCAGCTGCTTTTCTTCTTTGCTTTGCTTTTAAGAACCGGCTATGCAATTTTTAGAAAATAAGCACTGCAAATGAATCATCAAATGATAGTAGTTAAGCTCCCTGGGCATTCATCCCACAAGGCTGGGTGACCTGTGGTGGAGACTGTGCAAATCCATGAGTGCTTCTTCCACAGCTCCAGGAGATTGACGGCTGGGACTTAGTGGCTGCGTTACATGGAAGGCTGCAAAGTGCACGTGAGCTCAGCTCTCTGGGCTCAAACATCTTTGATCAACCCAAGCTCCAACACTGCAATGAACCCTAAAGATCTTAMAGGGAAAGCACCCTGCTCAGCTCATGGCACAAATACGGATGGTTTCCCACACGGCTCTTTTGTCATTTTGCAGTTTCTTTCAGGTTAGGTCTTGTTTTGCTACCCATAAATTACCTCCTGGCTCTTCATACAGAAAAGGGGTCAGATTTGGTGGATCTCATACAAGGTGTTTGAATGAGACCTCTCAGGCTAGTTGGTTTCCAGGCAGCAATGATTTCAGATGTCAATCATTTAAGCAAGCTTTTAAGATTTGCAGAGCACCAAACCTATCCCCATGTCCTACCTGGGACTACTCCATCTGCAAGAGGTAAGTCTCAAGTCACTATCTGGCTTCTCAGGAGCCCTGCCRGGGTGGGAACAAGAAGATAACTATTAGTTTAGCTAGGATTGCATGAAAGCACCAAAGAGCAGATTCCTTGTTTTCAGCTCAGCTAGTTTTTCCTTACGGAAAGAGGATTGTAGAGACTTTCTGTGGCCACAAACCTCTCCTTGTATATTCTACAACCAAATCCCATATCTGGATTTAGCCCAGCATAAGTAACATAATCTTAAAGCCCTGGAGTATGCAGCAAAGCAAAAAAATCTTGTTACAGCAGTGGAATCATTTCTGAAGTAAATATTTTCAGCAATTTTACTTCCAGACTTTTGCCACCCGCTCAAAAATACTGTCCATTGGTCTAAGGATTTCATGTGACGTCAGTTAAAAGAATACTTACAAACAAAAAACAAAAAAGACAGAAAAGGGTTGTCAGTTATTTTTGATGATCTGAAGTGCTTAGATGGGAAAGGAGAAAATAAGTGGGTGAAACATGGGTCTAAATAGGCAAGATCACAAATTATTATTATTATCCAGCCTTGAAAAATCTTCCCTGTACAACCAGGGGCTAACTCTGCATTTGGATCACGCTAAGGCATCTTGGGGTTTACACAGAGACTGCCACTGGAGGTCAGGTCTARCAACAGCTCCAAAAGGTGTTCGTGATGTCATTCTCTCTAGCTGTGCTGAGAAAGGCCCAAGGGTGAGGCACGGACAGAAAGAAAAGCATTTGTTCCTTGGCTTCGTTGTTATTAGGTCCAAATACGGGGCGGGGTGAGGGGGGGAGAAAATAAAGGAAAAGGAAAAAGAATCGTTAGCTTTAACAGTGTCAGTGTGATCAGGGAAGCAGAGGTTAAATACCAAGGCAGATAAAATCATGTGGCTGGTAAATAAAACTATGAATAAAATCTTAACTGTTCGAGGCTTGATGCCACACAGTGAGAAATAGCTGACTCGAATAGTTACTCGAAATAGAAATGGGAAACTTCCATCCTCAAATCAGATCACTGAGAACACCAGCACAAGTCCCGACATTGAAACATCCCATCTTCCCGAAACAAGTCCATTTGCTTGCAGGAATCCCACCCCTTTTCAAAGGGCCCACCTTCGCAGGTGTTCTTAAGGAGCTGCTGCTCCGGCTGGGGGTTACAGTGTGCCTGCTGTGCGTGTGCCTGTTGTGCGTGTGCCTGTTGTGCGTGTGCCTGCTGTGCGTGCGCCTGTTGTGCGTGTGCCGGTTGTGCGTGTGCAGGCACACACGAGCTGCTCCCTGCTCTGCTGCAGTCTCCTGGATTGTGGCAGTCTTCTGCTGCATTTCTTGGTAACAGTTCCACGTGCTTTATTATCAAAAGAGGAATTTAGAAATAGAACATGGACGACACAGCAGTGAGAGTACAGTTGTGATTACAAAYGCTGCCCCTGTAGAAGCAGCCGCTGTAGGTGCCTCTCTGCTAAGAACATTTGCCCAGTAGAAATAAACAATAGTTGAGAAACCACTCAAGACAGATGCAGGGACAACAAGGAGCAGAGCYTGATACACCAAAACCCAGACACCTGGAGGTCTAATGACACTCATGATTCATGAGTGGGTAGGAGAGTGGGTGCCACCTGAATCTAAAATAAAGTCACATCAAGCACTCAGATCTTTCAAGGTAGGGGAGGATTGCCTTTAAAAAAATAGAATTATTTTTTAAATCTCCTTAAAAAAAAAAAGACAACTGAAAAAAAATATTGTAAAGGCCCCCTGAAAGGTGGGAGCTCCCAGTCTAACTGCTCACATAACACCCACCAAGGAACATTTGAAGCTCAAGGACTGCACAGGCGTGTGAGCTGGAGCCTCAGTTTAACCACAGGTAYGACACTTAATAACTCTTCATAAACTGTATGTCAAGGAACTGTATACAGTTCTACCCAAAGACACGGAGGAAAAGCAAAAAGAACAAAAATATCCTTAATGAGTTTTTGCCTCCTTTTTACCAAAGGAGTCATTGGACGTTAGGGTTAGCCATGCAGAGAATAACAGAGGCCAAGGAACTTGAGCTCCTGTGAGGCGGCCAAAGACAAAGCAGAGGCAGAAGAAACATCCCTCCTCTTKGTTTGGGCTTTGTGAACAAAGCAAGAAATTCTTATTAATTGCTGTATTTAAAGACTACTACAAAAGTATGGATTGGCCCAGTATTTCTTAATACCTAAATGAAACATGAACATTGCTAATTAAAGCAACACACAAACTTTGATGTCATTTCAGCAGAAAGAAATTTAATGAAAAGAAAAACAAGTAAAGAAACTCTAAAAAGGCCACAATGAAAAACTAAAGGTCTCTTCTCTCCCTTCCCAAAGCCCCTTGCGAGTCACCGGAGAGGCTGCTGGCATCTTGGAGGTGCTGGTGAAACAAGCTGGTTTTTCCGCAGCCTCGGAAAGACGAGTGCCTTGCTTCAACCGAACCGGTACGTAAATTACAGTGACACTGGGGCCCATCATGGGGTTCAGCAACCTCATGGATRGTGCCCTGGAGAAGACACCACTCAACCCAGGGCTCACTCCCCAGGCTCAGAACTGCATTGCGGAGCGCTCAGCTCCTCCACCTCCCTCCTGCCTCGTGTTGCAGCGCACCCCGCTGTTCCACACGACCCACCGTGCCAGCGGATCCTTCTCCTTCCACTTACTGCTACCTGGGAGAAAGCTGCGGCAGCTGGGGCAGACAAGATGTCCCAGGAATGAGAGGGCTCCCCAGGCGAGACGGGCGCCGACCCCTCCCTGCGGCAAACCTGCACTTCAAACTCCAAGTACGAGTGCGTGAAGTTAGAGCTTCTGGTCAGGCCCAAACACCCGTGGCCATCTAGGAGACTTGGCAGCAGTTTTCTGCTTTCCTTCTGCTGTTTACTTTCAAGGTCTTGCAAAACACATGTCAATGTAYGCAAGAGAAATCTGCATTTCAAGGACAAATCTCCACAGCTAAGGATTAAGATGACACTGATTCATGGGCATGAAGTTTGCAACACAAAACAACTTTGTTTTTAAACACTCATTCTGAACAGAGCAACAAGACCAGTAGTACCATTTGACTTCTCTTCCTTTTTTCCCAAACTTAMAGATTTGCCTAAGTTACGTCCTTAACTGTGTGTTCACACACACAAACAGCAGGCTCAGCAAACAGTCTATAGACAAAACGTAGATTTCAGAAACATTCACTGCTAAAATTCAACTGTTAAATGCATTTAGGTAGCTGAAAAGATTTGGCAAGCTTTTCAAACAGGAGGAAATCSAAAGGATTACACCAAATCACGTTACAGATGTTGATGGGTACTACCTCTTAAGAAAAACAGAGGACATTCCAGCTCCTTTGACTGCTCAGAATACATCGCTACAGTCTTCCACAAAACAAAGCTGTAGGGAAAAAGGACCTTTAATCTACAGACTGGCTTCATAACAGGGATGTGGCTCCAYGTTTGTCCCCTCTCCTACACGTGAACAGAAGCAGCACGAGCCACTTTGACGCCTGCAGGAATCAGCAAGGGCCCAAAAGCCAGGAGAAGGCCTCTTAGCAGGGCCCTCACACACACCTCTCCYGGCACTGCCCTTGCTGCTCAACGCCCATATTCATTTTACTTTGAACGCAGCACAACTTCCTAGCTTCAAAATGTGCTTCAGAGACGCCGCTTCTGAACCAGCCTTCGGCCAGAGCTTCGACTGCCTCCCACCCCTGCTTCACTCTGCTTTACTCTGGTACTTTGGCAGCGCGAGAGGAAGGCGCAGGCATTGACTGCACGACCAGCCAGGAGCACGAACACACCTTGAGGACTCGGCAAGCCTCTGTCCTCCACGTTACCATTCAGAGCTGGGGCAATCTACCAGTCTCGTCAGAATTAGGGCTGCTGACCTGCRTAGTCAGCAATGCTCACAAATACATATTAATGCTTTTAAAAGGAATTGTCACAGGAAATGCAAGACATTTCTAACTGTACAACTGTTTTAAGCTTTCCCTGTTCTTACAGTGCCAGGAAAGCAGACCCGTTCATTGGCAAACGGTGCCTTTTCTCTCCACAGTCGCTATTCTCCAAGTCTTTCTTCTTCTCCTTCCACTTGGGCACTTGGAGAACTCTGGAGGCATTTATTTGCATTCATGGTTCAGGACTTAGCACTAGATCTGTCATATATGGTTAAGCTGCTGCTGGGCTAAGCTCCCTTTTTATCCGGAGTGGTATTTTSTCTTTGAACTTCAGGAATTTATACAGGGCTTTATCCTTTCAAGTATCTCCACAAATTCTTCATAAGATCTACAGCCCAGGCAGGGCCTTTTTACGGCAGAAAGGCACAGTATGTTTCCATGCTCTGCAGTCACTGTAACATGGCCCACTGCTTCACTAAGCCCACTAGCATTAGATTAATTATTTGGAATAGAGCTTCTGGTTAAGAAGCTGCAGTCACTTTTTTTTCTGATAGTCCAGCACTCTATCAAAAGTCTGCTTGCCTACAACAAATCAAAGAGAGTTTTATGAAGCCCTACTATAGACTTTTATGTGTTAAAAGAAAAAAYGAAATCCCTGAAATGCATAGGAAAAAAAATCTGCTGGCTTATTTTCAGAAGGAAAATGGTCCTCATTTAAGCGCAAATGCAAACAGCAATCATAATATGTGGCTCCCAGACCATCAGCATTTACAAGCAGCATTCCCTACAGCTATACACAGGAGCTTTACCCTGGTTGGTACCCAGGAAGGGCTGCCTAAGCCATGGGGCACAGAAATGTAGTAGGTAGCTGCCTTTTAAGTTATTCATCTCTGCCTTTTAAGTTATTCATCTTGTACAACAGCTTCTGTTTATCTCAGCAAAGCAAACAAGTCTCAAGCAGTTAACCACAACAAGGTCAGTTTGAATACAACTAGATTAAATTGGGGTCAGGAAGGAAAATTAGCAAAGTGCCTTTTAAGCTTGACAAAGTGCTCACAAATACCATTTGCTTTTAAATTTCCTACATATGTCTACAGATGCAAGAACTGCAAAAGTAGTACTTCTAACAGTACCTTTCTTTCTTCCTTTCTTTCTYGCTATCACTGTTGCCTTTTGCCTTATTTTCCATCTCCTTTCAGTCTCATTTCTCTCTGCTCCACTTTCTTCTTCTAACGTTCCTCCTTCCCCAGCCTAGCGTTCTTTGCCTCCGCCCCCTCCCAGTCTGCTGGAGAACTGCGCCTGTGCTTCTCTAGAAGCCCCACCAGAAGCAGCTGAAGGTAGGTGACACGAAAACTGATAAAACTGATAAAAACCACCCAAGACTTATCCTGGCAGGTTTGCCAAGGAAAGGGTTTGCCATTCCCTCGGTCTGCCCAAAAATGACTTAGATGTGGGACAAAACAGGCAGAATTTCCATACAGCCAATTTAAAATTCTCTCATTTCATTAATTAGTCCCACTATAGTTAAACTGCATTTTTTGGGCAAATGTCTCTAAAAGGCCACTATTTAAGGTAGGAAAANAAAAAGGAAAAAGGAAAAAAAGAGAAAAGAATAAAGAAAAAAAGAAAAGAGTGGAGTCACATAGTAAACATGTGTGACAGATTAAAGAAGAATAAACCATTAATGAGAATGTGTGCACATCAGACATCACATGCAGACCAGAACACATTACCCTGTTTTACATTCAGAGCATACTAGGTATGTTGTGTCATTCTCATTACAAAGCAAACACTTCCCTCTGAAAACTAYGGGAGCTTCTGACAACCTTCTTGAAGTTCCAGCCCTAAGAAACTACTTCACCATTGCCGTTCTTGGAAACATTCCCTTTGCCACAGGAGGGCAGTTTGGACCCCCAGCAGGTAGGTCAGCCCCCAAAAGCCCAGTCCCTTCTCTTGGGCCAAAGCCCACGCGGGGCAGCGTAACGTGCTGGCGGCAAACCCTGTGGGTTTGTGCCCCACGTTCCTCCGCAGAAGCCAGCGGCGGCGGGACTTGGTTTGGGAGTCACGCGGGCAACTGCCCCCTCTTCTGCTCACACAAAAGAAGAGAACAACCTCAGACCTCACAGACACTGCTTACTGCCACGCCTGGGAAATGCCGTTTCTTTCTTCAGTCGATTCTGCTAATCTAGATCACGTAAGGGTCTATAAACAGAAGTGAATCTCTACTTTTATTTCAGCATCCAAATCTCCAATCATTTGGGTGGTGAAGACAGCTCTGCAGAAATAAATTGATTCCAGGGCTCATTACTGGTTCTGCCAAAAGTCAGAGACCTCAGAGTGCCCTATAAAGCTCAAGGAAAACTGTGTCCACAGACCTTTCAGAATTTTAAGAGGAGCTTAAATCCATTTTCAGCTGTGAGGGCATTGGTATTCACCCTGCAGCCACCCAGAGCTCTCCTCGAATGTGCAGAGCTGGACCTTCAACCAAGATACCTCTGTGAACTGGTAATCTGTGTGCAAGGCCAAGCAATTCCCCAGCATCAGGCTAATAAAATTAGGCAGAGGACTCAAGGGAGCTGGACTTCTGCAAGCAAACCCCTCTGTGGTCAAGCCACTTTGGCTTTGTTTTTTTTTCCTCCCTTCTGTACAGATAGCAATTAACGTTTAGCTCTTCAAAAGACTTAGGAACATTTAATTATCAATGATTAGGTGGCCCACATAAATGTGGGAGCTGACTAGCATCTATGGAATGGGCCTTGCAAGCTACACACAGACTTTGGAAGCATTAGAGTTCATTCCTATAGGAAAAGGTTTCTTGCATTCCACTTTGCCCACTGATCTCCATGCAACTCTTGCTCAGCGAAGTATTGCACGCTGTAATTAATACCAAATGAAAACCATGGCATGCAGCAATTTCCACTGATCTCGAGCTGCACTCACGAAGATGTTGGTAGAATCCAAGCTGGTAACAAACTTCAAACTGATTTGTAAAGGATTCACTACAATAAAGTGTCATTTTCCATAGTCTCAGCCGCAGTAACAAGAGCACATTCAAAAGACTAAATAGGTTGTTTTGTTTATTATATAATCTGTGAAACAGCAAGCAGAAAGCAGCAAGTGCAGATTCTTCATTTGAGCACTTTAAAACCTTATTCCCCCCTGCCAGAAAAAGAAGTTTATTTTCTGGCTCATTATTTTAACATTCAGACTCTCCTCTCGGCAACTTCCTCACCTCAGAAGAGCCCCATTTCTTAGCGCCTGTGCCCGGCACACGTGCACCAGCACGCGGGCACGCGCGTCGCTGGCTGCCCACATCCAGGTCCATCTGCTGGGATGGCGCCGTGCCCGCCGCGAGGCTGGCCGGCCCGCGGCACCGCGGCACGGCTGCCAAGCGGTGACGGGCTCTGGTGGGCAGCCAAGACCCTTCCTGCTCCGGGAGACGAGGAGCACGGCAGGGCCACGCGGGCCGCCCGCCGGGGAGCGCAGCGAGAGCAGAGCTGGCCCGTGCGGCCGGCAGCCACCGAGAGCCGCGCTGCGGCCCCCTTTGCCTTGGACGAGGGCTCGCGGCTCGGCAAAGGCCAGCAGTTGTTCAACTGGAACACTGGCACCCATGGAGCACACGGCTGCAGTGGTGGGAAAGCTCGGCGGGCACAAACTGCCACCACCCGGGGCGGTTCCGTGAGGCGGGTGGGCACGTCCAGACCAACTACAACAGACAGTTCGGCTCCTTTCACACACATACCGACTCGGTGAGGAAGTGGAGGTGTCCAGAAAATATGAGCCAAGACGAGGACAACAGGTATCGGGTCTCACAGTCAACTCAAATCTTCCCAGAAAGATCGTACTACAAGCTTGATCCTACTGCTCCATTTGCTTTTTTTAAAAATCATTTTTTCTCATTATAGCTGATCTTTCATTTTTGCCCTTGCACTATTCTTCATCATTAGAAGACTGGGATGGTTTGCGGGTTTAGCTTTGTTTTCTTATGCTTTTATTGGTAATAATTACGTTCCAGAAAGTGCTGCATTATTTATCTCCTACTTTTTTTTCCTCCAGTCGCCCATGGATCCAGCAAGAGGGAGGCTGCCTCGGAAGAGCTCAATGGGGCTCTTCCTTTTGGCCACGAACAAGCGGCTGGAGGCAGCTCATCCAGGCTCTGGCTGCCAAGGCCGTGCTGCAAAAACAGTTCCACTTCTCTGCACCAACCAACGTGAACAGTTCAACACGGGCTCGCTGCTTTCAATGGATACGTTCACCTGTAAGCACGACAAGCAAATTCTGGCTGTAAACCAGCAGCTCCTCTCTTCACCACCAAGGCCCAAAGGCAAAACTTAATCAGGCTTTTATTTAAACCAGCTTAAAGACAACTTGACTCTCGAGGGGTTTCATCATGCAGAGGGGCCTGCTCTCACACACCAGTGCTGGAGGGGTTAGCGATCCGCAGGAAGCTCCGGCTGAACTTTTCAAAAGCTCTGAATAACATTGAAGGATTTCCTCTCCCACGTTAATTTTTATCATGTCAGAAAAATCTTAGGTTACAATTCTGATATCACCAAAGAGTTTATGGAAGTTGCTGTCACATCACATTTTAATTGCTGATACCTCTTTAGACAACAAAGCTAAACTAGAACTTGTCAGCACAGAGAGAAAAGGAAATCAAGTGTGCTTCTGAAGTCTGAGTTTCATTCTAAATAAAAGAAGCAGAGACACCCAGACCACTACATGAAGAAACTCAACAAGTCTTCTGCTTCATTTTTTTAGATCTCCATCCTTGGCTCTTGTGACATCCTTTCTAGCTAAGAAGATTACAAAAAACATCATTTGAGATATTATGCTGCTTTTTGGCATCCATCTGGTAGAGGATTTAACTGAAAAGAGCCTTTATTTTTGTACTTCATGTATTATAAGATGGAATTCTGTTAAGTTGTAATCTCTTTTGAACAATTAAAAAAATTCCGTGTTCCCTTTTACAAGCTGTTCTGGCTGTACAGAGCACGCTTACACAAATGCCATCTCTGCACAACAACAGAGAGCAGTGGTAGCGCTTTCCCTGCAGGTCTTGCAGTGTCTGCACAGGTACGGCTGCTGTCAGTGGTACCTGTCATATAATCAGTATAACCAGGGTGGATACAGGAGGAGATGATGACATTAGAGCGTGAATAGTTCAGGTTAGGAATAATACACTGGAACAGGATAAAATAATTCTTCCTCCTGCCAGGAGTTGCGGACATGCTGTGGAGAGGCAGCAGAGTTGTAATCTCTCTTCGCTGTGAGGAAGGAAATGCTAAATTCATGTCACCGTGAATGAGAGAAGGATTTAGCTCCACATATTTCTGTTACAGTTACCAGAAGTGCTGGGGAAAACCCCTGACTCAACTGAAGTCAACAGCAAAACGCTATCAGTTTCAAGGGGACAGGAGATCACCTCACATCTCCGCGGTGCTCCAGGTCTAAGGTAACGAAATCCAAATGCCAACGATTCCTCAGATTCCTGTATCCCTAGATTTAAGACAGGGGTTTCTTTGGGGATTCCCAGTTCTGAATTCACTTTCTTCACCAGCAGAAGAGATCTTAGGTTGGAAGATCTCCACACCACAACATGGAGACCATTCAAATATCCAAGAAATTTTTGTAAGTGGATTTGCAGTTCACCTCCACTGCTGAGGCTGCCAAACCTTTCCTGCGCTGATATCACACTGTGTTTCTCCATATCTCAATCCATGCTGCTACAGAATACAATCAGTGTATCTGATAACTTGAACAAAATAATAAAATCCACGCTCTATTAGGAACTGGTATGCTTTAGATCTAAAATTGGTCTATTCTGCCAACATGTCTTCATTGTAACGCTATCTCTAGGTAAGGAAACACAGGAAGACAGAATCTTGTTTTTCTGCAAGACTATGAACAACTTCCCACCCCCTAACCTCAGTCCCGATGTCTGTGGTAATCACAAAACAGTGACTCTTAACATTGAAGAGATTTAAAAATATTAACAGATCCATAGCGCTCTGCTGTGATTTCCACATGAAAATCCCATGTATTTTTCCAATCCACCCTCCCTAGTAGCTTTTGCCATGAAGCTGGAGGGAAAGCCAATGCATTATATTCTTCCAGGCCATTCCAATTACATAATCGGTTCTCCCTGTCCTTCATCCCAATGCACTCAACTAAAGACTCATTCTTGTGCTACCTCTGTAAGCGGACGGAATTTCAAATATCTATTCCTAAATCATTATAAATCAAGGAACTTGCATGCTCTGCTAGCTTGAGAAGATGGTGTTATTAAAGATCACTACCCGAGGAAGTTCGGAATAGCTGCCTAGCACAAGACACCTCTAATGAAAGGCTTTGTTTCGTTTCGGAAAACAGCCAAGTGCGCAGTCTTCACTCGCTCTGTTTAACGTATTTCTGAGGTAACACCTCTGTGAGAACTTCCTATTATTTACATTTTACTTAGCAGCAACACTGATGTCCACTGGGCTCGAGAACAAAGCAACACCCATAAGGGATAGAATTCATTTGTCATGGGCAAATACTGGGAACAGCGAAGATGCGACACTGTTCTCACTCCTCTCCCTAGCAGGGAGCAAACAGGTAAGCACTGAGTCAGGTTGGAAGCATGATGACATAAGAATGAAGTTTTATTGCCAAGCAAACCTGGTTAGCTTGGCAAATTAATATGCCCTGATTTCCCACGTGATCCAATAACCTTCCATTTCAACGAAAGCAGAGTGAACCCCACCAAGGAAACGCTGCCACCCCAGCGTCAGAAGGGCATTTAGGCAACTTTTCCAGTTGTTAGTTACTTGCTAGACTCACAATGAGTGTACTATACCTGGCACACGAACACCACATAGCACCAAATTTAAACATAAGAGGTCTGACTCATCATGCACTGCACCAGTTTTATGCCTTCGGGGCTCCATGTTCTTCCACGGTGACTCAACCCCAAGATCCTCTCTCTCTCTCCAGGAAAAACATGACAAGCCATGCAGTACGTGCCAGACTTAGCCATCAACTATAATCCCCGCTTGCACAGCAAAATTAATTGGAATGTAACATTCCACACCACTTACTTTTGTTGCTATGCCTAGAGATGGCAACATATATAATTAATGAAAAGAGCAACAGTTTAAAGCATCGTCATTAGAATTAACCCCGCGACACCAGGCAATACACTTCAGGAGCCTTGTTTTGGAAAACAGTCATTGCCAATGTGTACAAGCACAAGCTAAGATTAAAAACACAGAATTAAAGACCAGGAAATTAGTCACTGGAACAAAGAGTTGCTCCAGAATAGTTCCCATTCCAACACTGCTACCTTCACATTCCTAACTAAAAGCTGCTGAGACAGAAGAAACTTTTGGGGTAATCATAAGACATAGACTAACTTTCTTGAAAAAATAATAAAAAAGGTGCACGGTGTTTACAACAGTTATTTTTGACAAATATAAAGCACCACAAGACCATTTCTCTGCTGATAGTTTCATGTCAGTGTACATTCACTGATTTCAGTGAAACTATATACGATTCTTTGCCTGGCATAGGAGTTGCAGATCACTGTTGACCCTTATGGGCTATTCTGAATAGACTTAGGACTGGGTAAAACGGGTAGAAGGAGACAACCCATCCTAGAGCTAGTGTGTTTAACCACACAAATGGGGGAAATCATTAGTCAAGAACATTTTCAAAAGACAGACAAAACAAAACCCACCCTTGGATCTCCTGTACAGCTTAACAGGTTGCTATCTAGCAGCTTTCTGTAAGGTACCTCTCGTTTTCAACTGTTTTTGTCCTAGCTGTGTAGCCAGTAGGTTACCCCAGCAAGCAGGGATCACAGCCCCACACTTGTTGCCAGGATTTGAGCCCGAGACACTTCCAGGAGAGCAGAATCCAGCGTGGTTGATCCCGCAGCCCAGGCACCGCGGCCTCGGTGCACACGAACAATAACACATGAAAACCTGCCCGTGGAAATGAACTCACAGCCGGGGGAGCCGCACACCCCGAGCGCTGCACGCACGGTTTATCCCTTTGCCTCCCACCACCACGTGTGCACACACATGGAATTTTGCTACGGCAAAACCGGAGCGCCTCATTCTGACTCCAGCTATTTCTTGTTGAGAGGGCAGGTCAGGAGTTGGCATTTTTCATGTAACTTTTTTTAGAAGGAGAAATTTATTTTTAGGCATTCAGCTCCTTGATTTCAACTTTGTCTTGTGATAAAAAGAAAAAAAAGAAACCCTCATTCCTCTAGTGCATTGAACACTGAATAAATACGAGAACTTTGCTGGAGACTGCAACATGAGTAGAGTGAAATCCAAAGATCTGGCACCAGGGTTATTCTCTTTTGGGAAGCAATATAAAGAAACAAACCTTAAAATAGAATGACATCAGTGTCTATCCCGTGCTCACGTCCCCTCTGCAAAGGGGACACGAGCCCGGAGGCGGCCAGGTCTCCCTGGGGCGCTCACCCCGCTCTTTGGCGGGGGCTCGGGCTAAGAGGGACCCCGCGCGCCCAGGCCGGCGTGCCGGGGACGGGCTCCAAGCGCAGGCTCTGTGTCCTCAGCCCCACCGCCCACGGGCGGCCGCAGCGACCCGCGGGACCTGCCGCGGGACGCGGTGCTCCCTGCCGGGCGCTCGACCCGCCGCCGCTGCCTCGAC
>PTEX01000127.1:1094929-1155929 GCA_003342815.1 Eudromia elegans | reverse complement strand
GCGGGGGCGGGGCGGGGCGGGTGGGGGAGGGGGCGGTGTCGCACCTTTTAAAAAGCCGCAGGTCGAGGCTGCGCACGTCAGCGCCTCGGCGGCCGTTGGTGACCGTTAGCGGCCGCTACGGGCGTCAGTGGCCGTTGGGACGCGGTGCCCGCAGCCGCGTTGCGCACAAGCCCTCGAGGGGAGATGCCCAGCGCCAGCGGTTCCTCCGCTGCCTCCCCTCAGCGCGAAGAGGGGAGGCTGCCCGGCAGGTCAGCGCCCCGCGGGCCTCGTGCGTCCCTGCGTGCCGAGGGTGCCTTCGTGGTGCTCGCCCCGCTGCTGAGAGCTGCCACGTTTAGGTATGGGGGGGAGTTAGGTGGTCCCGAGTGCCAAATTCCTGCAGCTTTCCCCCAAGCTCTGGTCAGCTGCAGTGTAGGGATAAACAGCACAGGTGTAGTGCAGAGGGGCTGGAGGAGAAGAAATTCACTAACTCTCAGAGTAGCAGTCTCGTGTTTCTTTCAATCCATCATGCGTCCCTGGGAGTAAGAAATAGGCTTTCTACATTATAAATGTGACCTACTGTCTCAAAAGAACAAAAATTCAATTTTTTTTTTCCTTTTCAGCTTATGTGGATTTTCCCATCTGCTCAGGCTACATGCAAAAGCCGTTAATTGGCAATGTGTGTGACTGTTTAGCTGCACCACTTCTCTGGAGCTCAGCTAGCCGGTGAGGGTCTTGATCCCTCAAATCCTTCTTCATTGTGTAGTTTCAGGAGGGCTGAAGGAATTTGGGGTGCTGCTGTGTTGGTGCTGTGTCAGGGCAGCTGCTTTGACTCATCTGAAAACAAAGTGAAGAGATACCAGTACTGACTGGAGAAAAGCAACAGGAAAAGGGAGAGATGATCACTGTGGAGGCTAAAACTTGTTAGATCGTTTGGTCTTTGTATAAACTGCCTGCCTGCAAACACTGGCTGGAAGGTAGGAGAAGGGTGTGGTGTGTGCCCAGCTGGGTTTGCACCAATGCCCTGTTACACCATTTTGCAATTAGTGGCCGCCTCACACTGCTGAAGGAGTGTGAAAGGAAGGTGAGAATAGGATAAGGAGGTGACAGGAGCATAGTAGCTACTAGAGAGAATAGCCCAGTTGCACCCTCTGATTTGGTAAAATGCAGAGGAAACATGGGAGGGAGCGATTAAGAGGAGATGAAGCAGCTGGAACTTGGTTTGTCCTGAGGAACACAGAGATTCCCCAATGCCTTTTCAGGGTGTGTTACTTGAAATTATGGCGTAAATTCTTTGCTGTTTTAACATCGTCTTTTTTTTTGTGTACTGTTTATGTTTCACCATGATAGATCACAGTCATTCTTCAAAACACACCCTTCCAAATCTAAATGACTAAATAATGATCAATAATGTGTGTTACACTCTTTGGAAAAGGGGGCAGAAAATATTTCAATGGAAATTGAGATTTTGCAGTTTTTTTTCAGCAGCATATCGCCAACTAGAAGGTGGAATTGCCATTGAAAAGCACTTTGATCCATGGCAGACTGCCTTAGGATGGGGAATTTCAGATTTCCATGCTACTCTAATAGTCTCTTACCTCTTAGTGGTAGTGACTTGACTGGCCAGCTTCTAGGTCAGGAAGGTTGTTTTGTTTAGGATGCACCATATAGCTGTGTATTCTAAGTGAAATTCTCTCCAAACCTCTATTTTCTCCTAAATGTCCAAGAAAAGAATGTTTGTGTTGGGGTTGCTCGCATTGGCTGTAAGCTACATGAAAAACAGACCAAAAATGGCAGTCCCTGCTATGCACAAATCCTGCTCTTTGGCCAGTCCTGTTAAGAAGCTGACCGCAGAAATCCCAAAGCAGGGCTATTACCAGAAGTTTGAGGGTTGCCTGCAGCTGTGATGTGCTGCATGAGGCAGTTGTTCCTTGCAGGAGAGGCACTGGCTCGTGTCTGCCAGAGGGGACTTCCTTCTGCACAGAGCATCTGGCAACTCTTGTTCCCTCGCTGATTTCTGTAGCCTGCAAGGGAACACACCCTTACTTGCTGTTCTTATCTCTGTACAGATCTTGGGGAGGATTTCTTCAAGAAGATGCCATCTCATGGCCCTTTCTTGGATGCATTTGGGTAACCTCCAAGTATAAAAACTGTTCTGAAGTTTGTCAGCTTCAGCAACACTCATCAAGTGCAGGCATTAGTCAAGTTAAATAGGCTATGCCAGAGAGGCATAAGAGCTCCTAATTGCAAGGCTGGATGATGGGAATGACCTGGAGTCATTCAAACCTAAAGCATAATTCTAGAGCAGACTTAAGAATAGGTCCTTTCTTAGCTGCTTTATTATCCATCATCTTGCGTTTTTAAGATGTGTCTCATCCATAAGTGCCTGGAGTGTAGTTTGTACAAATAGCACGAGGCTTATCTGCGTGGCTTGTCCCTCCCTGTACAGAGGAATTATTTACAGTGCAGCAATTTTTTTTTAATCAAAATACCTCCTGCACTCTTGGCCTTTGTCACTTTGTGAACAAGCAGCAAGCCAGTCAGTGTGTAACACGGCATCTGTTTCCCAGCAGCAGTTGTTGAAGCACTTTACAAGTCATTCACTGGCTTTCCTGTGTTTCTCCTTTAGCAGCTTTAAAAACTACCAGAGCTCTGTAACAGTCCTCCGAAGTTTTTAATAGTAAGCTGATTTCTTCTTGGGTAACGTAAATGACACTTTAACAGTGATGATAGCAGGCTCAATAATGAGATATTTTGACCAGGAAGCCCTCCTGCCACTTGAGGTCAGCTTATGGGGTGTCTGGTTTGGCATAGCACTGGTGCTGAGATGTGAAGGAAGGTCACACCTTCCACATCTGCAAGAGGCTGTGGGTAGAGGGCATCACATGAGACAGCAGCGATCTTAGTGTCACAGTTAATGAACCTCTTCATCTGTCTCCATGCCATCTAGACATCATTTGGGGTGTTTAAGTGCCTGAGAAATCAAATAATAACCCAAATTTGTTCTGTTTGGATACATTGCCAAGTTTAACTTTTGGATATGTTGTCATTATTGTGATCTTGAGCTGGTAGGAAACAGCACAGTATAAGCAAAAGTAGTGAAATAACACCACTCAAAGCTGGCACTTTACTTGGCTCATTGCAGGACAGAATAAAGTGCTTAATGGACTCTGAAAGAAAGTAACAACACTGAGATGTGGTAGCTACTATATAAAAAAGATTTCATTGAAATGTTTTAGCATGTTTCAGCAGAAAGCTACAAAACGCTTTGTATTTTTATATATTTTAAAATAATTTTATTCTCTCCTTAGAAGAAGCAAAATAAAGTAGAGATTTTAGTAGCCCAGAGTGCAGGGGTAGCCCTGGACTTTCTTAATGAGCTGTAGGTAGAATCATGAGTAAGACTGTTACTAACCTAGCAGCTTTGTGGTAGCTGTGTTAGATAGATCCAGAACATTTCAGCAGTCCCAGAGAAGTCACATGTTGTAACAGACATTTATTTGCTTGCAAAATGAGGGAACAGCTCACATGTAAAACTTAAAACATCTGCTGACAGTATTGCTTATTCTATACCAAGAGGATTTTAAAACCTTCCTAAAGCAAGTGTTACTAGACAGCATGTGTAGTTGGTGAAACCATCTTCCTTCTGTTGCAGTTGCAGCTGTGTGACTACTTCAGCTCAGCTCTGAGAGGCTCCCACCCTTGTGTTCTCAGTACAGCCTGTCTACCAGAGAAAATAATGGCCTGTAAGGGAAGCTAGGAGAAGCACAACTGCTTTAGAGAGAAAGGCCAACAAAGACATACTGAGTAATTTTTCATTAAACTATATTTAATTTAAACAATGAGGAGAAAACAGGAAATGTCAGTTAAAATAGTAAAAGATTTAATCTCCTTTTAGGTTTTTTTTTAAATCTTCAATAAATAATACTCTCTGTAACTGAGAGCTGTCTCTTAAAACAGTAAAAACTGTCATGGTACACAATTATTGTCAACCTATATCTGCAAGCCTATGGCTATTATTTGCATTAATGTAGTGCATTATAGTGCTGTTGTGCTCCACACCTTGCAATTGCAGAAGAAAAACTTTATCCATAAAGTGTTTGGAAGCTGAATATTGAAATAACACTTTGTAGCAATATAAGACTGTATAAATGTTGCTGTTTTCTGTGCCAAACAGACCATGTAGGTAGCATTTTAACACTGGAAATGAAGTTTGTGTAGAATGAAGACTTCTGTACATGCTGGGAGGAGTCAGTAGTTTATCACTGACCTTATCATCTTGGCCTTATAGCAAGCGTACTGGCCTGGGATTTGGTATCACTTTCTACTGAGCATTGGCTTAGACATATGCCTTGCCTTTCTATATGTAGATCACCCCACTGACAGAAAAAGGATAGGGTTGCTTGCAAATGCATAAAGACCAACTGAGTCAGAAATGGTAAATATCCTCTTTGTGATTAGATGTATCCATACCCACCATTTTAAATAGTTACGAGGAAGAATTCCTTATAGGACCAGACACTCGAACCAACAGCAGTTTGTGCTTCAGATACAGAAACTCGTAGGACTTGTGTGTATGAAGAGGTCCTACCTTGAGAAGCTAACAAGCCTGTGATTTAGTCTCCGGCTAAAGCAGCCAGAGCTGCTCTCTCAGCTGTGTATGCTCTGTGTTGCGTGACAGCGAGCATCTGGGTGACTGCACAGCCTCCTTTTTGTCCTCCCGACTGCACTGAGCCCTGGCACCATAGAAATACCCGACTGCATTTCCAAGTTCACCTTGTGAAGTAAATAATGTAGGAATCACACAAAAGCACTTCTACAGAAAGGGATACAGGAACAATAGGTGCCCGAACAATAGGAAGAACTGAGGAAGGCTGAGACACAAAAGGAGTCACAAGGGGCAAACTGCAATGACAGAGGTGTTAGAAATAGGGGAAGGGTCTGTTGCTTAGTGGAGAAAGAGGAAGAAAAGTAGAGGGCAGTAAGATTGAAGTATGTACTGTTTTTTCACTTACAAACAAGGTCTTGTTACCTAGAAACTTAGCACACTTCATTTTAACAAGGCATAAAAAGTTCCTAAACCAAATAATGCATGTTCAATGCTTAGACTATGCAGATATGTTGAAATCAGCCAGCCCTACTGAGATTTACCTTGGCACATCTAAAGCCCTGGAGCCATCTTGGAAGCACTGACAATAACTGTTGACAGCTCCTGGAACAAAGGTCCCAAAGGATAAACATTAGTACCTGCCATTGTAAAGGAGAAAGAGAGGAAAAGAGGGACTTCCAGAGCACTCAGGATAGGACTGTCACTGAGAAAAGCTTTGAAACATACTAAACAATATGTTCTTGAACATGTACAGTAGGACAACAAATACTTTGAAGAAAAGTCATATTAAACAGACCTCATCTTTTCTTCAGGGCAAACAGCCTGGTGCCACGGTGCCTAGGCCTGTTGCTGGTGACATGAGCTCTTTGGAAGATGTGTAGGAGCTGCCTTGTTTTCTCCTTACGCAGCAGAAAAATTGTACCTGCAAAACACGTTGAGTATTTGAAAGACCTTTTCTGCCGGTAGGTGCTGGGTTTACTGGGCAAGCACAACCCTGAGCCTGCTTTCAGGTGAGCCCATCTTCCCTTCCACCCATGTCAGGAGGAATCTGCTGGGTGAAACCAATTTTTTCTAGGACAACCTGCCTGCTGTCCGCATAGGTAAAGCAGATGCCTGACCCTTGGCTAAGTGCACCCAGTCCTCGCTTGGAGGTCTGGGCATCCTCACTTGGAGGACTGGGAACAGCCCATAAGCTGACGGCTTGGGAATCCCTGACCTAGTTGCTATATGGGAAGCATCTGATGTAAGACTTTTTAAAAAAGCTTTTGATGTGGTTCCCTCTGATGTTCTTATGTGTTAAACCAAAAAAATGAGGACAGCCTGAAATTACTCTGCTGCCTAGTAGGTGCACAAGTGCTTGAAATACCGCTCATCCAGAGTAATTATCAATGATTCGCTGTCAAACAAGGAGGACGTTGTAAGTGAGGTCCCACAAGGGTCTGCCTGGGGTCAGTTTTACTCAATCCTTTCATTAATGACTTGGATGAGGGTAATGATTTGAATAGAGAGTAAAATTTGCCGATGACACCACGATGGAAGCGTTTGTGAGCACTTTGGAGGACAAGATTAGAATTCAAAACGATCTTGCTACACTAGTGAAATGCTCTGAAATCAATAAGGTCAAATTCAATAAAGAATGTAAAGAACTCCTTGAAGAGAAGAAAAATCAAATGCACAGTTAAAAGCAGGGGATAACTGGTTTGGCAGCGGCACTGGAGGCGAAGCTCTAAGGCCTGCAGCCAATTGCAAACAATGTGAGTCAGCAGGATAATGATGATTATGATAAAAAAAATTAAAAATAGAATAAAATAAATTAATAAAACTCAATTTTACTGCCCCATAAGCCAAGGAAATGTGATTCTGGGGAATTAAAAGATAAATATTCTGCTCTGCTTAGCACTGATAACTAGAGTTATGTGTCCACTAACACCATTCTTGAAGAAAAAAAAAAAACAAGCGAAAACATAGATGACCAAAGAAGACCAAAAGGAGTGAAGAATTCAAGAACCAAGATCAGTGAAGCAGAATTGGAAGAAATGTGTTTATTAAGTGTAGACTAGATACAACTAAGTGATTATGTGGTAACATTCTTCACTTGTACATACAGTTACAGACTTATAAAGAAAATCAAGTTTTCTCCAGCCCACAAATAAGTAAGAGGAGAAGTAATTCATTTAATGTCCAGCAAGAGAGAAATATCTTAGACAATCATTTTCTCAGTATAGCTCTGCATTCAAAGAGACTTTAAAAGAATTCCTGTTGTCAGAGTTTTAGAAGAATGGGGTAGATGCAATTCTTTCCGAAATACCCTAGATGGACTTCATTCTCTCTCAAATGAAATATAAGCTTTAAGCTTTATGTTGCTTCCAACTTTATATGATTTTGTCTAACAGCTTGACTCACAAGGGGTAGCATAATTGATAACAATCCAGTTCTGCAATTCAGTATTGAAGTGTTTAGTCAATACTAGTCAATTAATTTAGAGCTCTGACAAGATAGTGATGTACAGAACTGGAGAACTAATATATCAAAATATTTTTGATATGGTATAGTTTATTCTACTAAAAAGTCTAGTCCTGGAAATCTTCATAAATGTCTTTATACAAGTCATTGACCTATTTTCACTGATATTGGTGGATTAAACCCATCCAAACCCAAATCTTGATCCAATCCCATGTACCAAAAGAAATGCTTATATACACTTGTTTTTGTATTTATTTGATTCATGTTGGCTGCTGCTGTGTAGAGCTTGTGCACACAAATCGCAGGCCATGTCTGCAACTAGCCTGAGTCTGTACAGCTCTATTGCTTACACGAGTCTGGCAGGTTGTAGCAGCTGAGAACCTGGCC
Source organism: Eudromia elegans (assembly GCA_003342815.1). Classification (NCBI taxonomy): domain Eukaryota; kingdom Metazoa; phylum Chordata; class Aves; order Tinamiformes; family Tinamidae; genus Eudromia; species Eudromia elegans. The sequence goes on along the minus strand of PTEX01000127.1, from coordinate 1,148,494 downwards.
TGAAGGATCTCTAGAAATAATATTTTGCAGCAGCTCTGATAATAGTGTTATAAAAGGATACAACTTATTTTTGCCATGTATACTCTGTTCCAGATTTTTTTCTCCTTCCTCTTCTTTTCCTAGAATCCTTGAGTTTAGAGTCGAAGAAACACTGTAAAATAAAACAAGCTGCAAAAAGATGCTGCTGCTTGTTCGTTCACTGATTGGTTTCTCCTTGTTCCATTACCAGGCATTTATTTTTGGAGATGAGGTAATCAGAGTAAGTTTTACTTGTTGCAGCCATTAACAGGGGGGCGACAGAGGGAGCTGGGTAGTCTGCTCAGAGCATTTCATTAACCCCTTTGCTCTGCGTGTCACCCTGCAGCCGTTTCTGTAACGTCTATCACTGTTAGATGCTTTCCTAGGGAATGGGAGGCTCCCTGGCTCCCTTGAGAAGGGAGGGGATGGCTCCTGCACACCTGGATGGAGGTGGCCCTAGTCCAGCCTGTACTTGAACTTCACAGATACTTGAGCTTCCAGAGTGCTCGGTTTTCCACCGGCAGGCACAAGGGCCCAAGGGAGGCAGAGCACTTCCCCTCTAGGCAAGTGAGGCAGCCCTTGCCCTGCTCCTGCCAGCTGTGCAACAGCACCGTATGGTCACCTTTCTCCCTTGCCTCTGCAACAGAGAGATCACAATCACAGCATGGTTGAGGTTGGAAGGGACCTCTAGAGATCATCTTGTCCAACACCCCTGCACACACAGGGTCACCTAGAGCATGTGACACACGGTGGCATCCAGGCGGGTTTGAAGATCTCCAGAGAAGGAGACTCCACCACCTCTCTGAGCAGCCTGTTCCAGGGCTCTGTCACCCTCACTGTCAATAAGTTTTTCCTTGTTCCTGTGGAACTTTTGACGCTTCAGTTTGTGGCTGTTTTCTCTAATCCTAACAGCGGCCACCACTGAAAAGAGGTAAACATTATCCTCCTTGCTCCCTCCCTTGAGGTTCTTACAGACTCTGATCAGGTCTCCTCTCAGCCTTCTCTTCTTCAGGCTGAACAGGTCCAGCTCTCTCAGCCTTTCCTCATAGGGCAGATGTTCCAGGCCCCTCTTCTTCCTTGTAGCCCTGCGCTGGACTCTCTACAGCAGCTCCACATCCCTATTGTAGTGGGGTGACCATTGGCCGCCTTGGCCATGAGGGCACTGCTGCCTCATGGTCAGCTTGTTGTCCAGATGCTCACACTGCTTTCTCCAGACTCTGAAGCTTTTGGTCCCCTTCCTTGCCTGCATCCTCCTCAGACAAAAAGCCTCCACCCAGGCCTCCTCTGGTCTTCTTTCTGAGCTACAATCCCTCCTACTCTCATGACAGCCCAGTCCCCGAACAACAGTCTTGGACCTCTAAACTCCTACCCCTCCTCCTAGCCCTGTGCTTCATAGACTCCTCAGCCATCCCTTGTCTCTACCAGGCTTCTGCTGCCCAATGTGAAGCACAAAACTACTCCAACCCAAATGAGGAAAAGGAAGAGCAAGCCCATTAGACAGCCCTGAGCCCAGTCCTTCAGGCCATGCCATCTTACCTAGTCAGTGCCCTGGCTTCTTCCAGGCCGAGTTGGTCTACCTAGCAATGTTCCACCACAAAACTATTCTTGCTACCTTTTACAGCAAAGGTTTATTGAGAAGGGAGTTTAAATTATTCTACACACTGAGTATCTTGGGCCTCATCTTCACTTTGCTCTTCATGCCTCTCATCACACACAAACCTCAATCCCATTCATCCTGTGGGCATGGGGGTGGTTGGCAGGTGACTGGTTGCAGCCCTTCCATTGCCTCTTCTGTCTGCCACTTCCTTTCCTTATTCTTGAGGCTTTTTACTTATTGTATTCCTGGAGGTCATCTGGCTAGGTAGGTAGTAACCACCATTGCAGTTCTGCTTACCCAGACTTCTGGGCAACCCTTGCGTCCATCACAATCATCTCTTAAAAGAAAACTGCTAGAGAACTAAGTGAACTAAATTCTGAAAGTGTGAAGGAGAGTGAAGCAGCAAGAAGTGGCAGCCTAGTATCCACATTCATTCAGCTTTTGAGACCAGCTAGCTTAGTGACTGTGCAAAGTGGATTTACCTCTATAGAAAGATTACTTTAGACAGAAAGATTGAACTGTTCATTGGGGGAAAGACTGGATGGTTTTGTCTGCTCTGAGAACTGGCTAGAATATTCCCCAGCAAATGCTTGTGCTAGGTATGTGGTAAAGTTAGATAGCAAAAAGTAGGCTCTATTTTCTCTAACACATCGCATTAAGATTAGAGTGGATCAGAGTGAACAGCACAAGGGTATATCCAGAATCTCACAAATTTAAGTGTCAGCTGAAGTGCATGGCACTGTATATTTCTTGTAGGGGAAAAAAGAGAGAAACAGGTAAATGGGGCTTAAGAGGCCAGGGATCACTAATGTCTGATAGCAGAAAGAACAAGCAAGCAGGGTTAACATTGTGTGCACAACAGCAAGGAAACAATGGATGAATACACTAGTGCAAAGAGAAGATGCCAACATGATGGATTATCACAGGAGATGGTCCATGTGACTACTGCAGTGACTGTCTTCAGCTGGTCACTAAGCATTGACTGAGAGTGCTGATCTGAGCCTCTTGTTTCACGCGGCGTGGTGCAGAGTAACCTCCTCCCTAGTACAGAAGAGAACTCGCCTTTTGCTCATCTTGAAGAGGGCTTTTTTCATGGTAATACTGTTGACTTTGGCCAAAACTTGCAGACAAAAGAGGCTCCATCATAATCATTGTTTCTTCTCCTAATTTTTCATGGAAACAGAAAATAAAAACAAAGCACTAGTTTATTACAATAAAATGAATATTTCTGCAAACCAGAGCTCCTCAGAACTTCCCTCAGCCAAGCATTCCTCTAGCTAAGCATTCCTCTAGCTACAAGAAAATGAAAATGCAGGAAGTGAATATGAATCAAAAATATATTATTTTATATCTTTTTTTCAGATGTACCCTCACCTTTCATCTGCAAGAGATTCTGCTGCTCAGATATCCAGTTCACAGAAAAAAAAATTGAAAAGCTGAGTAAATTGAAGAATGATAGATTTTTGTTTAAGCAATGATGATGATACCACCATTTTTTGAATTACTCACTATGTAGTATATTAATTTTGCTGAACTCTATATCAGTCCATTGATGAATTATGGGGAATATCAGTCTTTTTCCTTCATTCTGCAGAGAAGAATTTTCCCAAAAGGCAGATTTTGCTCAAATAAATTACTAGGTCAGAAAACCACACTACATTCAACTGTCTGTCACAGGCTACTTTTCTGAGACTTTGACAGAATTTACAAAGTACAAAATAAAGATAAATAATAATTACACTTTAAGGAATCAATGATAACAAATGAAATGGCATATTTAATAGCGAGGGAGCAGGATGGGAGCCAAATACACAAAGTATTTCTCCATGATAGCAAAACTCTAACTATGTCATAGCATCTGGAAGAGAGAAGATCTAAGACTGAAATGAGCAGAGACACCCCTATGTTCTCCTCTCACGCTTTTCCCCTTCATTTTTTTTTCAGGCCAACATATCTACTTTCATTGCTTTTTTTCCCCCTTTTCTTCTTAGATGATATTTTTATCTCCAGTGAAATCACTCCTGAAATTATGCACTTTTTTCACTGTTTTCTAATGAAAAACCTCTTTTTTCTTTTTTTTTTTTAACTTTGTTTTCCCTGGAGCCCTTTGTTTCCTGGAGCTCTCAACTCTCCACTATTAGATGGTCCAGTTTGCAAGTCCCATGCTCCAAAGTCCCACAGCTCTCTCTTTGCTGGTCTTGCAGTTACAGGGGGAATGTAGGGATAAAGATACACTACTAGATTGCTTCCAGAGCCAACGTCTAGATAGAATAAGGAGGGTCGTGTTTACACAGTGCTGAGACCCAGCAAACAAGCCTTGCTAGAATCTTGTGTTTTCTGCAGCTGCTCGGGTATTTGTGCATCACACCATAGCTACTGGAGGCCTTATTGGCTCTGCTGGGCGCCCTTGCAAGGATGGTTGCACTTGTCCTACAGCGGAGCCGGCTTCATGCATTTTTCCTGCTATGGGGGATAATCTGCTGGTACAGAACAAGAGAGGTGGGGAAGATGTTGCCAGGACAGCTGAGCTGGCCTTGCTAGCAAAGATGAGCTTTGGAAGCAACACTATCAGTTCTAGCACTCTCAGAAGAGCCAGTAGCATGGGTATGGAAGGCCAAGGTGTACGTATAGTGTCTAGACTGTGATAGGTAGCAAGCACCATGGCACTGTGCTGCTGAGATGATGCCATCTCTATGTTTGTGCAGCAGTGAGCCCGCTCCAGGAAAATCTTTCCTGGATTCAACCTAGCAGCTGTTCTGGACCCTTACTGATGTTAAGAGAAGGCTTCAGTGTACAGCCAGCAAATAATTTCAGTAGCAACAGCAGCATAAAACCCTGGAAAGTAGCAATAGCAGGAAGAAAAAATCTATATACATGAAAAAATATTCACTAACTTGTGCACATTTCTGGAGCTATGAAAAAAAAAACATTTAGCTTCAGCTCATGGTTTAACCTCATGTGTCCTCAGAACATTAAGTTAGAACCAGAATTATTCTAGGCTTTGTTTACAGTGAAAGCAAGTGAAAACGGAGTAGTAAGGGGCAAGCGGCTGCGAGTAAACTGTGCTGACAGCCTTCCAGTTAGGTAAGGGTTTGTTTTCTGAAACGGTGTTAGCGCAGAGTCTGTGCTCGTCTGCCTCGTGTAGGTCACTGCGCATGGGCAACGTGAGAGTCAGGTTGTCCGCTGTTGACGCCCGTACGTGTTCACGGGGTTCAGATGTGCTGCTTCTCCAAACAGGAGGCTCCAACGCGGCTGGTAACGAGCTTCGTAGCAGTGACATAATGTCTGCTGTGTGTTGTCTAGGAAGAAACATCACCAGAGAGATACCTGCCGCTAACACTCCTCATTATATGAAAGTAAGATTGATTATTTTTTGCTATTTTTAAGCCTGTTTGCTAAAGCGTATTAAAAAAAAGCAAACAAACAGATATTTTCACATTGTTTCACGCTGTTTGAACCCTAGATCTCATAGAGACACAGTTGTTGAGATACCAGAGCTGTGGTGCACTGTTTTCCTTCTGCCGAGACAACATTATCATAAGCAGCAATGACTTATGTTGCCGACAGAGCCCTGTTTCTCTGTGAACTCTTGCAGTGATTCACATGTCCATGGCAGCCGTGTCAGGTCCAGCTGCGGCGAGTCAGGGAACACACACGTCTTGTGTTTCCTAACAGGAGTGGGAACAACTGGGTGCTGGACAGCCCCTCTGATGAGTCAGTAGAACAGCTCTGCAGGAGAGAGATTACGTGCAACAGGATGAGATTCTGCAGTTTATCAGCTTAATAATAAAGCAGATGAATTTTAAGGAATTGAGGCCTGTTTGTCTTAAGCTGTGGTTGCAAGAAGAACCATGCAGGGCTTTAGAAACCTAGCAAAAGGGCATAAAAGTGCCACAGCTGGATGATGAAAGGCATTGACCTGGTACAACTCATCCAGCTCTTCCAGAAATCTTAAAGGGATAAATTTTTCTGAGAAGACTTTATGTCAGGTATTTACTGTGCACTTAGTGCTGGTGTTGGATGAGGAATAACTCACAGAGGCAGTACAAAGCATTGTCAGTGAAAAACAAGTTTTGGGGCTCCATCTCACTGTCCAGAAATGTAATTTCCACCCTGGTCCTGGTCAGCTTTCCCAAGTCCTGTAATGGTCCAATGTTGATAACATGGAGCCAGAGCCTTGAAGAGAGCAAATAAACTGAGCAAGCTTGAGTAATGAGCATGCACGAACCCAGCAGTCATCACAACAGGATTCGGGCACTGCAGTATCAATACTCTGATGTGGTAAAATAAGGCTGCAACTGTTTGTGTCAGCTGATCGGGTGATACAAATGACATAAATGATTTCAGCTTCATTTAGCCTTTTCACAGCTGCCACTTGTAGAACCCCAGGGATAATTGCGTTTCCAGAAAACAAGTCAACCTTTGCAATGTTCGACAAAGTGAGACCTCTTCTGAACAGACAGCCCTTTTCAAAAGCAATAGCAGCTCTGAACAAGCGGCTGTGGCTCATAACATTCTTACAAAAAGCCTTTTAACATTGACTGGCAGATCCAGCAGCCCCACCTTGTCCCATTGTAAGGAAGCAAGTGGGCTGCAAAGAAAACCTACTTAAAGAGTCTCCCAGCAGGCCCTTTGGTTACTGTCCAGTGTGGGTTACACATTAGGAAAAGCAAGGAAATAGCAGGCTTTTATATATGGGGCTAAGCTAGTATTAGGCCACTTAGTGTTAGAATCACAGTAACACAAAGACAAAACCTTAATACTGCTTATTTTAATAAGTGAGAGCATAGACTCCAGAACATAATTAAAGTCACACTGCTCTGTGATAACTCTGTGAGAATATAACCATCAGAGTCTGTAAAAAGCTAACACAAGTCACGTACTTTTTAAGGTGTCAGAACACAAATACAGTAACAAACTGATTTAAAGACTAAGCTGCTTAAATATAACTATTAATTCTTGAGTAAAGGTATATTTCATTTAACATTCATGAAAAGCATACCCTTCCTCACTCCCTACAGGCCTTTTATAATTGAACATTGCTGGCTGAAATCATGAATAACCAAGTAAATGGACTTGGCAGAAAAGGCCGAAAGCTGTAAGGACCCTCCTGTTGTAAACACACGGGTTTTCAGGAATTTGTCCAGCTCATGCACTTAGGCATCGCTTTGGTCACACGTGAAAATCTTTCATGTGATACTGAAATCTTTCCTACCTAAATGAAGATAATGTCCTCCTGCTGCGTCTTTCTCAGTGTGCAGGATACACAAGCAGCACGTTCTCTCTGCAAGCAACCCTCCTGAGTGGGCACTGCTGCTCCCAGGCGGGAGGTTTCCACCTGGCAGCAAAGCTCACAAAGAGGCTCCCCTCAGCCGCCAGGGCCAAGGCGTCTGCCCGCAGCCGACTCAATGCTGCTCCGTGCTAACATTGGTGACTTTACACTAAAATGGGCTGAGCGGTGCTCGCGCTTTCATCTGTGCCCAGTAAAGAACTGCTTAGGACCCTCATGCCCGTGAGTAGTTTTATGTAGACAGTAACGTCTCCAAGCGACACAGCTAGGGCCAAAAGAAGCCCAATGTTGACGCTTGCAGCCTGCACTCAGTAGCAATACGTGCGTTTGCAAGCCTACTGAGCACACATGCATGCTTGAATCCTCTTTAGTTTCCTCAGCCATGTGAAACATCCTGTCAGCTGTCACTTTAATTAACTCCAAGTGCAGTAAACAGCTGGCAAAAGGTTATTTGGGCTTGTACAACATTCATCAGATTAACCACTTTCAAACTGTTTCACTTAAACAGTGATTAGTATATTGCCTTATAGATCTAAAGCAGCAAAATTGAGCCCGTGAGTAAATATGGGGGTTTTAGTGCTTACACTTACGGACAGCGTTAGCTGCTGGTTTGCTGAGTTAGCATTATTGGCCTGAATAGATTGGCCATGTCGCTCGAGGACCATGAACACAGCAGTATGTAGGTGAGTAACTGAAGCCAGGCACCCCGAGTTTATAACAAAGTGCTTCAGGTTAGGTCAGCAGGGAGATGGATTCCAGCATGGGTTCCATAAATTCTTCCCTACATCCTGCTCTCCTATCACAAAACAGCCTCACTGGGCAATACTAGTGATGTTTTTGGAATACTCAGGAGTAATTCTCACCAAATGTTGACTATCTAACCCATTAACCTAGAAAAGATATTAGCAAAAAGTTACCATTTTACTCAAGAACAAAAAGTAATTATCGACCATAAGATCTACTGAGATGTGGAGAGAAATAGCAAGACCATTAATTGCCTCATTCACATGGAAGACTATTTAGAAACTCCTCCAAAGGAATCTGATGGCTGTATTGCAGCCTGTCCATTTTTTTGCTGCAGTATCATCCATCTGTCTTTGAAAACTGGATTAGGTTTGCCACCCCAGATAAAAATCCCTGTTTCTTGACTTCCAGTCATGCAAGTTCCGTGTGGCACAGACTGTGCTCTTGGACAGTTCAGACACCTGTAGAATGGCCTCTAGTTGCCATTGTAATATTATATTAGCTCTGTAATGATAAATAAAATGCAATTAAATGGCTTTGAGCTTCACAGGGGACTATCTGAGAATGGAAAAAATGTGAATAAAAGAACTGGGGAGCTTAATTTCACACTCAGAGCTTTCTACATGAGAAAATTTCCATTAAAGATATTTCTTTCAAAGTGCCCCCTCAGTGCTGAGGCCTGGTATTTCTGCTCCTTTGGGGTGATATAGGACACAGTGCATTTGGAGATTGTTCTACTGGAGTCAGAAACATATTTTTTGATGGTCGTGTACATCTTCATTTCCTGTTCCTCCCATACACCTGTGAAAATGCCACATGCCACGTAGAAATGCCAAAGAATTTGTTGATACCTGAGAGTGAATCTATGGCCCAGGAAGAAAGAGGTGCACGTAGATAGATTCATTGCCTGTGTCTGTAAGTTCCCTGCTCCTGAGCAGGCCCAAGGCAGCAGAAAGGTTCTCCTAACTTCCTGCAGCGTTGCTTACAGAACCAGAAAAGTGGAAGGGAGCTCCAAGTTTGTGCAGGGTATCCCACTGCCCCGAGGAACTGCCGGTCTACTTCAGTCGGGTCTCCTAAAGACCTGCACTGGGGAAGGCTTCCTAACATGTCCAGGGAGTAGAAAAAGAACATGAATGACAGTGACATTTGAAAGTGTCCCCTATCCCTGAAATTATTGTTGCAACACATAGGGCTCTCTCCAGGAGCAGGGAATAGAAGAGCAGAAGCCCTTCTGCTGTAGTTCACCTCAGAGATCTGTGTAGAACCATTGCAGTACATGTTAAACGTTGAAATGGGGCATATTAAATGTTTGTGCCCTAGGATTTGTACAGAATTCTGCCTCTGATGAAGATTGTATCCAGACTAATTTGTTTAATAATTTGTTTGTTGACTAATTTGCATTACCTTTATAACACCTTTAAATTCTTTCTATACTTTTGACACACAGTGCATCTTGTGGCATTAAGGTCTACAATTCAATTCTGAACTCCATGGGGAAAAAGAAAACAGAAACAAAAACCCTCTTAATTCTGTTTACTTGAAATTAGAGTCTGAAAGCTCTTAGGCTACTGAATTATGAGACATTGTGAAAAACTGTTCCTTATCCCCTCTTACAAATCTTTAGGAAGCTGAAGAAACCCGCACTATTTAGTCTCTCAAATATAGAAGCTACAGTGCACATTTATTGTTCTGTCATCTCCTCCCTTTCCTGCTGTGCTCTTTATGATACAGTGTGGTCAGAAATGTCTGCTGTGTGCAAGGTGAGGATGCAGAATAGATTTTGGTATTATCATTTTATGATTATTTACTTTACTCCTTTCTAAGAATTCTGATAGTTTATATTACTTTCTTCCAAGTGTATTGTGTTGTATGTATTGAAATTGAATTTCACTGATATTTTTTTCACCAGTTCATAAAATATAGGAGGCATTCTTTTGCAAGTCTTCATGGTCAACTTTATGTGTTTGCTGTTCTGAACAGTGGTAATCGTCTGCAAACATTGCTACCTCACTCTCTCCCCTCTGCTACCTCATTAACAAACACCTTGTACAGCACAAGCCCTGCTCTAGGTGATCTGCTGGGGCACAGAACAGAGAGTCGTGCAGGTACGACTGCAGTAATCTCGGGTAACCCACCTCTACTACAAAATCTGGTCATTTATCCCTGCCTTTTTTTTCCTACCTCTTATCTGGAATCAGTTTATGAGGGGACGTTCTCTCTTCTCAAGAGGCTTAGCTTCTTTAAGAAGCTTTAAAAACTTTGTATATCAAAGTACACTATATGAAATAAATCACTTACTTATTTGTATGCTCCTTAACTTTTAGAAAGAACCCTGATAAACTGTAACTTAAAAATTCCCATTACAAAAAGCATGACAACCTTTTTCCCAGTATGTCATGCTTTAACTTTACATCTCTTAAGGGTAGTCACTATCTTAGTTTCCACTATGTTATCTAGCACAGAAAGAAATGCAGATTACTGGGAGGGGATTTTGCAACAGAAAGGGGATGATCAGTGATGTCTGAAAAGCTTGAGACCGTCAAAGGATGCTTCCCTGGCAATGAGCACATGGGAAGCTCACAATATCTAGTGCCTTTGAGTTAATCACTACCTGTTTTGGCCTGAGGACAGTGAGGGGCTGTGTTGCATGCTGGCATGAAGAGGTGCAGTCTCTGGCTAGCACAGGGTCGCCTGGCCACAGGAGCTTACAAGTTTTCCTTGCAGGCTGTTTTCAGCGTGTCCCATTTGTCTCCTTTCCAACCCACCGCGTTCTGCAATAGAAGGAAGTGTTTTGGGGGGTTTCTCTACTAAATGTTATGGCCTGAAATGTTTATCAGCAGTAATGTCTGAGAAAGTATATTAGACAATATTCATAAACTGTTACCTGTTTTCCTCAGTGAAAACTTTAAAAAACAGCAAAAAAAGCAAATTTTCAACCTGGTAGGCAAAATGAACATAAATTCTACTAGCATTTCTTCTCCTCTCCCCTGACAGTCATGGCTTTCTTTCATTGAGCATTTGTATTACGGAAGAAGAACTACACCTATGTCACTATTATCTGAGCATCTGCGGTGTGACAGCAGGTATTCTCTTTAGGAGATGGAATGGAAGGCAAAAATATAAAGCTCAAGCTATCCAAGGAAGACATGCTTGGAATTATAACTGAATGCTATGCCCTGCCTAATATCACTGAGACCAAAGGTTAGAGCTTAAAGTCACTAGACAGGCTTATGGGATGAACAGGCCATAAGCTGCCCTCCTTAAGAAAGACTGTAGCCTGTACCTGAGAATGTCTGTGCAGTCTCCCTGGAGAAGGAACACACTGTTTCCAAGATACTGTTTGGGAAGTTTCAGTTGTGAAGTATTAGTTTTGTGTTCTGGATATCCATATGGATGTTAAAACAGAACAGCAAGCCACCAGGGTTGAGCGTGGTGGATGAGGGACCATCCCGTAACCCTTCCGGGCCTTGCTTGTTGCTACCTTTGGTGCACAGTGGATGATCTATGGCAGAGCCGACACCAACACTGAGCAGATTCTTTCCTTCACTTCTTTTATTGACAACTTGCAGCAGGAAAAATAGAAGGTGCCTAAGTAATAAACAAGACCTAACGTCCCTAAGTAAACAAAATATGACTTTGTCCTTAGAAAGTAACATTCAAGGTGATGGGCTCATTGTTAATACAAGGCATTACTTATACATTTGAACATTGCTTAGATGAGTACATGCACTAGGATGCACATACTGCCTCTAAGTATATGCTTAATATGCATAATAGTAGTACCTGCACTGTTTGCAGACAGCTTAATTAACAGACTAAGAGTTCCAGCCTAAACACAACAGCGATTACTATATTGCTGTATGGAAATTGCAGTATTTTAGGTTTCCTTTACATTGACCAGGGCATCACTTAGAATTAAAAAACAAGTAAGGCAATAGCAGCAACAGTATATAGGTTGTCAGCACACAGTCTGAGTTAGTATAATTTATTTGATGTAGGAAATGGGAGCTTACAGTACTGATTACAAAAGGTTGAGGCATCTAATGCCTATATAAACTGGCCAGATTTTTATTGACAACTCCTTAATTTCCAGGGAAGCATTTCCAAGCCACATGATTTGTATCTCACTGCTATATGCTTTCTACACACAGTGCTTAAGGGATAATCCCAAATGCACAGTAGTATACGAAGCAATAAATGGCTGCTGAGATTAACAGACTGAGCAACGCTGAAGCATTTAATCAATCTCCAAAAAAAAATATTCATTGCCAGAATATTACAGAGCAAGCGGATTTGTTCCTCATATACAACAAGCCCTACCTGGGAACAGCAAAATTCCTCCTCACCAGTGAGACTTAAACTACCAAGCTGCTGCCTTTCTCAACAAGGCACTTCAGTAGGAGGAGGAGATGAGGGGACTGAGGGACAGATGTAACGGAGGAGGGAGCATTTCCAGGCTTGGACCTGACTGGACAGATGTGCTGCCGGTAAGGCTTTCCATGCTGTCCAGGGAAGGGGTAGTGCCGTATTTGTGTGTGCTGTGATATCTTATCTAAGACAGACGAAGAACAGGTGTCAGAGTGTTTTCCCTCGTGTAAGAAAGAGCAGAATTCGTGGAGACTTTGGGTCTTACTGAACCAGCCCCAGCTTGGGTACAATTTACAGCAGCTGCCAGACTGTGGTGATTTGCAGCATTGGTTTAAAATTCTTATCCGTGCATCAGCATGGGTTTTTGAAATGAGGTTTTCTCTGGTAGACTTTTCTGGACACTGTATGCCAGGCCACTGGTAGCAGGATAAGAACCGAAGCAAGGAGGTGCCTTCCAGCAGAGAGCTGCTTTATGAGCACACACCGTGGAGGTTATAGCACAGGAGGCACCCTGCCCTCAGAAATTGTCCGTAGACTAGCACAGAAACACCTAGAGACACCTTCAGGAGCCTGTTCCTGAGACCATCACACTCCTCTTCACGGCCTTGACCTCTGAGATGCTCCACCAGAGGCTCAGCAGATGCCTCCTTTGTATTTCATGCTAACTACTGAGGTAAAGATGTGAGTCCTGCAGGGGCAGGGAGAGGACGGACATACCCTTCCTCACTGCTCCCATCTCCGCGTCCCCTGTATCCTTACCCCATACAAACACCTGTATTTTTCCAGTATCTTACCAATGTAGAAATTTAGAAGTTTTAGTATGAAATTACTTGCCCATTATGTGTCTTGGTTAGAGGATTGTTGATGCATTGCCTGGATGCTCTAAGTGCTATCTTACATACGCCCCTTTTAACTTGCTCCTATCTGCACCTCCTCCCCAGCTACCAGGTGTTTTCCTCCTACTATCCTTACCCAAACTGTTTTTCTCTTGAGTGTCTCCACTATCTATGTCCCATACTATAGTGTCTTCCAGCTCTTCTTTCTTAAGGAGTCTATAATTTTCAGAAGGTGAGTGCAACACACTTTCTGGAAAGGAAATATAAAATCAGTGGTCGCTTTTGAAAATCTTGTCCTATGCAACCAATTGATGCATCCTAAAGGTTAGGAAGGAATGCAGGTGAAAAAGCTTCCCTGCTTCAAGCTCAAGGGATTGAAAAAAAGAAGATATATAAACTGAATCAGATCTGAATAAGGCAGTAAGGTTTTTAATGCAGAGGTTTTCTTTTAAACTTCATTGGTGAGGGCCTATAAAAGTAAAATCGGACAATGACTGTTCATAGCTTCCCATAAATCCAGGGTAATCTGCTTTTCTCATTAGTTTACAGATTGGATAGTGGCACTTATAAGTGGATAACGTAACGTGCTGTCTTTTATCTTTCTTTGCTTATTTGATAATTCCACTTATTTGGATACCCGTAGTGCCTGTAAGATGCTCTTACTTTTGAACTCAAGATAACTACAATATATACTGACTTTGAATCCTTCATGTAGTATTGTAACTCCTAATTCCTTTTAATGAGCATGACTGAGAAATAAGTTGTTTGAACAACACACTCCGGCTAATCTGAACAAAACGTTAACAGGGAATTGTCCTAGTAGGTCAGATGGGTTTACGGGTTTATTCTGATGGGCTTCATATCGAGGCAATTCCCCCGGATCTCAGTCCTGCTGAGGTTAGTAAGTTCTGCAGCAGGTAGTTTATATGTCTTGGTCAAGGGAATGCTGCCTAGAAATATTTCCAGAGTGGAAGGAGCTCTAGATCCACAAAAGAAATAGTTACAAGTGCTTTATTTCTTCCATGTAAGAAACAATGTGTAAGTCTTTGGGAGTTTTTTCGACCAAATTAAGTTCATCAGTCCTCACAACTGCTTGTTGAGAGGCTTTTAAGACATAAGTTAGACCAATTAGCATTGCTAACTTGAAGTCAATGCCCAAATGTCATATTTTTATTCTCTATTTCTGATAAATAGCTGTCCAGATCTCTGTTTTACAAGATTTACTGACAGATTCTGCTATTAAAATTTACATAAATTCCTTTAGAACCTAAGGGATGGAAAATGTCATGCTAATATATAGAAACAGATTTCGATTCTGACAATTCATAACTAATTTTAAGGAATATTATCAATTAGTATGAACTCAAAGCTTGACCTGCCTTAAATACTTTACCTATGGTAGGAAATGTGCTTTTCATCTTAAATGATTTTTTTAAATCATCCACTACTTTTTATTTGAAAAAAAAGAATAAGCTCTAACACAATAATTTAAATGCATGATTTTTAAAGTGCTACTGCAAGAGAATAGCTATCCATGCGGAGCAAACAAATTAACAAATTGGAATCCAGTCCAATTCTTTGTTCAGCTGATAAGTAAAGATATTTAAATGAGATTGTACATCCCATTTCCAGAATCCTATTGACTTTGCTGATCACATTTCAGATATTCAAGAAAACATGAAAGTAAACCACATCACAGAATCCCAGAATCCCAGAATGGCTGAGGTTGGAAGGGACCCCTAGAGATCATCTAGTCCAATCCCCCTGCTCCAGCAGGGACACCCAGAGCACGGGGCACAGGGTGGCATCCAGGCGGGTTTGAAGATCTCCAGAGCAGGAGACTCCACAGCCTCTCTGGGCAGCCTGTTCCAGGGCTCTGTCACCCTCACAGGAAAGTTGTTCTTCCTCACATGGACACGGAACTGCCTGGGTTTTAGTTTTCACCCATCATATGCTTTTGGATCCATAAGAAGTTAGAAGAGGTAAAACATTCCCATCARCTTCAATGGGAAAGGAATTGGGTGCTTGAAAGAATAGATGGATAGGTCAGGATTCAGCTCAGGAAGTCCTGTCTCACATATCTGGAAGATAATCTTATCTTCTAATGATGACATTATCTTGACTGTCATATTTAAACTGCGCTTGAGTATGTACAGCAAGTGGAGCTGGCTTGTCTTTGCCATATGCAGGAACATACAACACAGCAAAATAAATGTAAAGCACACCGAAACCAGAGCAACAACATCTGTCTTTGCACAGCACTTTATGCCTGCTTCACGCCACACGTCATATAGCAGGGCAATTTTTAAAACCATCAGAGATGCTTCCCAATCAGTCACCTGTAGGAATGCAATGGACCAAGGGCAAGCCCTCTGTGCCATGGCAGCCTGTCTTCAAGAGGGGTTTGCTCTAACAGAACCACAATAATGTGTACTTAAAAAACAAGATAGATCTCCCCCACCGTTTCTAGGTATGTGACCATGTAGCTGCTCCATAAACAATCTTCTGCAAGTTTTCCTATTATTAGCTCTATATTCTTTCTCCTAGACCTATTATTTTCTGAAATTAAATAATTCCTTTCTTTCCTTTATGTTGCTGACTGGATAGCATTCATAGATCCTGCTTGTTTCTCCCCAGAGTTTTTATTATGCTAGACAATACAATTTCAGCTGCCTCATACATTCTCCATGCAGTACATCTTACTTTCCAGGCCTAGCATAAATTTTGTTCCCCGCCTTGTATTTTCTGGTTTTTATGAGTGCACAGAATTTCTGTGTGTGAATTGGAACTACTCATAACGCCACCTCAGCCATGCACAGTCATCTTAGCTCTAGATCTACATATAACCCTCCTTTGATAAACACCCATGAGGACCTTTGAACTTTGCTGTCATGGAGCCGTACTGCAAATTTTATTTGGTTTCGTGCTATGCTAACACGAGAATCCTAACCCAGTTCAAATGATGACTTGAAATTAAAGCTTCTTAGCTGATTACATGGAAGAAGAACTGAACTGTGCTGTGGTAAAAATCATGGAGAAAAGCCAAAAATAAAACGAAAGGGAAACAAAGTGCAATTAAAATATGTAGAGGCAAAGGGGTGGAAAGCCAGGCCTCGCACAGGCTGGAACGCAGTGACTGGCCCTGCTTGCTGCAGCAAGCAATGGGGCCGCAGACTGCAGTAGAGGACAGAGACGGCTCCCCTCAGAGACTGGCTCTGGCGAGCAGGATGGGAGAGCGCTCACACGTGCCCTAAGGTGTGCAAAGCAAACTGCAGATGACATAATTCAGCCACCAAGTCAAAGGGATTTTATCGGGCTTTCTTTTTTTCTTTCCATTTTTCTTTACCAGATGAGGACTTTGCACAACACAGCTGGTATTTCTCCCCAGAGCGTAATAGGAAAAACCATTCCAAGTACTGATACAAGAAGATTCTAATGAATATGTTTGCTACACTGTAACCATCAACTGTATTACTCTGAGTGATTATTTTTGTCATAAAGCATTATAGCTCTGTGTATATTTTCAAATTATAGGAACATAAAACCACGTAACACCTTCCACCCTTGGCTCATTAGGAGATTGACCTGTTCCCCCCAGCCGCTGAACAATATTTTTGCAACAACCCCTCTATTTGTGCTGTTACAGCTCTCTCCCTTTAACCGCCTTGAGAAGAGTCATTTGGAAAGTGCTGCTTGCAAAGCATGCAAGAGCAGAGCTACCAGCCTGCACAGACCTCCAGCACGTTCTGCTGCCGCCAAGTGAGCCAGGCTTCAGGCCCTCAGGAGACCGCAAGCCAGCCGCTTCAGACCCGATTCCCCAAAGTGGCTCTGTTAATCCTACCATTGTGTGCTAAGGTCCGCTGATCCTTTACAGACCAGGCACAGGTTTCTGTCCCGTGCAGCGGTTCAGCTAAGGGCCCTCCAAGGAGCAGCGGGGCACAGGAATCACAGAATCACAGGATGGTTGAGGCTGGAAGGGACCTCTAGCGATCCTCTAGCCCAGCCCCCTGCTCCAGCAGGGACCCCCAGGGCACCTGGCCATCATGGTATTAGTTTCTTGGTGCTGTTTTCATGAGGCTGCTGCCCTCGCTCTTACAGCCTGGCAGAGGCACGAGCCAAGCGCGAGCGGCACAACCGTTTCCATCCCTGTCGGCCTAGGGGAGGCAAGACGTCACTGACAATATGTCCCTGTAACTCAGCTGGGCCAAACAGCGTGTGTTTCCCTACCCAGAGCTGATCTCAGCCCCTTGCAGTCTGCCACAGCACACACTGCAGCCCTCTTGGTGGCTGTGCTAAAGGTTTTCCCCAGCCAAGTTTAGTGAGAGCTGCAGCAATAGATAGAGGCTCAGCCTGTCAGTTCCAATTAAAGAATAATTCAGTGAGCAATAAAACTCCAGGCAGTACTGAGTCCCCAGTTCAGTGAAAGAAAAAAGACTTCCATATAAATCAGATCTACTTATATTATTTCATTGTTGTTATTAATTAGGATTCTCAGGCAAAGCAGACCAAGCCTTTACTAGCTGAAGCAGCAGTTAGGCAGTGACTAGAGTTTTATTTCTCATTGATTAAGCAATAGATACAAACTGAACCCGTAACCTCATGGGAAGGGTACCACAACTGAACGCCTGGCAGGTCTGTGTGAAGTCTAATGGCCGGAGGACAGACAGACAGACATACCTGAGGCGTCCGGGGTAAAAGTGCATGAATGCCTCTGAAAGGAAAAGGCTGCTGCCTCGCAACACCGCAAATAATTGGTAAATCATTTTAGTGTGAAATCTCCTTACACCTCACACAAAACAAGCCACTTTCGCAGGAGGGTTGGTGCGAGAAGGTTCACTTCCAGCCAGTGCCCCCTTCAGACTGCAGAGCCCTCCCTCTGCATGGGGCAGAGCTCCAGCTAGCCCTGCTCACGGCCCAGGCACTATCACCCTGGGCGGCAGCTTTGCCCCAGTAAATGCTTTAGTTCTGCGGAGGAGCTAGGGAGGACTCTGCTGGTGCAGAGCTCGGCGTGGGCGCTGCTGAACCCCGCCGTGCACATGAACGTGCCGCGGCGCCGTAGCCGTGGCAGGGCAGCGGGCACTGCTCAGGGCTCTGCTCCCTTGGGTGCTGCTCACCGCGCTGCAAAGGCCCACGAGCCCCTGCTCCTCCCCGCCGTCAACGTGAACCAGGGCCCTCAGACTGCACTGGCTTCTGCTTGACTCCAAAGAGCCCAGTGCAGCTTTCCCACCTCCACACTTACAGGCTTCAAATATAAATTTATATATACGAGTTACAGCAATAATTACCTAACAGGTTCATTAGACTTGCCTTTGTTGTAGTGCGATACGGAAAGGAAATGATAGCTAGTGGATCACATGTATCAAATAACCTCTCCAGAATATCCCTTTTGCCTGATAATTAGACTTAAAATTTGACACGAATGCAGTGGTCTCCACAGCAGTGGTGTTGTTCAAAAAGCTTCAAGCTCTGCCTTGCATAGGCACAAAAGTAAATTTTAAGTAAAATATCACAAATTGGTAAGCCTAAAAAACTCTGTCCCACTTCATTTTCATTAAAAGCCAGAAAGGCTCTAAAGCGGGTTTGAAATCTGTGCAGGAGAGGCCTCTCCCACAAAGGCACGCTCTTTAATTCACGGCTAGTGAATCTGCCTCTCCTGTCAACCCCAGAGCCATCCTCAGCTATAACTGAGAACAACTTGGGAATCCACCTCACATTTCAGAGGACGCATGATCTCAGTCCACAGGACTTGGTGTTGTCCTTCACTGCATGCTAGAAGAGCAGCCTGTGGTACAGGTGAGCGGCTCAAGCAGAGGACAGGCTTTCCCCCACCGTCTGACGCCCTGGCTGCCACAAGGCCGTCAGGGGCTCACAGGATTCTCACAGGATGCTACTTGGCTGCAGCGCAGTCTGTGCTTGGGGATAACAGCAGCTCTGTGCCAGGACAGGCAGAATTTGACACTACATGAAAGAGCCTCCCCTGAGCTGGTGAGAGATGCAGATGAAAACAAACACGGAAGGCAATTTTAAACGCCCGAGGATGTATTTTGCCAACTGTAAAGGCACCGCTTCACTAAAACACGGCGTAACCCCTGCCAACCGCAGAGCTGTGCAGGGACGTGGAGCGTTTCACCGCAAAGCAGCTGGGGTGGGTGCCCTGTGGGTTGAACTGGGCCTCTCCGCACGCTCGTTCCACGGCCTTTCAAGGGCTGCCCGAGAAGAGCACAAGGTCTGTCCGGCTTCGCTTGCTGCAGGCAGCACTGGAAGCCGTCAGCACCGGCCTGTAGGTAGCCGAGGGGGTTTCACCTTCCTCCCCACGGGAGACAGAGGAGGGCGAGGGACGTGCTCAGGCCGACGGCATCGCACCGGGAGGCGGGCGCCCAGGCTGGCACTCAGGCACAGGGACAGCTTTGCAGGTGCCTAGTTCAGCTACACAGGGAACAGGATTATGTGCCACCTTTTTCTTTTTCCCCCCATCTTCAGTCAGGCCACTGCAGGACACCCAACAGCATAATTAAGCAGTTGCCTCTGCCCTGGGGAGCTGTACTTCTTGCTGACAAAGCGTAAAGCAACTAATTTTTGAATAGTTAAGGCAGACTTTGATATCATTTCAGCTTTTGATACATTTTCAACCACGTAGATGAGCTGGAGGACAAATTTCCAGATGCTGTAGAGCACCAAGGAGCTGTCTGGTCCTCACCCTTGCAAGGCCTGAATGCCCCACATAAAGGCAAGAAATCTGCAGAAATTCAGCACAGGTTTTTCCTGTGTTTTCTAGAAGACTGAGAGGGGACCTGATTAATGTATATAAATATCTCAAAAAAGGGAGTGAGGAGGAGAGGGCTGGCATCTTCTCAGTGGTGGCCAGTGATAGAACTAGAGGAAATGGCCACAAATTGAGGCACCAAAAGTTCCACAGGAACTTGAGGAAGAACTTCTTAACAGTGAGGGTGACAGAGCACTGGAACAGGCTGCCCAGAGAGGTGGTGGAGTCTCCTTCTCTGGAGATCTTCAAAACCCGCCTGGACATCACCCTGTGCCACATGCTGTAGGGGACCCTGCGTGTGCAGGGGGGCTGGACTAGACGACCTCTACAGGTCCCTTCCAACCCTAGCCATTCTATGATTCTATGATTCTACATCTCCTTCCCTCAAACAAAAATGTGCTTGGTTGAGGTAGAGAGTAGGTAAGGGGAAAGAAAACTTGACTTATTTTTACTGTTTTTTTTTCCCCTAAAACAGAGCTCCTGTCTCTGTTTCTATCTATAAAAATTACCTTGCTGTCCAACTGGATCTTATCTAAATTAATTGTGCTGTCTCTATGCAGTCTTTCCCCAAGGAATGCACTGAAATACTGTTACGCCTTTGTCTGCTCTTGGTTGATTGAGGTATTAATTAATTACATGCATAGGCCCAGGAAAACACAAGTTGGTGCCTGTGCCCGGTTCATGGCAATAACGGGGGCTACCCCTTGTTTGCAGGGCCCGCAGCTTTGCTTGGCAGGTTTTGTCTTGTTTTCCTAGTGCGGGGGTTAGGCCGGGGATGCTGCTGCCGCCCTGCGCTCTGCCCGGGGCCCGCGCGGCCCGTGCAGGGTCTGTGCCACGGTGGGGAGGATGAGGCCAAACTCTTCTCGGTGGTGGCCAGTGACAGGACAAGGGGTAAGGGGTACAAGCTGAAACCCAGGCAGCTCCATGTCCATGTGAGGAAGAACAACTTTCCTGTGAGGGTGACGGAGCCCTGGAACAGGCTGCCCAGAGAGGCTGTGGAGTCTCCTGCTCTGGAGATCTTCAAACCCGCCTGGATGCCACCCTGTGCCCCGTGCTCTGGGTGTCCCTGCTGGAGCAGGGGATTAGATTAGATGATCTCTAGAGCATTAGATTAGATGATCTTTAGAGGTCCCTTCCAGCATCAACCATCCTGGGATTCTGTGATTCCATGGAAAGGGAGCACTCTGCAGTGACAACACATTCTTTCTGACTGAGGGACACACACACGCTGTATTTTCTGTGTGGCTCTTTGCTCTTTCTTTATTGTACAATGCCTCTCTGGGATTTTTAGCCTACAGGAAAAGCTATTATTGAGGCTCCTATTCTTCTCATGGTAGGGAAAGCCAACACGTGCAGCTTGCCGTGGCTCTGAGCTGAGGGATAGGTAAGTGCACACTATTTCTGGCACTAGTACATTGCACCTAGAACATTGCATGTCTGCATACAAAATCATAAATATTTTTCTGGAACAATAAATTAGTACTTAGTATTGCTTAAGAATACTTAGATTGCAAACTCAGTAGATGCAGTTTCTAATTTATGTTGCTCAGCAGTGAACATTTTACACTTCTGCAAGACACCTATTTCCTATGTGCCTATTTAAAAAAAAAAAAAGGCATTTSAAAAACAAAAAATACTTTATAATTTAGCATCCAGGCTATGGCTGGTAATATTTCCATTTTAAAATCCAGATTTGATTTGAAAATAACCACGTTCCCAGAGAGCAGGTGTTAGAGTTGCTCCTAGGTTTAGCCCCAAACTTTCCCACTTCATCAGATTGCAACTCAGGCAAACACAGTGAGAATGATTCAGGCATTTGCTTTCCACATCATGAAGAGACTATGAGCATCAAAAAAGAAGCTCGTCCTGAAAATTGGAAATCCCAGAGATTTCCTGCCACGGTCTATGGCAGGAAAGTGGCACCGTTTGTCACTCCCGACTGTCCCAGAACTTGCATATCAGGCTCTGCTGCTGCTCCCCCAGAATCGAGTGCAGAGCAATGCGCTGGTTTTGATGCTGTTCCTCTGCGTTTCCTCGGGCACACCGAGATGAAGACGTGGTCCTGTAGCCATCACCTTGCTGATTCACTCACTACACACGCCTCTGTGAACTATATTCTCCTGTTTGAGGTCCACATCAGGAAAAACAGGTTCAGGTCAGTAACAGGTTACAATGTTCTTTCAGATTCCATCTGCCATCATGGTAAGGAGATCCCAACTCAGAAGCTCATACTCACCTTCTGCAAGCACTTTGTTTTATGAAGAGCCATTCCCCAAGCCAAATTCAAGCCCTCTCCGCCCTGACACTTTGCTGGGGAGTGCTGTGACCAGAGCTTCTGTCCGTCTGCTTAGAGCCTCAGACCCGCCTTAGCAAGCCTGAAGGCTTTTAAACAGAGCCAGCATTCTCCTTAAGATGCTGTGCTAGTTACACTCTAGATTTGTCAAAACAATCTAAGCAACTTTGACGGAAAACCAGAAACAAGAAGCAAAAATCTGGCCAAAATCCTATATTCAAATATTTTTACAGCATGAGGAATTGAACTAATAATGCTTCTGTCTCGTTAACAGCTGTCAACGGATGAAAAATAAGCCCTGTGAATGTAGTCAATCACTCCCTCCCTCTAATGTGGTGTGAAATCCATAAAGGCATTTATACTGAATCTTAATGTGCTTTATGGAAAAATAACGGGTAGCTGTGTTGAAGAGAAGCCAGTTCCTAACAAGCAACGTCTGCTGCTTCCGGAGACGTTCCGCGCATGTGCATTCTGCAGGAAAAGACGGACTCGCATTCTGCCTGTGCCTGCCAGTTCCTGCCGAGCAACACCCCTGTGTGCCCCCTCCACCTGAGGCGGGTGCCAGGGGACCTTCAGCTTCCCCTGCCAGGGGACACACGGGACAAAGTCCCGGCGATGTCGCGGGGGGGTTTCCAGCACAGGACAGGCAGGTTCTCGTGGGGAGGCTCAAGTGGGCGCGTCACGGCGGGTAGGGCTGTCAACCTCGCTTGCACATGCTGCCTCCTTAGTGGTGGCTCTTCCCCACACGGCCCAAGGTATCTGTGTGTGAGAAGCGCTCTCTCTGCTCACCCTCTTCCTCCCATCAGTAACCCATGTCAGCTTTGACATTAGTGAAGTACATCCTGCCCCGAACTGCTCAGGAACAGAAGGGGAGTCAGTCCCAAGGTCTACCAGTTTCTCAGGTGAAAACTCTGCAAGAAACATAGCTCAGGACACCCTTTTATGCATGTCCACTGGTCCACCTGAGTCTCAAAGCCAGGCTGTCCTTTACTGCCAGTCTTGACGGAGGTTTCTATACTCTGTAAATCCACAACACTACAGCCCTGAGGCCACAGGGGTGACAACTCATCACCTACAAGCTCATAGATCCTTGAGCCTCCCTCCCCTTCCCCATTAGGCAGGCTTGTTCTGTGCTGTGAAGTTAAGCTGTTAATGCTCAACTTAAGTCATATCTTTAATGAATTTGATAGAATGACCGGACAGAAACCAACTCTAAGCTGATATTTCTTTCCCATGCACAGCAGTGGTAAAAACTAGAAAATCTATAATAAAGTCTTGCTGGTTTCGATTGTTCCTTTCTTAGGCTCTGGCGCACACTTTTTCATAGCTCCTTGGTACAAATCCACGCAATAAAAACGCTTCATAGTGTGGCTACACTCAGAACATCTTCCYAATGTCCTTTCTGACACTGAAGCCTCCTTTCCCAGGTGGCAGGGGCATGGGGAYGGGTGGAGTAGGTCACTCCAGAACAGAACGCAAGTGCCTCGGGGTGGCTGTAGGGCTGGTGTCATGGCTGACGTCCAGCCTGGCGCCACCAGGATGCCCAGAAGCGCGGTTCAGCTAAGGCCCACGCGGACACGAGCTCAGACCGCGGTGCCATCCCGCAGAAGAGCCTCTGCGCAGCAAAGGAGCCAGGCGGAGCAAGCACCACGGGCAGCCCCGCTCAGAGAGGAGGCCGCCCGCACGGCCGGCTAACACTGCCCCGCACTCTGTGCCAGCCAAGGTGCGGACCCAGCAATGGGGCTGTCGGCCTTCCCCTCCCTGGGCAGCAGCATCGCTCCCCAAGCACTCTGCACGCTGCGGGCAACACGACTATCGTTTGTGCCTTCTGCCCTGTGYATTCGTTTGCTAGACCCCAGAAATGGCGTCTCGCAGTAACACGGTGTACTGGTGACACCACAGTTTGGAAGTTTTCCTRCTACAGCCTCTGTACCACACTCTGGTGCTGCTTTATTCAGCTGACCTGCAGTATAATCTCTTGCTTCGCCGTTTCTTCACTTGTCTCAACAAAGATGGATCATTTGCTTCATTAAGACTGCATTTTATAAAGTACTATTTTCTTCTTAGTGAATGACAAGTTCCCTAAGCTTGCAGTGAACTCAACAGTGATGGGGGATACTCAGCATTTMTTATTTATTTCAATCCCACGGAAATCAGTAGGACATCATAAGCATAATTTTAAACAAACATTTAAATACTTTGCCAAATGCAGAGTCTGGTGAACCTAGGCCTCAGCAAGTAAATATTTTTTTTTACCATAATAGTGTATTTTGACACACTGTTACAGTACTAAGYCAGTTATATGATATTTAACAGCTTACAACCAAGAGGCAAATCAGCTGAAACTCATGCATAAAAATAATCTTTTGATGGTATTTCGGAAAATCAGCCATACTGCTATACTGCAGGGAGCCGCTTTTACTGGGGTCTCTGCTCCTTGTTTATGTCACTGAAGCTAAACCTAGGAGTCAGGCAACTGCCAAGAGCCAGGAGAGGCAACTCCAGGCCAACAGTCTGCCTATGTGTGCAGAACACGGTACTACACGAACTCCTGAGGATGCCCACGTGGCTCTGCTAGGAGCATTTATGTGCCCCACAAGCTGCTAGGGTTGACCATGGGTTTTTGCAGACACAGGTTTCTTTCCCCAAATACATCCTTTTCATGTTTGTTTTCAATCTTTGTTTTTATATATGGTTTCTTTTCCACCTAGCTTGAATCTTTATATCTGCTCCAACACTGCAGCCACAGTAACTAACCCTTCCTGTGTCCTGATAGTTACTCACAGTTACTTGTGTCTTCCCAGCTTTATTAATYACAGCATCACAGAATGGTTGAGGCTGGAAGAGGCCTCTAGAGATCATCTAGTCTTTGGAATTTATCTACATTATTCCTTAAGGCCTTTGTGGTAATAAATCATCCTCTAATGATCAGTTTTCTTCCTYCACTTCAGATACTAAAGCAGCAGGTGCTGTAGAAATGTCTGTGAAAGTTACACCTGCGACAGGTACATATATATGGAATTATTCTCTCAGTGATGGGCCGCATCAAACACGGGCTCCTTGCACTTAGGACAGTTGCAGCAAATCAAGCATCCTTCTGCCGCTGCGCGTCCCCTCCTCAGTGTGTCCGGAGCTCCACGTCTGCGTCCGCTGCAGCCCCACGTAGCTCCGTGCCTCTGTGCAGCTGAAACGCTCGCCGAGTCTCAGCCCCAGGCCCCATCTTTGTTCCCTATTCCATGTCTATCCTTCCCCGTGACATGAGCAGGAAGAAGGGCCGGGAGGAGGCCGGTCTGTGGCAGCCCTGACCCTCTGCAAGGAACCGGCCCCCCGGGGCTCCCTGGAGGCGCCCGGCCTCCCCTGGGTGGCCGCGGGCAGGGAGGCCCTGCCAGGCTCTCCTCCCGCAGGAGCCTTTCCCGTTTCACCGGTAGAGGGAGCAGATCTTGGCACAGCCTCTGGAGCTTCTGTTCWACCTCCAAACACGCTCCCACAGCTCCACGTTTCCTTAATGACGCAATCACACCAGTGTGGTTCGYTTAAGATTTTCACTAAAAGATAGGGTTTTAAACAGTGCTGGAGTTCCTCTGTGTTTGTAGATTCATTATGATTCATTAGACACAGCCCTGCCACAGTCATGTATAATGCCTAATTTCACAACATTTCCCCGGCACCTGTGAGCTTCCGACTTTAAAATAGGAGGCAGAACTAGGCTATACATAGGAGGCTACACACCTTCAGCTTCACTTGGCAGAAAGCTAGGCATTCAATTCAGAAATGAAAGTTAAAAATAGAAATACATTTGAAAGATCATGGACAAATGGAACTTGCAAGAGAAAACAAATATTTTTCAATAAAAATGTGAGGACATCCAGGTTTAAATAGCAATGCAGAAAGCTTAAGCATAAACGTCTGTGCAGCAGCCTGCAGGAGCAAGTACCATGTTGTATAACTCCAATTAAACACAGCTTCGCACAAGGCACAGTATATTATTTTCCTTTCAGATCAAAGGGATAAAAAGCTTTTCTTGTTCCTCTAGATTTGAAATACAACGCGACTGCACAGGAGTCACTGCCTCTGAAAGGGAAGTTATCATGGCTGGCAGCGCTCCCACGCACGCAGGCAGGACAGTGGTCGCTCCAGTCACGCAGCTCCTCGCCACACGCTGAAATGCAGTTACTGAAACGCAGYGTTGAGGAAGATGCTGAAGATGGTGCGAAATCAGGCAACGCAGCGAGCCCGCCACGACTGCAGTTCGCTTCTGTTTGCCCTGGGGATAAGCTGTCTCTATACTGTCCACGTGCTGTGGACTGTGTCCACGTGCYGTGTAGACACCCAGCCTGTGCTCACAAGGCCACCACTTCTTCCAAGGTCGTGACCAGCCCAATAGGCCCCCCAGCTGCRCTGACCCGGCACGGCTCGGAAGGCAGAGGCCTTGCCCGTGTTTYCCATCAGTGCGGTGCCAGCTCTTCCGCAACGGCTCTGTGGGGTTTCTGTGTTTAGGTTTCTGTCCTCGGGAGTCATGGCTGCTGAGACGTGCAGGAGCACAGTGCAGACCGTGACGGCGTCTGCAGAGCCTCGTGCAGCAGAAGGAGCTGCGGGGAGACGGGACCTCCAGGTGCRGCAGCCTTGGACATGCACGGAACCCGGAGGTGTGACCTAGGAAAATCACAGTGCTTGGACACAGGAGGCAAATCCCAGCGCAGCGGGTAGCATGGAAACACATGATGTCACGAGTGTCTGAGGAAAAGCTTTGGATTTACTTCTGCACGGAATCAAGATGGGAGCAGCACAGCGCTCCCCTTGGTGGAGGACAGGGTGGCCAGAATGGCCGCAAACGCCGTCCTTAAACCCAGGAGAGGGCCTAATCCCCTGGTTTAACACTTTTGCCGGGAAGGGACCTCGAGGCGGGTGCTAGGGAGGTGTCTGTGGGGAGCAGGCCAAGCGGTGCGGCAGCGCTGCAACACGCACGGCAGCCACGGGGCCTCGCAGCCGCCCAGGGAGGGCTCCACGGCCCACGACCTCTCGCAGTCTTCCCCAGTCGGTGCCTTTGTGTCTCAGACAAATGCCACGTGAGGACAAGTATGACAGTCTATGAACCCCRAGGTAACCGTCCAGCAACTGCGCTCTCCTTTTGCTTCCACTTTCCCTCAAAAGTGACTCTTTCCCTTTCTCCGTGGGCAGAACTGGGACCCCACAACAAGCCCTCACCCCAACCCAGCAGAKTTTCCATGGAGCCGGCGGGTACCCCGTGGGTGCAATGAGGGCTGTGGAGCAGTGACTGAGACTGGCCATGGCCACCCGGGGCGGGAAGGGGAGCGATGCAGGGGCTGCAGACCCGTGGGGCAGAGGCCGCAGCGCCGCCGAGGGGGGATGAAGAGACCGCAGCGCCACGGGGCAGAGGCCACAGGGCCGCGGAGGGAGACGCAGAGGCCACAGGCCCACAGCCACCCAGGGCTTACGGCTCCGCCAGCCCCACCGCACGGCCGCGGCTGCCCCGCGCGGCGGCGCCGGCACCGTGAGCGTCCTGGGGCGGCCCGAGGGGCGGCCGTGTGTCCGGGGTGCTGCCGCCCGCCCCACTCTGCCCCGCGGCTTTCCCCCGCTCTTGTCTCCAAAGGAGCCACCCCCGGGGCTGAGGGGCTCCCCGTGGGCTGCKCGGCGCCACCAAGATGTGTCTGGAGCCCTCCTCAGGATCCTGGCGAGCAGGGGTATCCAGGAGCAAAGAGTTGAGGACTGCCGTGTTCGGGGAAGGCAGGTCCATTCCCACCGCACTGGAAAATCAAACAATAATAGTAAATACTAAAGAAATCGAAGCGGCGTCGCCGTTCATGCTAAGAGCAGCGCTGGTGGGAAGGTGCTCTGCGTCGGGCGCTGTCCGTGGGAGCGCATCAGGGTCCTCGGTTCGAAGGCCCTCTGCCCATGGTGGCCTCATTTGCAAATGATCCCTTGACTAGCTTGTTTTCTTGTCTCTCTCTCATTGTGCACTGCAGTCAGACACTTGAATAAGTAGAAGGTGCTCGAAGGGAGGCTTTCTGAACGAGCATTTCCAAGGGAAACTAGGAGACAATAGGAGGGATAATCGTTAACTCCCTCAGCGTCATGTCAGACCTTCTGGTCTTTGGGGCTGGTGCTGGATTCAATCAGCACAAATGGAGCTTTTCAATATGTCCTTTTATTGTGATTAAGTGTGGGTTGCATTTTGACATCCATAAAAACTTCAGATAAATACAGCGATCTATATGCATAATATAATAATTGTGACAACTGGAAATTAAGAAAGATACTGTTGATTATGTGTAGCACAAACACTTACATGCAGGTCACCTGGTACRCTGCATATTTCACAGATTAAAACAGCTTTAGTTAAGAAAACTAAAAACGCAAATCTTACTTGCTCATCTTTAGATATCTAGAGAAATCAAAAATGAGATTCACATTCTGTATTGCAAATGCAGAACAGCTGGCTGGMATTTTGGCATGACATATGTGCGTGCACAGTACAAAGCAGCCCAAACCAGCACAAAGGCCCGGGTTACACACATCGCATGCTAACGTGAACCGCAGGGCCCTTTACGTGGTGAGTCGGTCGCCACTGGAAATGACTGGGTTTTATCCTGTAGTTTTCTTTATTTAGTCCACCCTCACTGGAAGTATCCTCTGCTAATGGGCATTGATTTCTGTTGTTAACAGTGCTCTGTGAAAAGCAAGAAATTCTGAACTTAGCCTCAGTGCAGCTTGCTCTACTGCTGTTTCTGATCGTTGCAGGGTGGCTGGTGCGCATGGAACCCGCWGTGCTGGGGAGCGACGTGAGCCTGACCCTGAGAGCGGCTTGCGCAGCGCTGGCCCCACAGCTGCCTCGACCCCRACCTGATGGCCCAGGGCGAGGGGTGAGAACGCAGCTCAGGCTGCCCGGCCCTGGCTACAGTACCTGCTTGTGTGGTAGAAACTCAGCAGGGCTTAGGGCAAAAGCCTCTAGACTGCTGATTTACAGACAGAGAGCAACTTGTGGTCACTTCTGACGAGGCGCGGGGTGAAGCAGTGACCCGGAGTTGAAAGGTAATGTATCCCATTACCAGGACGCATCTGACTACCGCCTTACAAGCCTCCCCTTACACTCGCTAGGGGAAAACAGATGTCCTATTAGCTGCCATCCTTAAATGGCTTTTGTCAGCGTGACAGCCTTGAAATAAAATAGGGGTAGATGGGAAACAATGACCACAAAAGAGCTGCTAGACATTTTAAACAGAGTGAAGAAAACCACAAGTGTTCAGAAAAAGCAAAATACAGAAATGCATGGAGACTTTTTTTTCTCTACCTTTGTGGACAATGGAAGAATAAGCCTGGCATCTAGTTATCACAAAACACTGTGATATTTTAATACAATATGTGCCTCCAGTGAAGATGGACTAAAATCAACAAGCTGCAGAAAAAAATAAACTGGTAATGCTCTGTGGCCACCTCTCTTATCCATTCTGAAATGTCCAGTTAGTGTAAACATCTCTCAGGTCATCCACTCTCTCTTCCAATGTCTATTCTGAGGCTGTAGAAATGTGGGTGCTCACACAGACCYCTCACTTGCCAGCCTGAGAAAATAATGTTCTTCAGATAACGGAAAAGAAAACCAAAAACAAACAAAAAAAACACTTTTAAAGCCAAGATTAACCAGGAATTAATTCACTAGAGCCGAGATAAAACCATTGAGCCCCCCTCTCTGTCCATGAGAAGGAGGACAGGTGGAAGACACCAAACTAGTTTTAAGTTCTCTTGATGCTGAATGCATTTCAAAGCCAAGGAGGAGATGAGGCCAGGGGACAGTCCTGCAGAGGTGTTCTTCCTCCAGATACTGTCAGGGTGATGCAAACAGGCTTGAATGTCACCGAGACTGCCATGGCCTGAGTCCTATCACCCAGGAAGCTGSTGTGTTCACACTGTTACTCCATGTTAGAGAGGAGAGGGTTTGTGTTTGTTGTGTTGGCTGTTCCTTTGGCTGCACAGAAGGAGGTTTCTCTTGGAAGAGCAACTACCAGCGTGAGAAGAATTTAGTGATGGGGTTTCTCTGGCGTCAGGTTTACCAGTGGCCTTGAAATGTGTTTGCACTAGAGACAGGAGCACAGAAAAGGAGGCAAATAAGAACCTTGTTGACCCCATATTGGGAGGCATTGCCAATGGTAAGTGGAGTAGAATATTATGCAAAAGCATAAAGCAAAATGAACGTGAGAATCACTGTGACTGAAATGGAAATATATTCAACAGCAAAGTAATAGTCTCTCTGTGTTGGGATTAATCATGGGAATTTGAGTTGTTCAGCTGTGAATGACAGAGGAGGAGTAAGTCCCAGTTTTATTAGTCATGACAAGATGACAATGAGCCATGGAGGTGATTTGACTCTGATGAAAAAAGAATTGATCACAAAATCTTAATAGATTGCAGGGCATTTCCTGCAGAAGTCAGGAGGTATTGCCACACTCAGAAATCTTTTATGGCCAGAAAAGATTTTTTCAGCCTGGAACAGTGATACAGATGATGATTCTCTTAGAAGAGAATACTTAGCCCAATAACAACTCAGCAAAACTAAAGGCTGAGAGCTTAGATCCCTCTTTATAAGTAATTCACAAGAGTTAACAGCAGAAGCRAAAAGGGCTACTTACTTAAGTTTAAGCTGAGGAGCAATTTTGGCGCAAGAATGAATGATGCGAGCGGGTGTGGGAGTCCTACCGTGCCAGAGAAGAGCTGAAGGAGATGACAAACTCCATTAGCCTTTTGGCTGTCCTTGCCCATGAGCCAAGTACCCAGGCTTAGCTGCAGAGGCCTTGGTTAGCTTTAAAAGTTAATGGCACAAGATCATTGAGAGACAGAGAGGAGTTCTCAGTAGCTTGGGACTCTGGGTTGGAGGAGTTGGCAGGTAAGGTAGCTTGGTGTTTGCTCTTCTAATGCAGTATCCCTGACTAGAGAGCCTGAGAGCTTTGAGTGGTTGAAGAAGATGAAACTCGGTTTGTCCTGTGCAGAAGGGCAAAGTAGCCAAGYGGAAGCAGGAGGTGGTAGCAGGCGCGGAACGGAGTCAAAACCTCCTTTTGGTGCTAGGCTCTTTTCTCCCCTTGCCCTTGTGAATGAATGATTAAAAGGGTGGGAGAAAAACAAGCGATGAAATGAGTTTGAATGTTGAGCAATAGCAAARAATAAAAGTTTTTCAGCTGCATTTTCAAGTTTAGTCATGGTAGCCACAGTACAGTTCAGCTATATCATATATGAACTTGAATTCTTTCACCATTCCTGTCAAAATTTGCCTGGGCCGAATACTCCACTGTGGGGGTATAGGTTGCTTTGTACTATGGCATGGAGGGCAATATACGTTCAAATCTGTGTGCTGTGTACAGCTGTACCACTTCCAGAAGGACCATTCCCTTCCCTTGTTTTCTTCAGCTGGCAAAGTCGATGAAGAAGATTTAATTAAAACTGAGTTCAGGTCTGTGTAGGGTGGAGAGTCTGCTCTGTGCGAGGCTGGGTGCTCTGACGCTGTGAGCCTGTTACACGGGAAGCCGCGTGCCCTGCCGCCCCTCTGGGTGGWACAGTAATGCCTCTGGAGTGCTCTGACCGGTCACCGACATTGTTGTTACTCCCCAGGGAATGTCCCACATACTGCAGGTATGCTGCACAGAAGGAGCATCAGGTCTGTCATTTTTCTCAGGCTGCCACCGTTATGCACACAGCACCTCCAGGCTGCTGAGGGGCATTCATCACAAAGCTCCCCAAGCTCCCTCTTAGCTCCCAAAGCCTCTGTGGCCAGAGGATGCGCGTTGCCTCTGCCGCAGCACAGGCCGCACACACACCAACCCATGGGCACGAGTGGCAGCCGAGCTCCAACGAGCTGCTCCTGCTGGGCTCCCTCCGCCTTCTGGGGTGCCCCAGCAGAGCAGACGCAGCGGTGACGCTGGCAGTACGGCCCAGGGGTGCTGCCGGGTTTAGGAGCCTGTGTTCGAGCATTTTCCCCTGTCACGGCCGCGTTTTCAGGAGGTTGAGGTTGCTCCTGTAGAGATGCTGCAAAGGCGTAAGACACAGACAGACACTTGTTAATGGAGGAGGGTTTTTTTTGACTGATGTGAGAGACTGCAGGTCCGCTGGCAGCATCAGCTCTTCCCCGTGACAGCAGTATCACACACCCGCTGCTCGGGCTGCCTTGTGAGAGCGAATACTCCCTCTCGCGTAACACAACRGGCCTGAGCAGAAAATGCCACTGTTGAAGGTGAGCTTAGAAGATGTCCTAACATAGTAGGACAGGATGGGACAGTGACAGCAAGTGACCAATGTCACCCCATCCTAGCAAATGAGTATTACAGGCTAAAGAAGCAGCATGAACTTGATAGGGGCAGGGGAGGAAGGGCTTCAAAGAAACACTAATGGAGGTCAAAGAGACTTCCTTTTTAAAAAGAGAGAGACAGAGGGAYGTTAAATGGGTCATGACTATGTAAGTGGAGGAAAGCTATTGCACAGTACAGCAGCATGATGATAATTTTGTATTATACTTGTATTCATTAGCTATTTGCAGTGATGAGCTCAAGGACTTAGGTCATGGTGGCGTCCGAGCATATAGCAACTGGAGCTGTCCTAGGTGGTTGTAGGTGTCATCCAAAATGCACTGCCTGCAACTCTGTGGGCAGGTCGTAATGCAGTAGGACGTAAGTAGCGCATGTAAAGTAGCCAGGCATGCATGGGCACACTACACCCTGCATGCTTCTGCTTCCTGCAGGGCTGAGAAGGTGTAATTAACTTTATGAAGGAATCACGTACAAATCAGGGTCTGCAAATCTCTGTTACGAAAAAATATCCTTCTTAAGGACAAATAATTTTGGACTTTCTAGAGAGGGTCCAGTGCAGAGCAACGAAGATGTTTAAGGGACTGCAGCATCTTCTGTATGAGGAAAGACTAAGCGAGCTGGGCCTGTTTAGCCTGGAGAAGATYGAGAGCTCCCTATGAGAAAKAGCTTTCCTGTGAGGATGACGGAGCCCTGGCACAGGCTGCCCAGAGAGGCTGTGGAGTCTCCTGCTCTGGAGATCTTCAACCCCGCCTGGATGCCATCCTGAGCAGGGGGTTGGACTAGATGATCTCTAGAGGTCCCTTCCAACCTCAGCGATCCTGTGATTCTGTGAGTCCACTGAAATTACAGGGACCAAGTTGTAAGAGGTCTGAACTGAAATCCTTCAAAAATTCTTTGGCCCTTCTATTTGCTCCAGCTGTGTTTTATTCAGTTTTCTGAATCAGAAGAACAGTTTAGTACTTTATGTATTTCATGTTTGCAGAGAGTGATATTTTTATTTCTGTTAGCATTAAAAATTACATCCTTCTTTTAGAATTACCTTATAGAAAAAAAAACAACTCATAGCCTATGCTTCTTAGATGCTTCCTTGCGGACTATGAAGGACTAAGACAAACTTGTTAATGCCATTGTTTGTAAAATAACCTTGCCAAAGCTTTGGCATGAGAGTAGGCTGCCCCTCTCATCTGTACCATCATATTACAGTAGAGCCTGACAAATTTAATTACAGCACAGTGCTCTGTTTTCTCCCAAAGAGAAGGGAAATGTGTTTGCCTCTTGCCCTGGGCCTTCACATGCTCCTGCGTACCCGCGTGGCCTGGGTGAGAGCTCTGCAGGCGCAGGCCAGCTGCCAGCGAGGCCGCCTGCAGCGCTGCCGCTCCCGGCGCCGCGCTGTCAGCTCGGCTCTCGCAGAGGAGCGTGGCGGTCGGGGGCCGCGCGGCTCGCCTGCCCGGCTCTAATTACGGAGCATTAGGCACGCAGGCTTAGTGATGCCTTCATTAAACATGCGCTGCTGACATGGCTTCTCCTCRCCGTGCTCAGCAACGCGGTGTTTTTAACCTCAGCGTTTCCAAAGCTTCGGCTTGGTGCTCTCGTTTGGTGTTCCCGTTAGCGGTGCAGGTGGAAGGGTGGGAGAGAGCCGAGAGCTGTTCCAGAAGAAGGCCTGCATTGATGGTGCTTTTCCTGTCTGTGTGAGCGGGGAATTGTCAGGATGCCAACAGTTCTGCTCCCTTTTCTAGCAAAAACATTTTCTAGCAGAAGAGACTTATGATTTCTGTTCCAGTTGAAATGTTTCCACTGATTTCTCTTGCTTCCATTTGAACACTAGGCTTTAGATCAGAGCACTYGGGCAGCTGATTTTCTGGCTAGGTTACTGATTCCTGGTGCTGTGGCTCATCTGCAGAAACCTGAGAGAGCAGCTGAGAGATTCCAGTGGAAAATCGTGCATGGAAGGTGAAGTTGATTTAACCATAGATTTCAGCTTGAAATATCAAACTTAACTGAGAATGAGATACCTTCCCAGGCAGATTTTTCTTTGTGGTGATCGAAAGAAAGTCAGAGCTTTTCTGCCTTCAGAATCCCGTCAGTCATTCAACTCGCAACGCTTTAACAGACCGGTGCCCTGTTTATGCTTTCTGTCCATGGTGCTAAATGAATGAAATGTCTGCAGCTGGAAATACCTCTATCTCCCAGCAGCACCTAACTCTAGACGTTAGGTACCCAATACAGTGACCTCACATCTCCTGCATATTATCCAAGTGTGAGGGACATGAGTGYTTAAATGCACTTTATAGCTGCCTTACACTATTATACACAGAGTACCAGATTGCAGAATCTACTCTATATACTGTATAGATCCCAAACCATCATTTCCAGGCACAGCCTGCTGTGGGAAATTACACTTCAATCACAAAATCAGGCTCAAGRTATTTCTAGATAGCACTTCTTATGATCCACAGAATATTAAGTTATTTTTTCCCATTAGTTAGAAAATGAGTTTGAATCCAATTAGAAGAGCAACCTGGCCTGAACTGTAGGTGGGGATCACTATTCAACTTGTAGCATACAAGAATGAGCTGACAGTTTTGCTAAAAGTCACTTCACTTTGTACAGAAATCACTGCTGAAAATCAGAAGACCAAATTGCTTTTCTATGTGTAGGTAATAAGTACATTTCATGACGGGCAGAAAAGCCTGTTAGGACATTTCTGGCTTCAGGAATCTGCAGCCCAAGGAATTAACAGAGACATAAAATGAATCAGCTTGGATAGGATAAGAAACTCAAGTTGCTTTCATCATTATTAATGCAATGTGAGGGGCTTGCCCAGTGTACTGGAGCCCTTCATTAACCAGGATTGATTCTTTATGTGTCAAAACTGTTTTGACTGCTTCAATCTTTGCAATTGCATTACATATTGGAGTGTTTTTTGGTGGTGGTGGTGGTGATGGTGTTTTTTTTCAGAATTAAAAACATGAGTTCAGATAGGYCGTGGTCAGCAGGTCATTGAGATCAGAGTCCAGCCATGCTTGTGCTGTCGGTTACTTTCCTGCTTACAGCCTGTAGCCTTTCTTTCTTCTCTTCCTGCCACCCTCAAATGGGCTCTGCTGAACACCTTTTTGTGCTGAAACATTAATTGTTCTGTCAGCTGTTGTTCATCTATTAATGTATTTAATTGTTTTGAGGCATCTTTTTCCCTTTCTGGTTGATATGCCTTAACACTTCCTTTTGTAATTTGTCTGTTGTATTTTCCCAACCTTATTGTAAATTAAATTATTAATCCTTGATTTGGAGAGTATAAATCCAACTATCTCAAAGTTAAAAGAGGAGATTTTATAGTGTATTTGACCTTAAGAGCTGCTAAGCCCAAGAGAATGGAAAGTTATTATGATTTCTTAAGATGGGGCTAAATTTTCGTTGAGTACAGAAAAGCTCTCTAGAGGTTTACTTGGTTTTCTGGAGCTAGTTGCTTGAGTTACTAYTTCGCCCGGTGCAGCTGACGTGGCTGGGACAGCAGCTTGTAGCTTGTGCAGCTTGTACCTGCAGGGTGGAGGACCCCAGCTCTAGAAACCAGCAGCCGTGGAAGAAGACAAAGGGTCCTAGGAGGAAAAGCCACTTAGAAGTTCCCAGTGCACTAAGTGGGGAGTAGAGCCACCAGAACTGGAATATCACATAACGTTTTGTTCATAGTGCTTTAAAGAAAATACAGAGGAAACAAACAGGAGAAGAATTTAGCTCCATCCTGACCTGACAGGATGCGGACAGGGCCTGCACGAGTGGTTTGGAGGCTGGATAAAATGCCTTGCAGTGAGGGATTTAAAGAGCTCAGTCTGCTTAGCTTATCAGAAAGAAGATTGAGAAGTGACTTGATCACACTGTAAAGTATGTTCACAGAGCAGGCAAATTCAAACAGCTATTTAATCTAGCTGAGAAGGCAGAATGGTAGAAGGAATGATGCTGAAGGAAGAAGCTGCATGAATCCCAAACAGGGCATGCTTTTCTATCAGAAAAATAACCGTCTGAACAAAGAATTAAGGGGCAYGGCTGATACCTCATCTCTTTGTGTCAAACTTTGTTTAGTAAAAACCTTGTGTATTAAAAAAATCATAAATATTCTCRTATAAATCTGTTCATATTTCCAGTTTTGTTGGAGCAGAAGGACAACTGGAATCTTTGCTGAAGTCTTCCCCCAAATGCCAGCAAGGAGTCTCCCTATATATACATATAGAGTACCCCTATATATCTATACATCAGACAAGTATTTTCACGACAAGAACAGTCACTGGAGATGTAAGCATGTTCCTTCTCCACCATTCCCAGGGAATACAGCTGCTCTGAAAGGTGGGTTTTAAAGGCTTCTRTAGCATTAATTACCTGCTGCAGCTGCAGCGTTGGGTCACCGCCTCTGTGACGGCAGAGGCTGCGAGAGCTCTTGTCTGGGAGCTGCCAGAGCAGAGGTCCGGGACGCTCTGCAAGTGCAAGCGATGTCGGGTTTGCTGCCCAGGCGTTCTTGGTAGTTTGCCCTGGCTCTGAGCTCTGCTCTTGTTTGACTCCTAGCTAATGGAGGAGCCAAGTGCTTCGAAGTTGTTTTCTCCTTCCCTTTGATGGTTTTGTATTGAGAGGGAATATTCCCCAAGGGGAGRGAAATCACCACAGTGGTTGATGGGTGGGCATTAATTGCCTTTGCTTTGTTGCAGGTAGCAGTTCCCACCTGCACTAGTCAAGCACGCAGAGGCCACGGCGCACTGCTGTCCTGCTCATGGAGAACGGTACCGCCTCCCGGTCCTTGCACAAATGCTTCTCAGGTAAGAGGMATCCTGCAGAGGAGGGATCCTGTTTTATTGCACGGAAAAGCAGCTTGTTGTGAAGCCGTCCTTGACAGGCTGCAGGTTGTGATATCCTTTTTTTTTTTTTAAAAACAGAGTTATCTGTCATGCCCACAGTTGATGCCTTTGCTCATTGCAACGTGAGCTGAGTGATTTTCCTGGGCTTCACAGGCAGAAGCTGATCAAATGCACTGCAGAAAGTGCTGCTCTCTTCCCTTTACACACAGAGGTTACATTTTTCTTTAAAGACCACCTTAAAGCTTGTGCATGGGAGACCAGCAGTGAATTGGACTGGCATTGGCCCTCTGAGGAGGAGTTTTCTCTGATAGGATGATCTATGAACACCAGGAAACAGACCAACAAAAAGTTMGTTCTGTGTGTACTGCACTGTAGTTAACAGCAGTTTGGAAATCCTAGCACAGGGAAAATCCCAGGCTAGGCCCTTTTTGTCATTTGTTGATTGGCTTAATTTTAGTGGCTTCAGTAAAGTTAAATCCTGTTCAGCACAGTGCGAGTCAGGTACTGAGCGTGAGGCAAAGAGAAGGGTGAGAAACATTGAGCCGAGGCCAGCTCACCTCGCAAAAGGTTCCTGCTGAGGCCTTAAATACATATGGGCATTCAGATGTGCAAGCCTGCTTTTTTTGATTAAAGTTCCTATTTTTGTTTTATGGGGGTAGTGAAGACTAGAAGGCTGTTATTCACTTTTGCACTTATTTTATAACATACCAAAATATTTAAATGCATCACATTTGAAACATTCAAGGCTGAATTTCTCAGAGAATTTTGTTTGGTCTTTTTTTTTTTTTTTTTTTCCAGGAACATGGAACTTCTGGCCATGAGAATCATATACAATAAAGACACATTTTAAAAACAGGTATGCAAATTGTGGCTAAAACCCCAGCTGAGCAGTTGCTGGCCACGCTCTGCCTCATGCAGAGGCACTTTGCTGGTTCATGGTCAGCTGGATCCAGCCCGGAGSCCTGGGGGACACTGCTAGCTGCAGGCCAGGTCACAACGCATTGAGAACAAAACAACTCCCTTCTTTTTCTGTAACCTGGCCTTGAATTTTGAGTTTATACTTCTTTAAGAGCCRCTTTGGAAGTTACAAGGGATGTGAGAAATGAAGAAAAACAAACCATACTTATTTTGCCCTAGGTGTTTATTGAAGGTCCTGGGGTCAGAAGATAAAAGCAGAAAACAATACCTTTTGGTATGGAAAGCATCAAATATCCTATCAGAGTAAACTGTAGAATTTACAGAAAGATGTGAGTTTAAAGGTCGTCATGTTGGAAATATTTTGCATAAGTTATGACAGGATAAGTAGTTTTATCATAAAAGTCTCCTTAAGTGGTCAGAAAATCTTTAAAACTGATTTCATATATGAACATGGGGTCCCAGCTGTTCATATGAAATACTCAGGAATAAGAAAATGTTACTGAGCCAGGATCATTCAGAACTTGTAAAGAGGGATTGTTAAAGTAAACTTGGGATATTCTTGCATATCAGACAGCTGTACCTTTGCACTGAAAATCACCAGTATCTTAATCATTACTTTTATGAAGTAATTCACATTATTTGTGCTAATTCAGAGAAAAGCTCCAATTATTGAATCGAGGATTTTCCATACCAGTTTGTGATACGATTGCAAGTGCTAAAAACCCTTTGAGGTTCTGAGAGTAGCTCTTGCCTGATGGCAGCCCCTCCGTGCGCAGTGGAGGACGGTGCTGCTTTGCTGCGTGGCAGCTTCCATGCAGCCGGGGAGCAGCCCTTGACCGGGTGAGCAGGAGGTGCTTCTTGCACTATCGGCTTTTTAAGAAGCACAATGTAAAGAAAAAAAATGCTAAGTCTTTTCTATTTAACAGTTTCCACTGAGTTTCAATCAAAACATTTATCAGCGTCATTACTGAGGGTGAGTTTGTTTGGTGGCAGTAACTACAAAAAGAGAACTTCCATCGTAGCGAAATAGGCAGTGAAAAAAATCGTGCAAGACGGTTTTTCTGTTTGCACACACACTACAGTTATGTGTAGGATTTAAAAAATACATTAACCAGGTAAAAAAAAATACCATTGATTTCGAATGGTGTTTGTGTGTGCAAGCTGTTTGGAGATGGGTTTTCCAGGTGTGGGTAGGTGAGAGTGTAACAGAGCAGTGAGGGATGGTGGGGTTGTGTTCACAAGGGCCCTTTGGCGTTTGCAGGGACYGGCTGCCCCGTCACCCTGAGCAGCCCCCAGCCCAGGGCTCCGGTCTCCCCTGTGGGGCTGGCACCAAGTCCTGGCACTTGGGCACGGGTTGACGCTGAGGAGGCAGCGAGCAAGGGCCACATACGCTGCAGAAAGGACCTGATGGGCTGCCCTTTTGAGGGTCCTTCTCATTGCCTATGATTTAGTCATCTTTTTATATAGAAACAGAGAACAACACACAAAAGCGAATGTGCTTCCTTTTTAGAATGGCTTTGAAGGAAAACATGATTTCCTTAGCATATGTTCCATTCCTTTTCCAAGTGCACCTTCCTGCTATCTTCAGGTGCAACTCAGTTATAAATTTCAATTTACTGTATAAAGTAGGCACTTGATGTCGGTTTATAAATGTTTTTAAATCACTCATAAAATTGGTTACATATAGAGCTGAAATTTATTTTCAAATAAAATTCAAAATAATATTTAGCAGGTTACAGTCACCTGTCCAACAATGTTTATACAAAAATCTCTTCAGCTTCTCTTGAGGCTAGGCTGGACATCTGAGCGAGGACTTGAAATCAGAGCATTTGAGCATTTGCTAACGCAGGGCTAACACTCACCTCAGTTACTGTGTCTCTACTATGCAAAGCTCCCATACAAACCATCCCTGCCCAACTTCTTGTCGGTTTAATCACATCACTGAGGCTTGACAAAATCAAGTTTTTACTCAGAAGAAAGGACTGAAACACAGAAAAGTCTTTCTTTGGGTGCTGAAACCAAAAGGCTGAAGTTAGTTTTTTAGACTTGATGAATGAAATGYCTCCCCATTCCTTCTCTTTTGCTCTGTTAGAACAAATGTTGAMGCTTTTTGCTCCACTTTAACTTTGGTAAAATAAAGCATCTCATGAAAAGCTGATACTTTTTTGWCAAATGAAAGATTTGACACAGCTTTGTAAACCAAAAGATCTCTCTATACTGTTATTTGTTGTATGAGTGGATGAATGGCTGGAAAGAAATATTCTGTTTGTAGGCTGTCCTCCTAAGGAGTCTTCCCCCACCCCACCATAACCTTTTGCATTTTCGTGCAAAGTTTCAGAAGAAAACGGTACCAAAGGGTCCTCCAAAATTGCAGAGATGCACACTGACCTCTGAGATCAAGAGTACAAGACTCGATCTGAAGCAGAAAGGTGCTTTGGAGAAGTGAAAGAGGCTTCAGGTGTCTTAGCTCAGACTCAGCTGTGAGAAGTGTCCCTTGGGGAGGGCGTCCTGGGGCGCAGCCACCCTCCGTTCATGCCTCGCACTGTCCACATCCTTCAGGCTTCAAGCAGTAACCTCAGCATTGGGTGGTCAAGGGCATCCAGATCAGGTTTTGAGTCCTTCTTCTAATACTTTCTATCAGACTTTGTCCAAAATTGGGATTATTCAACCTTTTTCAATTTGTGAATCCCTAAATATTTTAAATGGAGRAATAAGCACTAATACAGGAAGATTATATAGTATAGTACTAATGATAATACTTGATTTCCTAATTCAGCTTTTGAGGACAGCCGAGTTGTCTTAGCTTCAGAATAGCTGTTTGCATTTGTCTTCAGGTCATCCACATGGTTCCTGAGCTCCTCCTTTGCAGTCTCTTTGTCTGCCCAGGGCATCCCACAGCAATGATAACTCCTGGGTACTCCTATTCTTGATTTCAGGTTTAGGGCTGGATAGAGAATTCCATAAAAGCTCTAGGCTTTACTTACAAACTTAATGTAGGTCCTGGTTTATAAACATGTTAAGGATTTATTCTATGCAAATACTTACTGAGCCATTAGGGGCGAGGAAATGCAAGTGACCTTATTAAACATATTTTTTATTTACTGCACTATTGAGTCTTTCTAGAAGTCTCTTCCTTTCATCTTGCTTCATAATATGGATTACAGGAGTAAGAAAAGAGGACAGCACAACATTTTAGTGGGGAAGTGTTAAAAAGTGTAGTCACATCCATGATTTTTATTTCGAGTGGGCAATTCATCCCAGAATAAGAAAGCATCTGGTTTCAACATAAAGAAAASCAAGGTTGGCTCTTAGAAGTGTGCATTAGTCTTGTCAGGTTACCGGCTCCAAKGCGGCGCTGTCGGTGGGATCGCAGAGCTCACCCGTGGTGGAAGCTCCACAAYCTCCTTGGCAGTCTGCAGCCTTCTCTCTGCTCAAGAGCTTTTACTAATGTCYGATGCCAATCATCTTTCTTGTGCCAGTTTAAAATCTTTGCTCTTATCCACCGTTTTTAGAGATTATTATTATTTTCCCCTCTTAAGGAGCCTTTATTTACTTGAAAACTGTGATCAGTCCTTTACTCCTGCTCCCAGATTTTTCACGTATATTTAAATAAYGCTATTTTTTAATATTTTATTTGTAGATTATGTTCTTTATTAGTGAGAATACGTCATTTCCACTGGATACTTTCCAGGTGTGTTGCATTGATCTTGAAGGATAATACCCAAAACCACAGTGCTCCAGCTGAGGCCTGATCAATGATGGATAGAAAAGGATCTCACCCTGTGTCTTTCAACTTCCATTCCAGCTTATATCTCTCACTCCTAGGAGATTTGGAGGGAGTGTTAGCACAGCACAGTTATGATTTATGTTTAGCTATACTCCTAGGAGCCTTTTCTGAAAAAACCACTTGTTTTTCATCCTGTACAGAACAGGAACATTCAACTAGCCAATATATTGCCGTATTTGTCTTTATTGGATCCCACCCAGTACTTTCAAAACACTTTTTTCCAGATCTTTTACATTCTAATCTAACCATTTGGTGCACTTGTAGTCCCTTCTACCTTGAGTCATCTTCATATGTAATTCTTCCTTCCATTGCCTAAGCTGGGACCATTTGGATGAACGTTAAAATAGTCAGGATGTCTCCTAGTGCTTCCCCCCTGCTAAAAGGTCCATTTTATTGTCACAGAATGAGCTGCTCCTTCGCCTCGATGAACCAACAGCAGCTGCTAATTCATTTCCTTGTGATTTCCCCATATGCTTGGAAATGTTTTTTATGTCATTCTTTCCTGTGTAGGAACTTATTCTATCCTGTGTAGGAACTGACATTAGGCTGGTCAATCTACAGCCATGGGTTCCTCTCCTTTCCCCATTTTCCTGAGGGAGATATCCTGGTACCCTACCCATCCTAAGAAACACCCATGGAGTGCTA
The DNA here is from genome assembly GCA_003342815.1 of Eudromia elegans. Taxonomy (NCBI): domain Eukaryota; kingdom Metazoa; phylum Chordata; class Aves; order Tinamiformes; family Tinamidae; genus Eudromia; species Eudromia elegans. The sequence goes on along the minus strand of PTEX01000127.1, from coordinate 1,106,090 downwards.
AAATGGCTTTTGCCAGTTATTTCAAGTTTCCTAGTGCCAGCTAATTTGAAACATCTGCCTTAGGATAAGAGCATTTAGGTTTCTTCAAATTTTTTGTTGAGATCAATTTTGGCACTAATGGCTGCTTTTTTTTCCAACAGAAGTCATGCAAAAGCTGTGCACTGGTAATGGAATTTGCTGTTTGATTTGGGCAAGCAGATCYGATGTGCCCAAGAGGTCACAAAACACTGAAGAGCTCTCTGGTAGGACCCTACGCTTTCCCACTTACAGATGTTTAGCAATTCATTAATGAGGAAAGGGCAYAACATAGGGCTGGTAACTGGGAATACTGCTGCAATACTCAAATACTCAAAGTATTAAGAGCTCAACTGTATTCCCAGATTTTGCACAGGACCCTTGCCCTGCAAGAATAAAAATTCACAGTTCGCTGCATGTTATTCTGCAGGCAGAAGTCCCAGATGTTTACTGACAGATCTATAGGATATTGATGAGAGTAAAGAGATTTGTTACTCCGTAGCATGTCTTCCCTCTGCATWTATTGATCAGTAGCTAAAAGCCATGTTATCATTCATATTTCTTGCCTTGTAAGGTGACTGATGTCTGCCACAAATCTATCAATGCCCTTAATTCCAGTCATGAAAGAGGTGAGATTGGGTTTGCTAACAACAGTCTAAGATCACACCAGAACCGAGCAGTGTTAGACTGAGAGTATAATCACTGACAGGCTCTGCTTTACCTGTACTGGGGTAAAGAGTTGAACTTAGCACAAGTTTCTAATGAACATTATTACTGTTCTTGTTACGGGGCTGGTTTGAACACCCTCCTGTTCCTGATGCCCATGACCACAGAACCTTGGTTAAGAATGAGCCGAAACAGCTGCAGCTATAGGATCCAGGGTCCTACAGAGCACAGGCATGAGCAAAATGCATGTATTAAGCAGTGCCATCTAGTGTGGTGCAGGGACTGCTTCACAGGGAAAAACTGGTCTCCTGGCGTTGTTTATTACCTGGAAGGGAACCACARCACTACACACGTGGACAGCGTAGAAGGGAGTTGTTGGTAAGTGGGAGCAAAACATGCCAGAGTGGTTCGGTGGCCTCTGTGTTCTGCCTGATTTGTACCCTGGATACCCAGATCCCTTTTTCTGGATCTTTGCCCGAACTACAGAGTGGAGGAGTGAGTCTGTATAAGCCTCTCTAGGCCTCGGCGTGCACATTGCAGGATTAAGAGACCCGTTTCCACCCTGCAATGACAGATGGTGGGAACTGGTTGGAGGGAGCTACCAAACCAATTTGTGTAGAGCACCTGGTACTGCGAGTCGGCTTGCAGGCAGGCTCCAGGAAGGCTTGAAGTCTGCAATATTGCAGATGCTGGTGAACTACAACTCCTACAGAGAAGGTTACTGTTCTCCCTAGCTTGAGGCATTTGGTATCCAGTTCTAGGATTCTGTATAGCTCTAGGCTGCACGTGGATAAATGCTTGTGTTCTTAGAATTACAGTTGCAACAGAGCTCCAGGACTGAAAAGGTAGATAAAATACTATATGAAATGACATCTGTTAAAAGATAATGGAAATATTCCACAGTCAAGTTAAATATCTCTTAGGTCAGGAAGGCTTTCTGTGGTAGAATAATCTTTGCATCAGCTGAATATTTTCCACTCAGTGAGAATCTCCTTCAGCTCCCTCTTTTCCCTGGGGTAGGATGAAGGCTAGAGAGCTGAACCAAACACTGCTGGCATTTTCTGAGACCCTTCCTGCAAAGTCTGAATCAAGCACGAGCATAATTCAACACCAGGTAAAACAGACCAGCTAAATCTGAYCGCCTGCCTCCTTACAGCTTTCCATCACCATGCAGAAAGCAGGCAGCTCACCCARTTTTGCATAACATGACCCAGCACACTCCATCCCTTAAGTAAGCTGCTTGTTAGCCTTATCTCATCAGCCAGGAGACAGCTGATTACAGGTAGGGGCTAAGCCCATCTCCTGAGAGCTTCCTCTCACATGTGACCAGATGAGTGTCCCTTTCAAACTCAAAATGCCAGTCTTGCAAAGCATGTACTTGAGAGMATTATACCTTACTAGAACACTAGTTGAAATCATATGACCTGTGTTACACAGAGCAATGGATTAGATGAGAAATTKGCCTTCCTGAAGCCTATGAATGTATTTTGGTTTTGGCAGTATGAGAAATGCCTTGACTTGGGTCTAAGTTTGAAAAGGATATACCCTACTACCYGAGAGCACTATTGTCACTAGGAAACTCTCTCTTTAAATGAAGCCATTAGTTTGAAAATGCCTATCGATAAAACAGGCTAATTGAAGCTTTCAAAGGTGTTTTTCACTCCGCAGTTTAAGCTTCTAAAGTAATCACCTCTGCAGTTAAATACAACTGTATTTGCCTGCCATTATTAACAAAACCAGTTTTGGGGCAGGTACCAAAAAGTAGAAAAAACAGTGGTAGGGTGACACTTGAGCTGGGATAAGGGGAAGGGAAGGTGCATGTGACGGCAGGATGGGAGCCACAGTCTTGGAGGGCTGCTCCTGGGTCACTAAGGCTGCTGGGGGGCTGGAGGCTAAAGCTCTCCCCAGCTTCTTGGCCTGGCTCTGCCTGTGCCAAGCRGAAAACTGCAGCACAGAGTTGTGCCCACGCCTGGATTTTTGTTTTTCCCTTTTTCCCCTGCATCTTTCCAGATTTGCCTGGTCTCCACGGGGAGGAGGAGAGGCAGCATGGGGAGAAGGCAGAGGTGCTATGAGAGCTTTCCCGGAGGTCCTGAGCGGTGGGGATCGGCCTGCCTGCCTGTGCTGGGCCCAGCTCCGAGCAGGGCCCATCCCTGTGCCTCTGCCGTGCTTAGGTGGGGAGCTGCGGGATGGGAATGTTCCACAGGGCTCTTCAGCATCACGCTCGCTACACCCATCGCTTGGCAGGGCCTGCATCAGTAACACAACTGCAGAGCAAAGGGGACCATTTTTATGCTGCCCGCTCATTAAAGTTTCTCTATTTCGCAGCATTATCTCAATGGAATTTTTTTTTGGCAATGTGCCATTTATTTAGCAAATAGAAAGCTACCACACACTGTTCCATCATGCATCTCCTGTCGAGAGTCTCACCATGAAGAAACATGRTACATCAGTGTAATGTGGGCTTTGCTGTGGCTAGAAGCTGCTGCTAAYAGCAGGTAGCTTTGGTCATCCCTGGCCATGCCCTTAGATTTAGCCCCGTGGATAGATCTAAGGTAYAAGTTAAGTGTGGAAGTGGTTTTTACATTTTACTGCTGCGTTCAGCATGCCTTTTCAGAGGCTCTGTAAGGTGGGCAGGCATGGCATTCCCTCGAGGAATGTCACTGCGTGGCAAGGGATTCCCACACGTTTTTGTGAGCAGCAATCCAGTTCCTGAGCTAGGTAGGGTAGTGGGAGTGGAGGCCTTAGAGCAGRCAAACCACTTCCCAGACCCTGTACGTGTGCCACATGGCTTCAGTAAACCTAAAGTACAGGCATATCTAGTAACCGTGTGTCTCACGAGCAAGTTTGCAATGGGGAGRGAGGGGGGCTGCAGAATCCCCCTATCAAAAACCTATCTATAAAAGCGTGGTAAAGTTACCACTGCCTGACCTGAATCTCGCAGCAGTTTGTCAGTATTACCCTAAGTGGGTGATTTTTCCCCTAAATTAGGAGTTCTTTGTCAGTTTTTCTTGACGCTCCAGACCATGCTCACAATGCTGAACACTCTACTCAAAAGGAAGGTTATTAGCAAAATTTCTTAAATATTTAGTGGTTACTACAAAATAATCAAACAAAACCAGATAAATTTAAAAAGCCATCGTGGATGTCCTGTGTAAAATATCATGAACGTCATGTCAAAAGCAGCACATATCCCAATAGGGCACTGATCTCCAGGRTCACCGTACAGTCCCCTAACTGATCCAGTAGAGCAAACGTGAGGCTCTGGGTGCTTCTTTATTCTCTAAAGTTGCTGGTACCTGCTAAATTGCACCGTAGATAGCTGCAATTTTCCCKGCTTCTCCCTCATCCTCCAGAGATCTCCAGTGCCGCACAGTGCGTCGCCACTTACTGCTGCTTTTGCCATGTGCACGCTCAGAACGGGCTGAGTGGCGGGTCTGCRCTGTTAATGCACACAAGCACCGTGCAGATCACTGAGGACTTAACTCTCACTGYCTGAATCATTCTTATCCTGTGCGAAATGAGTCTCATTCAGGTATTTAACACCCTAGCCTAAGTGTAGTGGTACATCAAAGTCATTTAGTAAATGAGTGATTTCTGAGTTATGGTCATCAGAAAGGAAGGCGGGAGAAGGGAGTATTTCTGTTTTCGGTTCCAATGTCACTGCCACAAAATTTGCACAGAGAAAGACTGTGTCACCCAGTGTCTGAACTCTTTTCTTCCCTTACTTCTTCTCTGGATGTAACTAAAGTTTATTTTTAATTGTGTCATTCTTACAACATGTTTCCAGGGTGTGATGTGAAATTAAGGAAGGTGAGTTGAGCTCTCTTCAGAAACATGATGGTATAATCTTTGGATGATTATAGCAAACAGATTCAGCTTGATCATGGGTAAAATTCATAGAGGGCTCTATCTTCTATGGAGTAAGTAGCTGACATGAACAAATCAGCTTGTGGATTGATCAGATAGTTTTAACTGACTTCTTATTGCTATTTTTGCAACATTTGAACTTCCCAGTCTAATGCGGAGGGAGAGGGCATTCCTTTTGAAATTTCCTTTAAAAGCACAAATGTCAATTCATTTTGTAAACAGAAAAAAAAGGAGATTTAACTATTGTTTTCCTCATCTTTGCTTTAAAGAGCACATTTTAGTACGTATTATTCATTTGCTTTCAAGAAYTATGCTGTATATAAAATCAGTCCTGTTAAGGCTACTGCTTACACAGAAATAGCAGCAGCCGCCTTGCAGCCTTGGTAGTTCAAAGACAAGAGACAAAGTTTGCCAAGAGCTAAACTCCAGTTTGAAGAAACTGGTACATTTATTTTTCCAACTGTATTAAGAGTCATTCCCTCCCACACCTCGACACTCTTACATACATATGTGTTTTATAGTGGCTTCATGTGCGTGATGCCTAGCTGCCTAGAGCTATGCTTGCAGGTAATGTTCATAAACAACTCTCTATATAGTTGATATCCATGACTTACCCTTACGATATTGAAAGGATTCTCCTTTTCCTTGTGAGACTTTTCTATGGGGAGCAACACTTGCMGTTTGCCATGACCAGAGCTAGAGGCTCTGCCTGATTTAAACATTCCCAGAATGCCTGGGAAGATCTTTGACACGTTCTGAAACAAAAATCTTTGTGCCTCTTATCTTTTAGTAGATTCTTGCTTCCTATTTTATATATATAACTATATAGAGAGAGGTATAGAGAGGCCATGGGTTATAGAGATCCAATGGCATCTTATTTTAATTTTGCATAACAAAATTGATGGAAAAATACTATTTGAACTCCAGGATTTTTTTCAGTGTGGCAAATGCAGCATCATTTAGGCTCTTCTAGGAGAATTCAATGAAATCCAAATCAAAGTGTCCAGTGACTTCAGTAGCACCAAGAGCTCATTCTTTAAACTGGGGTAGCATTTATGAAAGAGCCTGGAAAACCAGGTTTTCCTATTCCTGACRCAGACAGGGAGCATTTTGCTTTCCCCAAAATGTCCCTGTGGTAAAATGTAACCCACGGCCTCACTCTGTCATTAGGACATCAGCTCCTGGTACTGTGCAGGAACTATGGGGTGAAATTCCACGTCCTCTGTGCCAGAGGAATTCAGGCTGGCTCATGTAAAGGGGATCTCCACCCTTAAAATCCTTATATCTGTATGCCAGACAGAAAGTCATGTGTGAGCAGTAAATGTACAATATCCTCACTGTAAATTTCCTAAGCAAATGCAAATAAAGAGCATTAGGTATTGAATTATTTAATATTGAATAGGTATTGAATCATACCTATTGCTTAAACTATAAGACATAGGCTGCTCGGCATTAGCTATTTGGTGTACTTTTCTATATAGATCATAAAGCTGGAAAAACTATCTGTAATCATGTAATTTGTTTTCTAATATTACAAAGGTTACAGGACTTCCCTRAATTAAGTTATTTATGAGCTACAGCATTTCTTTGAGAAAATAATCAACTTCAAAATTTCTAGTGATGGAGAATCCACCACAATCCTTGGTAAATTGCTTTAATAATTACCTTTCATGTTAAAATGTGCCTACCTTTCAAAGTTCACTGGTTCTTGTCAAACCGTTTTCTACTTGACTGAAATGCTATACATTATCACATCTCTAGTCCTCTATTTCTACACGGAGGGTAGCCACAACAGAGGCACCGGAACAGAGGGCGTGTTGAGAGCTCTGGGAGCCCTGGCAAGACTGAAGGCAAGGGACAAAATACCCTTTCCCATCCCATCGGAGACTGGGAAGCACGACACCAGTGCGTGATCTTACATAGACACTATCTTCTTTTCTTTTTTTCCCTTCAGAAATCAGTAAAAGAACTTCCTGAGCTCCCCTACCTATCCCCATGCACGTCTTTCCTCCCTAGACCCTGCCATGACTAAGAATAGCGAAGGGAAGACTCTGCTGCTGTAGTTATTAGTGGATTATGCGGTGAGTGAAATTCCCCTACTGAGTCATCATTTCTCTAGCATGTAGTAGCTGCATAACAAGTTGGCCAGAATTTCAGCACCGCATATGGCTTTTTCACACATGAACACATTTTTTATCACATTTTTGTTTGAAAGGAAAGATCAATTTCAGAAAACAAAGTGCACCTCTGGTTTTAAGAAATGGCTATGTGAAGTGTAAAAAGCCCCAATTTCATATTCTTCCATAAAATCCATTATGCAAAATTCAATAGGAAAACCATGAAAATATATAGAGCTTAACAGTACAAAATTCGGTATGTGTTAAACAGAGTGTGGACCTTGCTAATGCAGCATGATTCTCTATAGGCTAGTGATGATAAACACCAACAGTCACAGACCGCTTTGAACTTCAGGCTCGGCACTGTCAGCACGGAGGTTTCTCACTGTGCCGGCTGCAGTTTCAGGACCTTGAGGCATCGTTCAGTGAGCTCCTTTTGCCGGATGGTCTTTTCCTTTGGAAAGAGGGACTGTGAATGGCAGGAGAGGGAGAGCAGGTGAACCACGCGCGGTAAAGCAGCGAAACGTAGGTATGTGAGCGTTGGAAGGAGTGGCGTTCATCCAGCCACGCGGGGCTGCCGGGYGGTCGCTGTCTCCAGCGTGGACGCRCAGCTCTGCCCGTGTGGGGACAGTTTCTCCCGGGCTTCCCTCTTCCCTGAGGAGCTGCGGGAGAAAGTGTTTGTTGGTGCAACCGCGTCTGCACTGGCGGCTTTTGTCAGGATAATCCTGTCAGACGGAACATGCGGTAATAGCAAATAAACAAACGAACGAACACACAGAAATTACCCAAAAGAACCAAACAACCCCCCGCTTCTTTTGGGCCTAAAGCAACTTTACTTTCCATAAATTAATGAAGATGTGTACCCTACTTTTATTTATAAAYCYCCAGTTACCCTGGGAACTTCTCCTTTTGTGKCTCTTTCCCTCTTTCCTTTGTTTGTGGCTSTTTCCTTTCCTTCTTTCCTTCYTTCTTTSCTTCTTTCTTTTCTTCTCTTTATTGTTCAGGATCAGGTTACAGTGAGTAAAATTTGGGGAGACTCTATCAAGAACAATGTAAGAGACATGCAGTAGATAAGTTGCATTTGCTGAGAAGGGAGAAGGCRCAAGAGGACAAATACTGCCAATACAGTTGGTTTGCTGGAAGTCCATTATAATGGCACTCATTCYGTGTTTTGATGRCARCTTGTTTGGGACAYYGAAGCAGTRTGTGTTACYGAGTCAAAAGCTACCAGTAATGACGCAGTTCCCAAAAGGGCACTTTTAATAAAATAAAATAAAATAACCACAAAACGGGCANAATAAAATAAAATAAAATAACCACAAAACGGGCACGGTGTTTTAATTTGGAGAGCATTACCAGCTTTTACTAAAATTACATGGGCACATGCGGGGAGTACTTTGAACAGGGTTTTTGCCTGCAAAGCAAGAGCAGCTTAGGTTAAGCAGCTGAAGGCAGTAAAACAGTAAAGGAAGTGGTATTTGTGCTGGGAACCTGCATCTCCGCACTGGCTGCTCCGCCTGAGGACATCATCGTGAAGCGGTGGGAGCTGCTCAAGGTGTCCTCTGCATCAGCTACAAATGCCAAGTTTGGCTTTATACGAGGAGGAAGGGGGATTAATATTGTCTTCTGCCAAACACTGAGCATTCCTCCGCAGGTTCCTCCCGTCGTAGTGAGCTGAAGAGCACCCAGTTAACCCTCCTCGCCATCAGCTTTGTTCAGCAGTGCCTGAAACAACCACGACAGAGCCATATCTGCAACTTTTGGGCAAATTTTCCAATTATCATAACTTCATGCACGGTAATGAAGTTGTGAATGTTTGTAGACATGGACTGCTAGCAGGGCAAGCGCTTCATCATTAGTCCTGGCTTGGTTTAGAAAACACACTGGCTGATCTTTGCTAATATTGCTCTTGCTGAGAAAGACACAAGACCTGTGGAAAGAATAAAAAAAAATCCTACACAAAAGGAGCCTTAATACCATGTGTGCACACCTGCTCCTTTAGGATAAAAGCAAGCAAAGGTGAATATAATGCAATCATTGTAAGGTTAAGGGGCATTTTGTACCCACAAAGAAACCTTTAACATTCTCCAAACTTGAACCATTCTTTTTTCCTACCATATGCCACATATTCCTTTTTTTCCTTCCTTTATGACTAAGGAAATGAGGACATTTGCATGAAAACAAAAGCGTAGATGCTTGCAAGTTTGCCTATTCCTGCTTATATTTTCCTCCTCTGAAAGCATAAGAACCTTCTGTAAGTGATACTGCAATTGCTTTCAACCTAGCGATGAATAAAGAGGAGGAACTTAATTTTTAGTCCCTGTTTTTATGCAAATATTCCCRGTGATAAAGCATAGGTAAAATAGGTGGTTGTGTTTTGCAGAATTACTACTGAAAGCGAAGCAACACCACAGAGCGAAGAGGAGTTTGAACTTTCCTTAATAAGGAAGTGAATTTGTGTTTTCCGTAAGAGACGGCAAATGCCTCCAAATGACATTGTTAAAACAAATATATGGATATTATCTCCCTGTATTACTCTCATCAGTGTCATCAGCATCACTCTAATGTGAAAAGATCTTAACCAGAATTATGGCTCCATTCTCCTGCTTCTAAATCCTGGAAAATAGAGTCTTTTTTTTTTCCCCAGAAGGTTTAGCAGTCTGGTATGTTCCTATAAGCCAGGCAGGGATTCTGCCTTGGGCTATCTCCTCTTAGCTTTCCAAACCCAGCAATAAATGACCAACACCTACTGGAAAAAAAGAAGAAAAAAAAAGGAACATATTGGRATTGGAAACACTGCAGAATTCCCTGGGAAACGCTTATATTCCACGATCATGTTTTAACCTTTCWGGCTTTGCTGACGGCACCCTCAGTCGAGGCGCAGATGAAGGGGCCACCAGGAAGCGCTCGTTCACCTGCAGCCCCAACACGTGGGTCCRCGGCCGTGCCCCCTCACACATGGATCCTGCGGCCGTGCCCCCCCACATGTGGGTCCCACGGCCGTGCCCGTGCCCTCTCACATGTGGGTCCCGCGGCCGTGCCTGCCCACACGTGGGTCCCGTGGCTGTGCCCCCGGCCCACTGCAGATCCGCTCAGCAGCAAACAACGCCGCGGATCACGCGGAGCCATCAGAACAATCGGGCACCCGCGCGGTGCCTCTGCCCGCGGCGGGCGGCAGCGCCGGGGCTCGCTCCCGCTCCCGCGCAGCCTCCGTCCTCTCCTCCACGGCAAGCCCTCTTGGGCTGCTCTCCAGGCCTGCTGCACCAGGCTTTCCCTGGGAGCCGCTGTCCCTTTATCATCATCATCATCATCATCATGTGTTTCCACAGTGCAGCGAGGAGGCTTCCTGCACAGAAAGCAGGCCTGGCGCTTTGACTCGTGCACGCGGCACTGTGGAAGCATTGGAGTAACTTCTCTATGACCATGAACAAAAAAAGAGCGGAGACAGAAAACTCTTACCCTCAGATGCTACCCTTAGCTGTCCAATAACTCCATTGTTAGGCATAGTATCTTGATGCATTTTCTGTATGTCCTTCCTTGGGAGGACTCGGTTGAAATATTTCAAGCAAAAGCCTTCTCTGTTCTTTTCAGCACCAGTTAAAAACATGAAAGTGGCTTCTCAGCCTCTTCCTTGCCATGGGTGCTAGGCCCCGTAACCCGCTGTCTGCTGCTAGCGGACTTCCCAGAGCCGGTSACTCCAAGAACGCGGGGTTTGTGACTGACTCGTGATTTGCTGCAGCGCCTCTCCCGGCGCGACGCCCGCCAAGGGTCCGCACCCACCCCGTGTGGCGGGCAGCGCTCCATGGGCGCGCCCGGGACGCTCGCGCACGCCGCGGGGCCGCMGGCTGCGCGCGGGAACCTCCGCTTCGCGGCAGGAATTACCCCCACGCTGCCCCACGCAGGGCCCTCGAGCTGCAGGGCTGCCCCGGCCCCAAGGACACTACGGGAGTTTCTGGAAGCTCGGCTGCCTCGTGGGGCCGTGCTGGAATTGCTGACCGAAGCTGTGYGTGTGTCGGCCCCTTCATTGCAGGGAGGCTGCCTAGTCCTGCCATCAAATACTGGAAAAGCCAACCCGAACACATCTGATTTTCCTTTTCAAACTATAATCTTACTGCTCTCATTTCAATTCTCAGATGATTTGCAAACAGAGGGTGAAAAACGTGCACTCTAGACCCATGAGATCCGCGGACGGCAGTCCACGCGTGTGCACGTACACACAGACCTGCATGATGAGTGCAGGTTGTTCCTATGGATGGCCTCGGGGCGCGTTTCTCTGGGAACGCAGCCGGGTCCCAGCGCGCTGCCCCCCGCAGAGCACAGCCCGCCATGGGGGGCCTCGTGCGGTGCCCGGGCTCACCCTGGAGCCCGCCCAGGAGCGAGGGGGGCGGCGGTGACACAGGCAGACCCTGCACGGCCCCGAGGCGCCGCCGGGCCCGGCGGCAGCCCCAGGCGCGCTGCCGCTCTCCGCGCTCGCCCCGCGCCGCGGCCGCTTTCGG